>CM076581.1:911598520-912036118 GCA_034641835.2 Pinus albicaulis
TTATGACTGCCATCAAGCTGCTTTTTATACTCCGACCTTGGGCCACTGAATCCCCATCGTCATTTTTCAGTCACCTCTCGCCATCATGCATATGTTAAACCCATCACATCCAGGATCTTGATCCTCCGTATCGGTGACCCATTTCGTTCAGTTGAAGCTTCCTTTTTTTCAACATCCACACCTATTTTCCAAAAAGAAAGAAAGTACCTTCAATCACCCCTCTCCACAAAAGGACATCCTCGGGTGGCACTGTGGGAGACATCATTGCCCATAGATGCCATCGATCCTCCTGACATTTGACCACAACACAAGCTTTCATGTCAAGATGGTATCGTACCTTACAAACATTACACTTTGATCAAATTCGTCAAAGACTTGTGCCTTTATAAGCGTCTCTTTCAGCAATGCATACACGGGAAGGTCCCAACCAGCGCCTATGTGTACGATGAGAATTTAGACGCGATACCAAGGTTACGCATATGGGTACCACTTTCCACCTATTGTCAAAGAAAAAACGCCCATGAGGGCATCAACAGTCGTCGTCATCAACCAGCAGATCATTACCATACTAGTGGCACTGACAGAATCTGTATATGTCAAACAGATTTATTTAACTATCCAAAGCATCACGAGGATGGGACATGCACACCTCGTAGAAAATTTTTATATATATTAAATTATACCATTTCTTGCAGGAATCCCACACGACATGGTCGCTCTTCGACCCGGTGCAGGTTGTCTCCAACTCCAAGCTATACGCAGACCTCTCTCTCTCTCTACACACATTATACAAAAAATAAACTATAATTTATTTCGGCTATACAGTTCTTCCTAGACCTCACACATTAAGGGGCAACTGTTATCACTGGAAAATTGGACAAGAAAAACTAACATTATTTAATGTTAGGCAGAAGGATTTACAGGGCTGAAAGACATTAGAGAATATAAAAGTATTTAAAAATCTCTAAGGTCTGAAAGGAAAAATCAAATTGTGCACAAGAAGAACCAGTCAGATGTGCCTTTGGGCGCAAAAATATTTGATAAGAGTGCCTTTGCACGCTTTTTTTTAACTAAAAAAAGCACGCAATCCTGGGAGTAGAAGAAGTCACTTTCCAGGACCACAACGCACCCTCCAAGGCATTGATCCCACACTTGAGGTCGCCTAAGGACAGCCACCCAAGCCTCCTTACAGCCTCAAGTGAGCACACAATGGAATCACCCTCCTCTCTTGGGTCACGATCCACAATGTACCAATAGAGCGAAGGAGGATTTGAATTCTCCTATAAAAATCCACCAAGAGATCAACAACATGAGAGCACATTGTTATGCTGGCCAAAAATTCCCCAAGAAATACCAGGAGTGTGTGATCCAGAGCAGAGATAAAGGGGACTTAGTTTTTGGCCACCCAACAACTCCAGTCTACCACAATAGAGAGAGGGCGACTTTGCACCAAGGCAGCTGGGAAGTAAATACATCCTTGCTTCGGGACTTATAACCCCTTGTTCTAAGCACCCCTTGGCAAGTGGGTTAAATTTTCATCCTCATTTCCTACCAGCACTCAATAAGAAGGGACGTAAGAGCCACCGTTTGGATTATTAAAGTTGTTTGACTCTATCTAGAGCTTTTGTGTTATTTGTTTTAGTTTTAGTTTAGTTTTAATGTTTAAATATGCATGTTATTTCTCTATCTAGTATGTTTATGTTTTAGCATGTTCCACTAACTTGCTTGACTCCATCTGTTTTCTGCCTATGACCAATAACTTAAGAGAGAAAAACCACCTCTCTTAAGCAAGTGTGATTTCATACATTTGTGCACCAAACACACAAACGCGGGCACCTTATCATTTATCCATGTTAGGAATTAGTTCTTAGTTCAGACAGAGTACTACTATAAGGCTCTCCATCCTTCTTAATTTCCAAAAAATATCAGTGTGTACCGAAGACGTGGCTCACTTATGCTCAAGACATGATCCATTACTTATTCTGTGTATCGTGGACCTTTCTATATCTAAGCATAACATTTTTTCAGTTGCGATTAATCCAATGGCACCAACCTTATTTTGAACATTTACTTAGCTGTGGAATCATTCATAGGTTCTAGGCTCTTAACCAAGTGTCGACTCATTCATGCCTGCATACAAGTTATGGTGAATAACCAAGTTGGCATATTTGCTAAATATGGCATAAAATGCCCAAGATATTATGACTCATTCCATCCATTCAACATATGTCCTCAATATTTTTTTCCTATATTTGAAGGCCAAAAATATTCTTTATTTTAAATAGCCCGTAAGTTCTCGGTTTCTTAACACTTAAAATGGTTCAAAAAAAGATCATAAGTGCCTCTTTGAAATATATCCCAAAGGGATTTAATTCCATGTGTTAACCCTTCTACACCCTTGATATTATTACCACAACAGAAACATGTCACAACACTTTACTTCAACCCAAAATCCTCTTAGCAGGTTGCACTGTAAAGTGGGGTCCTTCCTTATGCCTTTGCTCCTTTCATGTCTTCCATTTCCTTGGAACCTCACCTTATAACCAATCGCATAAAGGCCCTAGATGCATAATCCTTTATCCCCTACATTATATCTATATATATATATATATATATATCCCCTTATTAAGTTGGAGCTTGGATGCCCTCATTCCCGTAACTTATTATAAATACTTAATCCTTAAGATATATGGGCTTACGAGCTTCCATCCTGGCCAAATTTTTGCCCACTGAAAATGCTCTATTATAAAGAACTCCTCCTCTTCCTGGAGTTTTAGGCTTGGCCCACTTTGCACCTATCTACCTCTTGTACTGAAGAGCTCTGCCTATCAGTACCATTGACAGTGCCTGACTCTCAATTGAAATTAATTTCAAGATTTCAACCTTTTGAGCAATCATCGTTACAAGTTCTATTGATTTATTTTCCATCAGTTATTGCTCCCTTCTATCCCAGTGCCAAGCTATCCCATGCTACTTATTAATAAAGTTACGGGCTTCTGGGATTCTGGGAATTGTTACCACCATCCCTGCTCCAAGATTTTTGGAACACTTATTAATAAGATTATAGGACTATGTGATTTTGGTCATTATACCCACTATCGCTGCTCCAAAATTTCTAGGACACTAATAAATAAGGTTATGGGATTTTGGGCTGTACAACTTTGACCTTAGAGACCCTACATTTGAGTTTCAATAAATTTAGATACATCAGTCCATTTGCAGACTTCAATATACCATTGGCAATATGTTTCCAAGGAAAATCGAAATATCCCATTTCCAAGAATATTTGAGCTACTCTCCTGATGCATAAATTCCTTCAAAGTTTGGGACTCCCAACCATCATAGTCATCATCATAATAATCATATTATGGCTTCTTTAATAAGTATGCTACTATAATGATTTTCTATAATAGGCTGCAACAACCATAGGAAATCCCCATAAGCTTGATACCCCATGCACACCAAGGCTAGTGTAGTTAACATCAATGGCAACATACCGAATGCCTCTAGCAACTTGAACAAGGCCACACACCCAACACTAACTTATTTGATGAATATTTTAGGAGAATTCAAGAAGCCTAACTTCCTTTGGCCATTTCTCCAAAATAATAAAGGTATCAAACATGATCTACATTTATATGATTATATTCTATCTTTATCCTCCAAGTTTCATATTATGAAGTACCATAGACAAAAATACATAGAAAAAATTCTAAGATGATTCGTTCACTCCATAAATCACATTTTTTCTTCCACATTCGGACTTCGAGAATCATCCAAAAAGTTATTTCTCAACTCTTCTCGCAACCTCAGATATGTTATTTGATGATTTTATGTTAAAATTAACTCATACACCCTTTTATTTATAGTTTTTTTGCATTCACTTAAGTGGATGACTTGTCAAATGGATTGGGTTGGCCAGCTTGTACTTTGGTTGGGTCATTTTGATAAAATATTCATATCTCCTCATTTTTATGGAATTAGAATTATTTCCATATATTATTGAAATTCCTGGAATAAGCTTTCAAATGCCCCCATGTGAGCAAGCTAACTAGAGTAAAAATGCATTTAAAGATGGGGTATCCAATGGGGCATGTTGTAGTTTTAATGGGTCATCTTAAAAAAATATTTCATATCTCCTCATTCATATTGAATTAGTGGGTGCACCATATACCATTGGAAAGGCATCAGAATAAGATTTCCAACCATATATCCTATGCTCTGATTTGAGCTAGGTAATTTGAGGTAAAATATCTTGAAATATAGTGTATCAAATTGTGGCTCCAAAGGCTGAAAAAAATATTTCCAACAATCTTCATTTTACAATATTTATCTTAGACACAATTAGTTTCACCCTCTATTTGATCTCAATGACAACAATATTTATAGAAATGTTTATTTTCCAATATTTATTTTGGACATAACTAGTATCCCCTTGTGTTTGACATCAATGACAACAATATTTCCAACAATCATCTCCATATATTAGAAGCTAGAGGTAGCTACACCTCAATCTCAACTCCTTAATGTAGTCATTCAAGGGGTCGAAGCCTTAGACAACATCTTATCATTGGATTGTCGAAAGGAATATATTGAGCTATGCTAGGATGATAGCTCTTGGAGTTATTCACCTATGTCTTTATCATAGGTTGTGTATAACAAAACATAAGTTGGCATAGGTAGTTCTAATATATTTGGTAGTTTATGTCTCATAATTTCTAAGAGGTATTTTCAAATTCTTCATCGTCCATCCAAATTTACATATCTAAAGTTTCATCTAAAGAAAGAATGTGTCTACAAAAAATTCTACCACCATTACTGGGGATCGGAGAAAGGGTGGAAAAATGCTAAATTTGATCATACAAGGATTAGTGACATGATAACTCTATTTATCCTCCATAATTATCATAGTAATCTTGTGATGAATGGATCTAGGTGACCAACAATACCATAAATGAAAATGTAGCACTCTATGGTTGGTTGAAGCTTCCAATTGGCTTACATAGACCTTTCGATTCCATTTTTTTTAGATTAATGGGAACCATAGAACCATGTCAAGATTTCCAATTGAGGAATATAAGTAGATAATTTCACAAATAGTCCATATTCGAGAAATAATTATCTCTTTACAGTTAAGGCTTAGCTAATTGGTCTCTAGTGCTACCATGGTTATGCATTTGCTAGTGGAACATTGCACCATGATGATGTAAAATAGTGATGCACTCTCTATCCTCATACAAAAAATAGAAGAACTCCAATCTACTCTTTATAAGAAACCATTAAAACCCTCCTCCTCAAGTAATGAACTCAATGTTGGAGCCAAAATTATTCCTAATGTCAATTTAATTGTGACCCTTATTAGGGAGAGATTAGGAATTGACGATGTCAACTTCCCATGGAAACTTAGTATGCTAGTGTGTAAATGTTCTCTAATTTTTCATTCTTTCTAGTGTATATATTCCTATTGAGGTAGTACTTTTTATCTAAAAGAAATTGAGTTTTCAAGCTAGTAGGATTTCAAAAAAAATGTTATAATTGTAAATATGTTAATGGGAATGAACTCTTTTCTTTGAATGTACTCACTACAATTAATGAAAATTCTCATTAATACAAATATTAATGTCTTTGTTAGAATATTATTATCTTTGAACCCTCTTTCTCAAATAATGAACTCAATATTGGAGCCAAAATCCTACCTAATATCAATGTAATTTTATCCCTTTGGAAGGAGAGATTAGGAATTGGTGATGTCAACTACCCATAGATAATTATAAAGATATTGTGTAAATGTTTTCTAATTTTACGTTCTTTCAGGCGTATTTATGCCTATTCAGATAGTAGTTTTGACTTGAGTGAAATACAGTTCTCAAGCGAGTAGGAATTCCTAATAACATTATAAATGTAATTATGTTAATGGAATTAGCCCATTTCATTTTGATGTACTCATTGCTCTCAATACATATTTTCATTAATACAAATATTTTCGTCTTCGTTAAAAAAAATAAAGATATAATTATTAGTTTATTAACTTTCATATAATTTTGAGAAAATGGATGAATTGATGGTTTATGAATCAAAATTAAATAATTATTATAAATATTTACAAGTTTATTGAATAAAAATCTTTAAGAACATTCATATACAGTAACATATAATAACTAAGAGAAAATTTAAAAAAGAATACAATATATTTTTGTTCACTTATATAAAAGTATAATAATTTATTTAATAATTAAAAAAAATATATCATTACATGCTTTAGTGAAATATTAAAAGAATATGGAACATTAACCACTTCATTTAAATCTATCTATGGAAGGCAAACCGAATTGAAGGTAAGCAATGTGCTATGGAGGAATATCGTTAATTAAAAATATGTATAAAAAAATTAAAATATAATAAATATTTTTTTTTAAAGCAAAACCAAGTTAATTGGTAAACATATAAAACAAAAATTTGATGGACTTACCTATAAAATAAATATATTTAGAGAAATTTTTGTTATATATTTTGCATGAATGTGGGAGTAAACAATTATCAATAGCCCTAGGCTAGGTTATGTAATGTTAGAGGACTCCTTTTGTTGTCTAACTTTTAGTAACTCTTCCATAACATGAAAAAAAATAAATACTCATATCTATAAATAGCATTGGATAACTCCTAATCGTGAATAACATATTGGATGAATCCCATTTAGATGCGCCAATGACCACATGGCACTAACAAAATTTGCCAATGTTCCACAAACGTCAATGTTCCACAAACGTAACTATGCATAATTTAATGGACGGGATGTAGGAAGAGGTAGTGGGGATTTTATGGTGAAGGTGTATGATGTATAGATTTTGGTTATATTTGACCATATATTTATTTGCAAAATTTCTTTATCAGTTTCATTGAACTCTAAAATATAAAAAGAAAATTACATGTACTTTAAAATATAAAAACAACTCACATATATACGTAACTTACATAAAATTTCCAAAAAAATACATACAATTTTCAAAAAAGTGTAATGTTTTTATTTCTGTAAGGATATTCATCCAACATTATGTAGTATTTATCAATTTCATTATCAATTATAGTTCATTCAAAGTACCAATCAATGAAGATATGTGATTTGTTAGTTTCTATTATCAGGGTGGGGTTGCATTTGACCATATATTTATTTGGAAAATTTCTTTATCAATTTCATTGAACTCTAAAATATAAAAAGAAAATTACATGTACTCTAAAATATAAAAACAACTCACATATATAAGTAACTTACATGAAATTTCCAAAAAAATACATACAATTTTCAAAAAAGTGTAATGTTTTTATTTCTATAAGGATATTCATCCAACACTATGTAGTATTTATCAATTTCATTATCAATTATATTTTATTCAAAGTACCAATCAATGAAGATATGTGATTTGTTAGTTTCTATTATCAGGGTGGGGGTTGCATTAGAGATGAAACATAATGGTTTTAGTTATTTTTCATTTTTTATCTTTGGGTTATATAAGTATTATGCATTGGGTTTTTGTTGATCATAACAAATATTTTTCAATTTAACAAAGTGCAAATTTAAAATATATTTTTATTTTTATTTTTTGAAATTTATGTTATTAACATTATCTCTCATAAGATTGGTTGTCAATTTAGAAATTACATTATATAATTACATAATGGATGCATTACTTTGTTAAAAAGTTGCAATTTATTTCTTATATTAATTAACAAATTTAATATTATAATTAACGTGAAAAATGACCAATAATTTTGTAAGTTCTATAGTAAATAAAATTTTAAAGATTAACTTCTTTATATTTTTAAATATATATGTTTATGGTCACTAAATATGTTTATCATCCTATATTTACTGAATGTAGTTATAGCATTTAATATTTCAAAAAGCATCCAAAACAAAATATATATTATAAATAGTACATTATATTATTTCTTAATTTTTTAAATAAAAGTGTATATTAAATTATAATTTTTATGATTCTAAAATAGATTGAAACCAATATTACTCTAAAGATACATTTTACAATTATATTTATAAAAATCAGTGGCTAATTCTTTTAAAATATAACCATAATAAAATAGTTTGACTGTTTTAAAAAATAATAAAATAATTATTATGTAACACTTAGCTGCATATTGACATCATGGTTATTCAATTTATCTGTAAAACAGAATATTTTCAACTTGCTATAATAAATAATATTGTATAAATATCCGTACCGTCAATGATAGAATCCAGTGTTTGTACAAGCTAAATATAGAAACAGTTCGATGTATAAACATAACAGCTATGTCTCAAAGTTGTGATTTCCTTCCGTATCTCATCCTTTAGGTCATAAGGAGGGCTAATATCTCGAATTTCTTGGTTTAGGCTCATTTTTAATTTCAAAAGTTCTTAGTTTAGTCTCATTTTTAAGTTCAGGTTTTGAGTGTAATGATTTTGAAAATTAAAATTTATTGGAATTAGAATTGAGGAATTTTAAATTAAAAAATTAAGATTTATTTTTATTTTAATAATAAAATATTATAAAATATATAGTTTTATTGATTTCAATATATTGAAAATTAATATTATTATTAATTTTAATAAAAAGATATTAATAGAAATGAAGATAGGAACGGAGGATAGTAACCATTTTTCTTAACTATTTAAGATAAATTTAATTAACTAGTATAACAAATATATATTAATAAAAAACTATCAAATTACATAAAAATAATTACACATTTTTTTCTATCTATCTTTCACTTAATTAGACTTATTTTCATTAAATATAAGAATATTATATCATTCATTTAATTAGATTTACTTTCATTAAATATAAAAATAATATATCATTCATTTAATTAAACTTAATTTCATTAAATATAAGAATACTAGTTAAGAACGTATAGTTCCTTCTCAATAATTATCAATTACACCAATTTAATATATAAATAAAATTAAATAATAATATAAATTTTAAAAAATAATATAACACTCCAACTTATGATAAAAGCCTATCCACATTGCAACAAACACCCTATAAACACATTTTTACTATTATATTTTTAGGAACTCTTTATTCAGTTAAGGCAACAGTTCCGATACTCATAAGACTTGCGTATAAACATATTTGCTGGCAACAATGTCCCCATGTTCTAAAAAATCTGCCGCATACATGCAATTTCTTTTGCCACGCATGAAAAGGGATTTCTGCAACTGATTTTGGTTACACCCAACCTTTTCTCCAGCCGCATACGTCTTCCTCTTCTTCTTCATTGCAAACGTTACGTTGTTCTTTTCTCTGTTATAACATTCAACAACAACGATACCTTTCTTGTAATAATAAAAATTAATTTCATAATCTAAAAAGATTTCATTCATATATATATATAATTAATGTGTGTTTTAATTTAGAATGTGGAGGTCTCAATTTTCAGAATTCTAATCTATGATCTCCAAAATGGAATACAAATCTTGAGAGTGTGACCTTGGAATTGAAGGTGAGACCCAATTTGATCTGCCCACAGTAAGTACCATCTGCAAGAATCACGTTATAAGAAGTTGGGGGTAACCTCCCGGCCTCGAATACTCCGTTCAGTGGGATCCTTCATTTGCACCAACAATGGCAATTTATCAGAATCGCTAACAAATATATATATGGATGGATGAATGGATGTAGAGAAATTTTACCTTGCTTCTCCAAGAAAGTCATCAGTGGTGAGAGTATCCTTGTCCATGATTCCCACGATCAGATCAGAAACCCCTTCTGTTATATTCAACACAAATGTCTCGTTCCACTCAGGATTACTGCCTTGACCTGCAACGATTTCTCATTAGTACAAAATTCGCCATACATGAGGCATATAGGGGAAACTCTGTGGAGGCAAAATATAACCAGGATTCCCAAAAAGAAGATTATTACTGACGGGATGCGACGCGGCTCTTTTGTCGCTGGGTTCGGTATTTGATGATGCAGTAAGGATCCATTTTCCCTGCACCCACGTTAACTATATTATTACCCAATTCGAAGATCCAGATGAATACACAATAACTCGAATTCAATTAAAGGCCGAGAGGTTAGATCCACTGGATCACTGAACACAGAATCGTGATTTTATGCAACAAACATTAAAAAAAAGAGAGAGAGAATGGGCGATCATACTGAGAAAATCGGTGTTGTTCAGGTCCCTGGCGTTGACGAGTAGCACCTCTAGCGTTCCTGTCGGCATATCTTGATGTTGATGTTATGTTTTACAAAGCGGCGCGCACCCTTCGGATCCTCTGATCTAATCGTGTCAGGAGTATAAAAGGCGAGGATGCGTTGTGAAGACTTACGGATGAAGTTAGATAAATGAATGAGAAGGGTTGCTAATTAACCAAAAGCAGCTTGCATGCCGCCGGGTTGAACGCTCTTTGGCGTTTTTGGATTTTGAATTTTGTTGCGAATTATTTATTTATTTATTTTTATTTTTGCGGTGGGACTTGAATTTTGTAGCCATTTTTTTTGGTTGATTACCTTAACGCTAGAAGATCAATCTAATATATGTTATCGAGTTTGAACCATTTTTAATTGGAGGCAATTGAGTTTGAATCCATATGAAAAGATGTCATCTAGTTTGAATTTTGTAAAGGAAACGGTTAAATGGCATCCATTTTCAACATCTGTATCTAAAGTTTGAACCTAGATGTTAAATTGTTTTTAAAGTTTGAATTTAGATATCAAAATTAACATAAATGAATTATTTGAATTCAAGCTTTTGTGATTCGTAGTAAATTATTAGATATTTTTTTGGTTATCATTACATTAAACAGAAAATTGTCAACTTGTTTTGAACCAATTAGTGTGGTCAACCAGTGGGGTTGCGGTTCATTTTCACTACGAGATGAGAGGTTTTAGTGTGGTTCATCTTCACCAAGGGATGAGAAATGAGATCCAATCCATAAGCTTATGTACATGTATAGAAGGTCAACTAGCTGTTGGAAAAACAACTACTTTGACTAGGAAGGAAAATCTCATGATAAACAAATTATATTTATTTAATATATAAATTTAAAATATTATTTTGTTATAATTAAGGTATTTAATAATAAGAAGAGAGTCAAACTAGCCATTAGAATAAGAGTTAGTTTGACTTCGAAGATACACAATTAATTATTGTATATTTTTTATCAAATATCATTATGTTGTAACCAATGTTAATTAATAAATTATTTTATTTAAATATAATAAAGGGCTAAATCATATTTCAAGGTGAATAATTTGAGCAGTGGTGTGGTCATGGGTTCCCCCTATCCCCTATTGTAGCTAATACTTTCATGGAGGACTTTGAATTGAAGGCCCTCTCTTCTGCCCTATTCCAGTCTAAATTCTGGAAAAGGTTTGTAAAAGACACTTGTGTCATCTGGCCTCATGGCAAAGAAAAGTTAGATCTTTTTTTCCTTCATCTTAATAGTTGGTCCTCTTCAATTAAGTTCACGATGGAATATGAGGTTAATGAAAGCCTTACTTTCCTCTATGTTCTTATTTCTCGAAAGGAAGATGGTCCTTTCTCTCATCAGGTCTTTTGAAAGAAAACCCATACTGAGCAGTATTCACGCTAATTCACAATATTTCCTTGTTCATAAGTAAGGTGTCCTCAACACCTTAGTTACTAGGGCGTTGAGAATCTCTCACGAATCTCATGTTGAAGTAGAAAAAACCTATCTCCTCAACGTCTTCAATAACAATGGTTATAGTAAATCCTAAGGGCTAAGAGCTTTTCTTAAAGCAAAAAATATCTTAATTTAAATAAAAAAGATCCTAATGAATGGTCCTATCGAGTGCACCTTCCCTTTATTCAAGGAACCACTGATAAGATTGACAGAAGCATAAGATTTATTCTACTTTCAAACCCCTTAACACCATTCAAAGCTCTCTCAGATTGGTTAAAGATCCTGTGAATCCCAGGGATGGAAAATGTGTCTACATTATTCCATGTTGCTATGAGACTCCATACATTGGCGAAACCAGTCGATCAATAAATCAAATGATATGTGAGCATGCTGCTAACATCAAACATGGGAGATCCTGCTCCTCAACTCTCGTTGAGCATGCTGAAAAGCCTAACCATCACATCTGCATCGAAGAAGCCAAGGTTATTGCCTGGATTGACCATTTCCATCACCTTAAATTAAGGGAGGCTTTAGAGATTGAAAAAATACATGTCAGTCTCAATAGAGATGATGGTTGGAATATTAGCAGATGTTGGATCCCTGCCCTATATTCGTAGATATTGCCAAAACCCCCTTCATTTTTTTTTTTAATGAATTTTATATAAATATGATTTAGCCCTTTATTATATTTAAATAATTATAACAATATTAAAATAATAGAAATAGTTTACTAATTAACCTTGATTACAACATAATGATATTTAATAAAAATTATACAATAATTAATTGTCTATCTTCGGAGTCAAACTAACTATTATTCTAATGGATAGTTTGACTTTCTTCTTATTATTAAATACTTTAATTATAACATAATAATATTTTAAATTTATATATTAAATAAATATAATTTGTTTATCATAAGATTTTCTTTCCTAGTTAAACTAGTTGTTTTTCCAACAGCTAGTTGGCTTTCTCTACATTCATATAAGTTTATTGACTCGATTTGATCTCTCACCTCGTCTTAGAAATGAACCACACTCATTAGTTCGAAACACATCAACAATTTTCTATCTAATATCATAACAACAAAAAATTGTCTAATAAACTCAATAAACTACTTTATACTATACCATCTCCTAATTAACTTTCATCCTCAACCCTTCTAAAATTAAAACCGATGACAACACTAAACCACTACTCTACATTGAATTATTGAATTATTACTTTATTATTATGTCTCACCATCACACTTAAATTAAATGAAATAAAATACGAGCTTCCAACCATAACTTACTTTTTATTGATTACATTATTCGTTTCCTTAACAAAACATTAGTGTTGCTTTTTATTTTACTTTTATATTTATTAATTTATTTTTGTTTTCTCATTCGAATTATTCGAACTCTCGCTTCCATGTCTCAATATGAGAAAGGGGTCGACTCTTGATACTTACGAATTCATTATATATATATATGGTCCCTACCGATAGAGTGACTATAGTATTTAATATCGTCATTGACTCATATTAACTATATATCATTTTCATGATTTCTATTGTATAAATTAAGAAATTAATTATAAATATTAGTAATGAAAGTTGAAATATTTTTTTACTTTTATTATTGATCGAAGTTATTGAAGGATCTTATTACAGGCTTTCTTTATTTTGGAGTATATTTTCTATAAATTTTTTAGATAAAAGTAAAACAATACATGAATTTTTTTGAAAAATACAACAAGAAATTCTTAATTTGATTTTTCTTTGATTAAGTCGAATTTTCATATCACCAGACAATTTGGATGCAGTTAACTTGTGTGACATGGCCTGTGTCACTCATTTTACTCAGTGAATTCGAGTTGGATGAGTTAGAATTTAGTTAAGCATGTGTGATTGCTAATTTATAGTAATCAAGGTCAGTTATCTCATTGTGTTTTCACTTAAACTAGTTCAGTCAAACTCAATGATCATCGAGTTAATTGATCAATCAACCCAAAATAGATAGTGCATGCAAAGAATTTGAGTTCTCTGTGCTTGGTGGAGATTTCAAGGCAGTGTAACATCAATTGTAGACTAGTTTTGAGTGTACAAGTGTTGAGTGTACAAGTGTTGCATGCAGTCAGATGGTCAACCTAAGGAATCGCACAATCCATTTTGGAAAATTTCCTAAATAATAGGGGCCTAATTTTTCAAGGAACAACACAAGGAAATAGGAGCTCAAGCAGAGGCAGAAACTGACTAAGGTTGGGTCAAAGCTTCTAAAGGAGGAGAAATATAGGCTATGCACTTGCAGGTTGTGCTCAATTGAGCAAATAAATTGTAATACATCTCTATTCATTTGATTAATGCATGTAGGCATTAGGGTTTTTAGCAAAAAAATTCCCCAAAGAAAAATACTTCTTGCACGTGTGTTATTTCTTATTGCATGTCTAGAATTATTGTTTTAGATTATGAATTCCTTTTCACAAAGTAGTAGAGCGGGTTTGTGTTTTGTGATTTTGATTAAATTTCCTGAGAAGTTGCAAATCTATAACGTAATTTCTACATGGTATTAGAGAAAGATTCACATTAGAGTAGAAACCTCGAAGTCATTTTCAGAAGGTTTGAATTTGAAGATCAGTGTAGCAGGATCTCTTCAGAGATTAGAAGATGACATTTAATGGAATGAGGCTAGAGTATGCCTCGGAATACACCTCTAATTTCGTTGCATGTGTTAGGGCTCCTCAGTTTCCTAAGGCTGAGAAAGGAAACCAAAGAGGTAACCACAGACCAACTTTTAATTTGGTAGCTAGCCCTACCGAATCAGAGAGGGCTCTCTCTATATCAAGCTCATAGTCAATGGAAATGACTAGAGAATAAGGATTTTAGGCTAGTTATAAGCTCAATAGGGTTTTTTATTTTGGTTTATTAGGGTTTGTTGGAAAAAGAAGCACCAAGTTTGGAAACTAGGAAATATATCCCAAAAAGATCAGTTGCAGGTATAATATGAGGCAAGGTAGATGTGATTCAGTGACACAATTGGTTTTTCATTGTAGTTTGGTAAGGAGGAAAACATATAAGAATTTAAGTGAGCATAATGAATTCACTTATTTCAGAGGCTGAAACACTTAGATGCTTATCTTAAACAAAAACAGAGCATAAAAGAATGATTTCTATTTCAAAACTTAAAAGATAAAGCATAGGAAGAAATTAGATGGCTGCTTGAAAAAATCGATCATTAGATGCATAAGAAAAATGCAGAGGAACACTTTCACTAACCACATCACAAGAATATCATAAAAGTAGTTGCAACTGACTAAAAATTCCTTCTGCAAATAGTCAAGTACACTAGTGCCAAAAGAGTGTGAACTTCAATATCCAACCCTCTCAATATCTTAGTTCTGAGTACATATAGAAATAAAAAATATTCCACCTCTAGGAGTGGAATCATGATCCAAATAAACTAATTAATTCACCTAATGACTCATAGCATAATTCTAGGGGAGTTAGAAACAACTTTCCCCCTTTTTAGCTAACAAGTTGTGTGATTTACCTGTAAATACATCCAATGAAGGGGGCTAGAATAAAGACTTGTCCAAAATTAAAAGCTCCCATTTTCATGAATTCGGGCACTACACCACGAAGTTTCCTCACAAAAAGGAAATAAAGAAGACCTTAGGAGGAGTGAAAGGTGGAGCTTTGGCTTCACAGTTTGAGCTTGACTTTACTCTCATTGCATGCCTAGCATTATGATGGAGAGCATGTGGTACTTGGACTCAGGTGCATCATTATACATGACAGGGTGTAGAGATTTTTTCTGACTTGGAAGAAAAATATTTGTAGATGCATATCGATATGGGGGACGATAGAAAGTATAACGCGATTGGGGTTGGCATTAAGGGAATTTTGATGTCTAAAATGAGCCTCCTAAGGAAATAATAAAATAATATCTAAACCAATAAAATAATATTTATGAATTTTCATTTTACTTTTTGCACCACAACCCATGTAACCATGGTTAAATTCAATTGAAAAGGTGTACCAAAATAAAATTAATAAAAATATTGTATTGATGTGACTATAAATAAGAATGAGTTTTTCAATAAAATGTCATTATCATTGAACAACTAATGCATTTGTATTTAAATAGCTTAAAATAAATTAGAAATATGAATTCATAAATTCTTAATTGTATAATATACTATTAATTAAAATTTATATTCTTTAAATTATATAATAACATGTAATTAATATACTATATAAAAATAAATTAAAATAAAATAATAAATTAAATTTATTATTTTATGTTTTTTTTATATTAAATGTTGAATTGATTTGATTTATAACCTAAGAAAAATAATATATAATATAAAAAAGAATATAATATATATTCTATAACATTTAGATTATTTTTCATAATATTATGTATAATAATATATAATATTAATATAATCATAATGAAATTAATTTAGTTTTATTTAAAATTAAAGAAAAAAAATATTGAAATAGATTTACTTCATATTTGTAAGTATAATATAAGATTTATATATTTTAAAATTTCAGGGTTTTTTTTGCCTCAACTATGTTGAATCTAATATAATTTTTTTTAACATGCAAAACTAATGTACATTTCTTCATCATACAAAACTAATATATCTGTTTTCTTTAATTTTAATATGTTTTTATTGTTTTTAATATTATAATAATGTTATTCATAGATTTGATTTATCATACTAAATTATAAGGTTACATTTTTATTTATTTTGATTTCATATGTATAATATATATGTATAGATATTAATTTATAATTAATTTTAAATTATAATATTAAATAAAATAAGATGAATATATAGTTTAAAAATAAATATATGACAATATATAAATATAATATTTATTGAAAATGTGTAAAGACATGAAGATTATGTAAGGATATGCATTGTTTCTTTCAAAAAATATGAAATGACAATAATAATATTTTATTCAAAAAATGTGAAAGATACATCTATTATTAGTACTTTAATTTATGACTTTGAAAGTACTTAGAGCACTACCATAGTTAACCATTAGTTTTTATCCACCATTGAGAATGTAACAAGTAAGTACCTTTAACTCGAATAATGTCACCTCAACCATTAGGAATGAAGTCATCCGCTAAAATGTGATTAATTCTCATAAAGTGAATTTTGATTGTGCATTTTCCTTAGGATGCCCATTTTAGACCTCAAAATTACCCTAATGGTACAGTCACCTTTTAGAGGGATTCGAGATCCCCCCTCAAGCTCAAGGATTTCATGCTCATTCTAGGGCTAAAAAAAATCTCATCCCAATTACAATTTTGGAAGACCGTGGTTATGATATGATATTAAAAAAAAGGAAAGTAATTCCTTAGAAACATATCCATGGGCCAGGTGAAGCAGGTCAGGGTCCGTGTGAAGAACCCCTATAACCTAGATGTGGAGGATTGTGCCACATTAAACACTAAGGTGGAGAATGTGCAAATTTGTGATGTCGGTGAAATTTGGAACAAAAGACTTGGTGATTTTCATCATGGTGCTCCGAAGATCATGCAACAGATAACCACGAGCCTTACCAAAGGAGCACTTGAGCAGCAAAAAACATGAAAAGGATGTACTTTGGAGAAGTATAGAAAATCCACATTCCATGAGCGGGACAACAAAGAACATGTAGTCTTTGAAAGGACCCACTTTGATATCTGTGAATCTTTCTCAACATCATCCACTTCCAAACACAATATTTTTTCATTTTTACTGATGACCTCTCACAAAAGTGCTAGATATTATTCATGTGAAGAAATATGAGGTATTCTCAAAGTTCATAGAATTCAAGGCATTGGTTGAGAAAGAAATGGGCAAGAAGGTGAAGGTTCTCAGGAGTGATAATGGAGGTGAGTACATCTCAAATGAATTTAAAAAAAATTGTGCAAAAGAAGGAATTCAATGAGACTTGACAACACCCCATAACCCACAACATAATGGGTTGGCTAAGAGAAATAACTATAGCATTGTGGGATAAATGAGGGCGATGTTGCATGAAGAATGCCTACCTTTTCATATGTGGGCTAAGGCATGCAACACAAAAATATATTTGTAGAACCAGAGTCATCATCTGATTTTGGGCATAATTACACCGGAAAAGGATTTCTCAGGGAGAAATATGAATGTGTCGCACTTCAGGATTTTTGGAGCGTCTATCTACTACCATGTCTCCAAAGAATCAAGGAAGAAGCTAGAGCCGATAACATAATTGGGGCATTTTTGGGTTACAGATAAGCTCCCCACAAGTACCATGTGTGATTTTCATCCCTCAGAATGACATTTATGCGAAGGGATGTAAAATTTGATGAGGAGAAAGAGTTTTGGTGCTCTCTTGAGAGGGATGTAACACCCTCCTCCCACATCTACTCAAGTAACCGACCAATTTTGGTAAACATGTGACGAAGAGTTATTATGATATGATTAAACTCCCTATATATCAGTTAAGGAAGTGGAACTAATGGAACACAACCAACCTGACCTTCTGCACATGTAACAAAACCACCAAGATCCATCCAACCATCGAGGTGACCAAACCATGAGAAAAACTAAAAAAAATTAGTATTAAAGCCTTGGTCACTCCTTTGACATGGGAATGCGTGCGATGGGGACCCTCTAGTCACTCCCACAATAAGGTATGCATGTGACTGAGGACTTTTCCAGGTATTTGTGTGCTAACGAATCTAGATTTTGTGCCACTTTTTCAGGGCCAGGAATAAGGCCACTGCCTAGATTTACATAAAATTTCTAGAAATTAAAAGTAACATCAAAACAATTATACAAATGAAAATACTTGATCAAGGACTTGACTGGACCCGTACTAGCCATGGTAGGCGTTTCGTCAAACATGTCACAAATATTCAATCTATAGTTTTAAACAATAGATGTGAGCATAGGGGTCTCACACTGACCTAAGAATCACTAAGAAGCATTGATGCCTTATCAAAATAACTACATTACCATCTATTAAGCCATACATTCATTGTACATTTAGTAATTAACCAAAATATGATGAGAGCCATACATTATCACTTTCATAAAACTCAGTCATAACCAACATAAATATCAAGGATATAAAAACCATATAAACAACATAAACAAGTACATTTACCCATAAAATACCATGGAGAAAAAGATGTTATTGATGATTTCATACACCGACCAGGTATGGGAGATCCACGAATCATCCGACCATAGACTAAGCTGAACCAAATATTTCTTTTAGCCAGTCACCCTCATGCCATATTCCAAGCATGAATGTGGTATCTCATAAAACAAATCAATAAAAACCAAATTAGGTCTTCAAGAGTCCAAACAACTCAACCCTCAACCAATGATTCCACCTCATGGTCGGACATCATTATCCATCAAAATATTGGTCTCTACCCAACATGTGTAAGGATTTGGAGTGTTTGTTCCAACCTGGGCTTCCATTACTACTAACTCAACCCATAGCTGTCGCCAAGTTTCCAAAGAGATTTTCCAACTAGGGCTTCTAGGACTGGTAGCTCAACCCACCAAGGGCTTCCAGAGAGTTTTTCCAACCAAGGCTTCCAAGACCAATAACTCAACCCAATTTATTACAGGGCTTCCAAATCGTTTTTCCAACCAAGGCTTCTAGGAACTAATAACTCCACTCACAGCCAAAGGCATAAGAAAAAAAAATGTAAAACAAAAGTAAAACTCACAACACCATGGTTATCTAGGAAATGGAAAGGCTAGAAAAAACCACTCTCGAACTAGTAAATCCTCCATGCCAATGATAAATCATAACCAAATAACCACATGCATATTTCATGCATGCCAAAACTAGTAAGAGAATTATACATGCAACTCTGTACCTATAAGAAAAAACCGTTGTAGCTAAAGATCACGACATCCTCTTGCACTTTCCTTCTTTTCCATTTCCTTCTTGCTCCAAATCCTAAGTATTACCACTCCATCAAGAGTGCTCCAAGAAAATTCTATGTGTCCAAGAGTATGAGAGAGGGAGGATACAATGAGAGCTCCAAAAAAGAACTGAAAAAAAAAAGTCTTTGAATTTATCCTCACAATAATTATTATTAATGAGACCACTAATTTCTTCAATTTTCCATTATTTTCCTTCATTTTCCTCCTCACATAAAACCTGTGATATTTCACCTCCCTTTTCTCCTATTTTACATTATTTTCATAAATAAATGTCAATAAATGCCACTTTTACTTTCTAAATACTTATCCATTTCCTTTTCCAATTTCCATAGCCATATTAAACCAAATGAACACTGACACTAGGATGTTTTTCCCAACATTCATCTTGGAATAAGTGTCCCATGATCAAGGCCTTATTTTACCTTTATTAACTTTTACATGGCTTGTGATCATGGATATTACATAACCCCCCCCTCCCTTGGGGGAACACCGCCCTCGATGTTCAACGATACCTACAACCAACAAGACTACTAAAAGAAAAACATGTTGTCCATGGAGCTTTATAACTTAGCTCGTTGCAGTATTTACAATGATCAACCTGCTAAGAAGCAAACCAACATGAAAAACATAATGACATGATACCATACCACTTTTTGAAGATTTATAACATATCTTATGGTGGTACTTACATCTAGATACATATGTACATATACCAATATTTTTATGAAAGCAACTCACAAAATAGAAGAACAGATAAATCAATGCCTTAGAAATCAACCTCTTCGAGGGGGAAACCTCCTTTTGCATTACATAAATGAACAACTATTGGATGACCAAATAATAAAACCTCATTTGTATATATAGGTATCCATGGGGTCATAATATAATCCTAGTAGACCTAAAAATAATAATGTAAGGGCACAACAATAACAATAGTGGGCTATTATGGGGCACAATAATAACAATATGGGGACTACAGGGGTACATAAATAACAATAATGGGGATACACTAACAATAATAAGGGACTACACTATTAATATAGGGCCCTAAAAAAAACATTATACCAAGCATATACCAAAGACATATATCAAGGACATTCACTTAACTAGTGAATAGATAAGGATACATTTCCCGCATCTGATATGTCATCTCCCACGTAGCTTCATCGGGCCCAAAGTGCTTCCAATGCACTTTAACCTGCTCGATTGCTTGGTTCTGTAACATGAGTGTATCTATTTGAAAAATGAACTGAGGTTATGGCTTGAATTATCCTTCTAGATCCACCTCCAATACATACTATTAGCCCCCTATAAATTTTTGACCAGCAAACAGGGGGCTAAATGTTTCTAAGCCTTCAAGGAATGCATCTCCTCTGAAGACACATCATCCTTGAAGCCTCCTTGTGCCTTTTGTCCATTGATAAAATCCCCTCTACTGATTCCCATTTTAAAGCCTCTCTGTTTGTGAAGAATGCCCAAAGGCCTCCTTTTCCCTCCTATTTTATTCCCACTAAACCCCACTTTCCACCCTCTTTTTTCCCCTTTTAAATTTCCTCATTAACCCTCTAGATCCTCCAAAAAACCCTGTTTAAGCCTTATGATATCCCTTCATTTAGCCAAATAGCCCCTTTTTCCCTCTATCGTTATCCCTTTTGGCCTTAAATTCCACTGAAAATGGGCCAAAAAACCCATATTCTTCACATTTCAGGTTTAGCCCCTTTCGACTCTGCCCCAGAACCGTTCCCGCCCCCACATGACCCAGCGCTAGAACTAGGAGCTAGCCCGAAAAGTGCCTAGCGCGATTGGGTATCGGGAGCGCTATCCACCATTGATTTCTCATAATCCAACAGTCGTCGCAAGCCCCGATGCTCTCGTACTCCCATTCATTCCCCGACCACATATCCTTCGTCGATCTGATCCGTAGATCGATGGCTTGCCGTTCACCCGCTCCGGTGGTCCCCGCAGACAAGCACTGTTGCAAACCGCCGGTTTCTATCGCACTGCCTTTGGAAGGTGGGTGGTATTTTTCATTTCGCAGCGATGCCATACACTGGCTGATGCGTGGCTTCCAACATTGTTGAGAAACCGCTCTCATTGTGCGTTAACGTTCGTTCACAGTGTTAGTGTTAAACACCATGTTAAGCACACACATGGTGTATGAGAAGGATAAACACACACACAAGAGACTCAACACAATGAAGGATAAGCGTGAGGATTTCTTATTTTCCATTATACAAAGATGTACATTTATAGTACAATGGTGTGACTCTTGGTTTCACATTCCAAGGTCACTTGGACTCCATTGTGACTTTTCGCATTCCACACCTACCCATAGAGGATTAGGTGTTCCAACAGTTAGCCCCCCATAAATTCCTTGATAAGAAAGCAGGGGACTAAATTGTTTGTTGAGCCTTCAAGGAAGGCATTTCCTTGGTAACACATCATCCTTGAAGCCTCTTCACACTCTCTGCCCTTTGATTTTTTATTTTTATTTTTCCCTCTGCTGTTATTGAGTCAATAAGCCTCACTGATGATGATAAATTGTGCTCCTAAAGGCCTTCATTTGCCCCTTTTACCCCTGTAGAATTCTTCATTTCATCCCTTGTCCCCTTTTTCAAAGCCTCCTTTTCACCCCAAAATCCCCTCTAAATCCTACACACACCCTTCGTGTGGCTTAGATTCCCCTTTTTTCCCCTATCATTACCCTTTATTGGCCTTAAAATGCACTAAAAACGGGCCAAGAAACCCATTTCCCACCTTAGGAGAGGCCTAGCCCCCTTCGGCCAGCCCCCTAAAACTGTTTCCCACGTGACCTGGGCACTAGAACCTAATGCTAACTCGAAAGGCGCTTATCACAAATGTGTATCGGGAGCGTTTTGAGCCGTCGATCTATACAGATCGGACGGTCATCACAATCTCCATAGCGCCCGTGGCCCACTCCGTTTTCCCCTCCAATCACATCATAATCGTCCATTCAACCCGTAGATCAATGTTCCGTATTTCACCCGCTCGGTGGTCCCCGCAAACACGCCCTGTTTAAAATCCGCTGGTTTCCATCACACTACCTTTGAGAGGTGGGTGGTATTTTTCATTTCAGAGCGATTCCACTCATCGCATGACACGTGGCTCCGTGCACTATTCATAAACTTCCCTCCATCACGCATTAACGTTCGTCCACAGATCCGGCGCGATATTGTTGTACACCGTCCGATCTGGGGCGGGCCATCCGACGGTAGTCACACCACGAAGTTGCGCGGGAGTTAATCCAAGGAAAATAGACCCCTAGCCCACCATCTGTTGCCCTCCTCCGTGTCCTCAGTCGTCGATCTCCTCCTGAGATTGGACGGTCCAGATTTAACGTACGCTGCCATTTTCACAGTAATCCACGCCACCCTCCCCATGCATGTTTTCTTAACGTGTTTTCATGTTTTGCAGGGTTACAGGGAAGCGGAAAACCGCCATGGTTCATATGCACTATGGTAGTGACACAGTGCACAGAAGAGGCTGCATTCAGAGCCTGATATTATAGGAAAATTCCCAGGGGGTTCCTGCTACACAGATTTCATCAAAGGATAGAGTTAAAACTCTGCAAAATCTATCCGACGCCATTAAAGCCCAGATTGCATAGACAGAGACAATCACAGGAGCAGAAAAGTGTATCAAAAAAAGGTTAAAGGACTTAAAAATCCTAAACGTTGAATATTAAGAGGCTTAATCCACAGCCAGCACAGTTGAACGCAAATCATTGGTCACGACAGTGCACAAGATAGGTCAGCAGTATAGTCCTTTACTAAAGGAAGGACCAAAATCACTACTGCCCATTCTCCGTTCTGCATCGAGCCCCAACACAGTTATTACTTTTGGCAGAAAGTCTCGAAGACCTGACAGTGCATTGATTACACCACATAAGAGAAATTTTGCATTAGTACATAAACATTTTGGGCAATCAGCAAAAGGAGGCATGAACAAAGCTAATACAGGATTGAGTACAAAAGAGACAGAACAACGATTTCACCAGGGAAGTTACTATAGATTGTCAGAAGCAGTTATTTGGAAGTATGGGAGTCCTCATAGCCCATCCTTCACTTAATTCACATCGAGAAGATAAAATACCTCTCTAGATGTTTTTCTTCTCAAGAAAACCCTGCGGGTGATTGCCATCATGACAAAATAGCCTGAAATGAGCTACAGAGTTATGGATCCTGTCAAGAATTCAATGAAATATTTAAGACACATCATGGAGCATTCAGAACACCTTCTCCGATCTCCGATGTTCATTAAAAATATCCACACCTACTTTCCTCATTTTTCCTATAAAGACTCTTCGAAGTCTCATTGTAAAAGGTTGGCATTTTGTGATTTCTAAAGTAATACATATTGCTGCTTTAAAGAAGCTTTGGTGTTCTGAAAGAGTGTGAAGATTTGTGTTTTTCTCTTGATGAACGAGGCAAGACCATCGAATCCCTGAGCCTGGTTTTGGTGAAGTATGTAGAAATTTTCTGAATAATGATTAATTATCCACCGAGATTATCCTGATCACATATCAATTCGAATTCATATGCAACACATAATCTCTTCCACTCAGATCATCACACATGCGGAAATAAAACAAGCAATAGCACATCAAATCATCATACACATTAACACAGTATGTATGGGGAAATCTTATAGCTGAAAACCCCATAGCTATTGTGTATATTATAATGGAGAAAACATGTAACAATCTCAGTACAATACTCCTCACAAGTACTTAGTACTTTCTCATGAAGTTACACACAAACTAGCTTGGTTTTGAACAAGTCACAGGTTCAAAACACATCCACTAATTGCCTGCATCTATTGCGCAATCAAGGCTGGTCTAATGAGAGATACAAGGTTCGAATCTCCTTGGCTTGATAGCGCAATCATCATGGGAAATTCCTCCAAGTGTGGTGCAAATCTCATGCACAACTGATGTCACAACTAATAGCTAAACCAACCCTTTCATCTACCTCTTTCACTGGTCTCCACTGAACTGTCCATGCACTGTAGTGAACTGATGTGTTCTTGAGTTGAATAATGAGTTACTAATTAGTGAATTAAATAATATTTAATTCACTCCACTCATTACTAGTTGATTAGCTAGTCAAACTAATCTCAACCAGTTCAACTAAGTTAAACCGAACACAACTCCACCAACTGTCTCATCAACTCCACCAAAATTCTGCCACTGAAGTCCTAACTGAAGTCAATCATGAATCAACTCACCAAATTTTGAATATTGCAACAAGAAAAAGTGAAGGAGGCATCCTGAAACATCTTTCCCGATCCTAGTTGGAAAGTGATCACCAAAACTAAGTGGGGGGCCACACAGGTGATTTTTGTCGCAAAGTCTATTTTTAGACATGTCGATCATATTCTATGAGTTGCGGGATGCTATTTGTGGATGGTTGGTCAAGTTGGAAAAATAGATGGATTTCTATTTTTAGACATATTGGGCGGAATCTATTTTTAGACTGCCAGTCTAAAAATAGATCAGTCAAATATTATTAGCTCTTAATAATATTTGGACCCTAAACATTATCTTATTCTCTTGGATCACTTCAGTTAAGTGCACAGATGTGGCATAGGAGCTGACAGAAGGAATTATGCTATTCCTAAGGGTTAGTTGAGCTATTGCATGGTTGACTTCAGTTAGAACTCATGTGGCAGAGTTTGGTGGAGTTTTCGATGAGACAATGATGGAGTTGTATGTCTTGCTAAACTTGAATTTTCGAACTAATGGTATTTAGTTTAACTGGCTAATACACTAGAGATGAGTGGTGTGAATTAATTATTAATTAATTCACTAATTATAAACTCATTAATCAACTAAAGAATACATCAGTTAACTTTAGTGCATGGATAGTTTCAGTGGAGACCAGTGCAAAGATAGGTGAAAGGGCAAGTGTGACTATCAGTTGTGACTATAAGTGATGCATGGTTTGCATCCAACACCTGTGAGAGATGCCTATAAATAATGCGTGAGCAAGGTGTGGGTAATTAATTTCATCAAGAGGCATTTCTTCAAGAGGGGATTGTGCGCAAGAGAGGTAGGCTATAATGGCAGATCGATGTGTATGGGATTTGCAAGATTCGGGGCCTCGATTAGTGTGTAGCAATTGAGATTGTACTGAGAGCTTCGTGAGGAGCTTTGTATAATGATTGTTACATGATCTCTATGAAATATACAATATACGTATAGTTGGGGGTTTTCAGCTTTAAGCTTTCCCATGAAATACTGTGTTCATATGTGTGAATTTTTATGGTTTTAATGTGTGCATGCAATTGATTTTATTTCCGCATGTGATGATCAATGGTAGAAGAGATTATGTATTGTGCATGAAGTCAAAGAGTGTGTGATCAGGAGAATATCGGTGAATAATATATCAATTATATAATTTCTACATGGTATCAGAGTTGTGTTATAATTTTATATATGGAATGAGAGCAGGAATTTTTGGGTGCGCGAGTTTGTAGGGAATATCTGAAAATTTTTGGTGAAATATTTTCAGAAAAAATAGCATATTTCGATTCCTTGCGAAAAAAAACCCAAATTGAAAAAAAAAATCGGTCGAATCGGAGCTCGGATGATGGAGATATCGTCGATTTAAAATCAGCTCTTTTGTTAGAAACTTTTGTGACGGCGGGACAATTGCAATGTGCGCGAGCCAAGAATCTACATGCACTGAGGTACAAGATGCATGCAAAGCTTTGAGGAGAAAAGAAGAGGTTAGTGACTTGGTGGTTGAGAGGGAGCCTCTCAACATGCAGCGTGAGAAGCAGTCTTAGAAGGTTGTGGAGCAGCCACAACTGGAGATGCAGAAGAATCTTTATAGATTTGAAGTAGATGGGATTTCTACGGAGCTTCCTACAGTTGGGAAGTGCAAGAAAGACATGAAATTGAAGCTTGAGAGGGAGTAGGATTTTCATGCAGGTAAGATTGAACCTCAGGATGTGGAGCAGCCACAAGATGAGGATCATGGAGTGGGAGAAACCACTCATGCAGAGAAATTTCGTGCCAGATGGGTAGAGGGAGTGCATGCAACTATACCACCAGGCGAGAGGTGGGGCAACATGTATGAATAATCCCAAGAGGATATTTCTGGGCAGGATTCATGAGATGGTGTGGATCTCATGAATTGAACTTGGCTACGAGGTGCCCACAGCGTAGTAGTAGCATGATCAGTTGGATTGATGCAGACAGATCAAAGTGACAGTGTCGGATACTGGAGCGCGAATCAGAGTTGACAACAAGTGCAGAGTGCATGGGTGCAAGAGTTCAACAACGCAGTGGTTCCTGATGACATGTGCAATTGGGCCCAGCAGAAGTCAAAGACTTTGATGATAGATGCATCAGACTGATTGAGTTGTTTGGAGCCTATTCAGTTTCAAAGGAGTTGCAGAGTAGATGCATGGAGTTGCATGGCGCTTGTGAAGGTTGCAAGGCGAATGCATGGAGTTGCATGTCACATGCAAAGACAGTCCTTTCTTGTTGAGAGGGAGTGTTGAAGATTGAAACAAGAAATAGTGAAGGAGGCATCCTGAAACATCTTTCCCGATCCTAGTTGGAAAGTGATCACCAAAACTAAGTGGGGGGCCACACAGGTGATTTTTGTCACAAAGTCTATTTTTAGACTATGTCTATTTTTAGACATGTCGATCATATTCTATGAGTTGCGGGATGCTATTTGTGGATGGTTGGTCAAGTTGGAAAAGTAGATGGATTTCTATTTTTAGACATATTGGGCGGAATCAATTTTTAGACTGCCAGTCTAAAAATAGATCAGTCAAATATTATTAGCTCTTAATAATATTTGGACCCTAAACATTTTCTTATTCTCTTGGATCACTTCAGTTAAGTGCACAGATGTGGCATAGGAGCTGACAGAAGGAATTATGCTATTCCTAAGGGTTAGTTGAGCTATTGCATGGTTGACTTCAGTTAGAACTCATGTGGCAGAGTTTGGTGGAGTTGATGAGACAATTGATGGAGTTGTGTTTGGTTTAAATTAGTTGAACTAGTTGTATTTAGTTTAACTGGCTAATACACTAGAGATGAGTGGTGTGAATTAATTATTAATTAATTCAGTAATTATAAACTCATTAATCAACTAAAGAATACATCAGTTAACTTTAGTGCATGGATAGTTTCAGTGGAGACCAGTGCAAAGATAGGTGAAAGGGCAAGTGTGACTATCAGTTGTGACTATAAGTGATGCATGGTTTGCATCCAAAACTCAGTAGAGATGCCTATAAAGACTGCGTGAGCAAGGTTGGGGTAATTAATTCTCATCAAGAGGCATTCTTCAGTAGGGATTGTGCAGTAGAGGCAGGCTAAGGGCTGGCAAAGATCGATGCATGGGATTTGCAAGATCGGGCCTGATTAGTGTGTAGCAATTGGAGATTGTACTGAGAGCTTGTGAGGAGATTTGTATAATGATTGTTACATGATCTCTATGACATATATAATATAAAGATAGTTGGGGGTTTTCAGCTATAAGCTTTCCCATGAAATACTGTGTTCATATGTGTGAATTTTTATGGTTTTAATGTGTGCATGCAATTGATTTTATTTCCGCATGTGATGATCAATGGTAGAAGAGATTATGTATTGTGCATGAAGTCAAATAGTGTGTGATCAGGAGAATTTCGGTGAATAATATATCATTTATATAATTTCTACACCAAACCCCTAGGAATAGCGTAATTCCTCTGTCAGATGCATGAGCCACTTCCAAGGCTCGAACTGAAGTGCTCCAAGAGAGTAAACTGAAGTTTAGAGTCCAAATATTATTAAGGGTAAATAATATTTGACTTCCCTTTTTTTAGGATAGGCAGTCTAAAAATAGACTTCGACCTAGATGTCTAAAAATAGAGGTCCATCTATTTTTACCAACATGACCAATACTCCAAGAATAACATACTGCAACCCCTGGACCATGCTCCATATGTCTAAAAATAGACTTTGCGCCAAAAATCGCCTGCGGGCCCACTTAGTGAAGGCGACTTCATTTCACTAAGCTCCATCATCTTGCTGCATTTTCAACACTCCCTCTCAGCAAGATATGGATTATCCGCAACCCCTATCCTGCCTCTGTGGAATTCAAACTTGCTCCTGGTGAGCGCCTTCGTCAGGATGTCGGCATCCTGATCCTCCGTGGGAACATATGAAAGCATCATGATTCTTCGCTGAACACAATCTCTGATATGATGGTACCTGATGTCGATGTGTTTGGATCTATCATGAAATACTGGATTAGCCGAGAGTTTAATGCAACTCTAGTTATCACAGTAAATCACTGTAGGCTCCAAATGCAACCCGAACAATCCAACGAGGATCTTCCTCATCCAAATAGCCTCGTGTGTAGCCAAGATAGCTGCCATGTACTCAGCCTCTGCTGAACTGAGTGCCACGTATCTCTGCTTCCTGCTGTACCAGGAAACTGCTGTCGACCCAATGCTGAAAACTCCTCCAGATGTGCTCTTCCGGTCCGTTGGGCTCCCTGCCCAATCTGCATCAGTGAAGCCAGAAAGCTTCGCTCCATCCTCCTGTCTGTACCATAGACCATATCCCGATATGCCTCTAATATAGCGCAATACATGCTTGCCTGCCTTCCAAAAGAGCTTGGTAGGCTTAACCATAGCTTGCGAAAGCTGGTTAACTGCATAGCATATATCGGGTCGTGTATTGAACAGATACATAAGCGACCCCACCAACTGTCGATAGACAGTGGCATCCACTACCTCCGCTGAAGTAGCATCCTCCTTCCTCCAACCACCAGGAAGAGGAGTGTCAACAGGCTTGCAACCATGCATGTTGAACCTCTCCAGAATCTCCCGGGCATACTTGCCCTGAGAAACAAACAGTCCTCCACTGCGCTGCCAAATCTCCAATCCCGGGAAATAATGAAGGATGCCCAAGTCCTTCATCTCAAACTCTCGTGCAAGATCCTCCTTGCATGAAAGTATCAACCGCTCATCACCCGTAAAAATCAGATCATCTACATACAATACAATGATCAATAGCTTCCCCTCCACCACAATCTGGTACATGTTAGGATCCGCCTCACTCTTGGAGAATCCAAGCCCGGTGAAGTAGCTGTCTATGCAAGTGTACCAAGCACGAGGTGCTTGCTTCAGCCCGTACAGTGCTCTCTTGAGTCGGCACACATGCGACTCACTGCTGAAGATCTCGAAACCTTCAGGCTTCTCTATGTACACCTCCTCCTCAATAACTCCATTGAGGAACGCAGTCTTCACATCCATCTGATGAATGTGCCACCCCATCTGCGCTGAGAGAGCAAGGATCGTCCGTATGGAAGAGTACCTTGCGACATGTGCAAAGGTCTCCTCATAATCGATCCCCTCGATCTGTGAAAAGCCACGGGCGACAAATCTCGCCTTGTACTTCTCCACACTCCCGTCAGCCGCCTGCTTCACTTTGTAGATCCATCGCGAACCCACCACTGATTTCCCCTCTGGTCTTGGGACAATCTCCCATTCACTGTTTCTGACGATCGAATCATATTCTTCGATCATGGCATCAACCCATGCAGGTTCCTCCACAGCTTCCTCAAAAGAGGATGGCTCCGTCACGACACATTGAATCACAAGAGCCATGTATCCAGTGTACCGATCCGGTGACTGCCTCTGTCTGCGCTGTGCTGTAGGTGGTCCTACAACCTTCTCTGCATCTCGAGCCAGTCGCTCAGCTTCTGTAGTGCGCATGCGCCCTCTGATGGTTGGCGCTGCATGGGTGGTTTCTTCCACCTCCTGAACTTCCTCTTGTGGCTGATCCACATCCGGAAGCTCCTCCTTAGGAACTAACAGCTCCTCATCTGCATGCAAGTGTAGCTCCCTCTCAAGCGAACACTGCATGGCTTTCTCCTCCCGAAACTTAATATCCCGTCGCACAACAGTCTTGCGACTGTCTGACAAATACACCCGGTAGTTGTGAGGTGTATCAGTGTACCCCAAAAATATTCCAACCTCTGCGGTCGGATCCAGCTTCCTTCTGGCATCCTTCGTCACATGCATGTAAACAGGTGAACCAAAAATTCTCAAATGAGAAATGTCAGGTCTCTTACCAGAATAAGCCTCCTCCGGTGTACTCATGCCAAGAACCTTGTGAGGACAACGGTTCTGCACATACACTGCTATATTGCATGCCTCAGCCCACAAGTGAAGGGGTAGGCCCTGATCATGCAACATCGCCCGTGTAGCACCCACGATCGTTCTGTTCTTCCGCTCAGCCACCCCGTTCTGCTGTGGGTTATGGGGTGTGATGAGCTCTCTCCGAATCCCTTCTGCGCTGCAGAACTCCTTGAATTCAGCCGAGATGAATTCACCACCGTTATCACTCCTTAGAGCAATCACCTTCTTCCCCGACTCCTTCTCGACCAGTGCCTTAAACTCATAGAACTTCGCGAATGTATCGCTCTTCTTCTGCATGAAGAAGATCCAGCACTTTCGAGAGAAATCATCAACAAAGATCACATAATACTTGTGCTTTGCTGTCGAAACAACTGAGAAAGGACCACACACGTCTGTGTGAACTCTCTCAAGGATCGTCGTGGCACGACTATCCTTCTCGTGAAAGGTGGCTTTCACATACTTCCCTAAAGTACACCCCTTGCACTGATCCGACTGCGCAAGAGTGCCCTTAGGAAGCCCAGTAGAAATCTGCTGCAGGATCTTCAAAGCTCCATGGTGAAGGTGGCCCAATCTCCTGTGCCACAGTTCGCCCTCATCATCCCGGCTCACCACTTCTCCCGCCTTGCATGCCATTGCTGCGCAACCATCTACTTGCAACTGATAGAGGTTCTTGGTTCGAACCCCTATCTTCTGGGTCTCACCAGTAGTCGTACTGCGCAGGAAGGCCTTTCCTTCACTGAAGACCACATCATACCCCTTATCTTCCAACATCGCCATAGAGATCAAGTTCTTCTTCAATCCAGGTACATGCATGACATCCTTCAACACGAAGGGTGTACCAGACTCCCTCTGAAAGGATATGGTACCGATACCAGTCGCACTGTATCTACCATCATCGCCCATCTCGATGTGCACGCCCAGATCTTTGTCCTCCAGATCTGAGAACAAATCCCGATCTCCCGTCATGTGAAATGACGCACCGCTGTCCAAGAACCACACCGATCCCATCACACTTGAAACCAAGCATGCGATCAGTGAAAATTCAAGCTCGAACTGCGAAGCCAAAGCCTCTCCATCTGCAGATCTTCCCACTTGCTTGTTTTTCTTCTTCTTCAGACAATTGGTAGCATAATGTCCGTGATCATGGTAGTGAAAACACTTCACTTTCGCCATATCCTGCTTCTTTCCCTTTGCACCGGAATGAGAAGTTTTCTTACCCTTCCCCTTCTTTGCTTTGGCAACCAAAGCGCAATTTTCTTCATCATCTCCCTTTGATGAAGATCCATCCCGAGTAGTCCTCCTTATCTCCTCCTGCATGAGATCCGCCCAAAGGCGCTCCCATCCCGGCAGCTTCTCCCGACCATTAACACTATCTTGATATGAGTGCCAAGCCTTCGGAAGACCAAGGAGAGCCAGGTCGACCATGTCCTCGTCTTCGACAGTCACCCCCACACTTCCCAGCTCATCTCTGCACTGAGTGAACTTCGTGAGGTATTTGGCGATACTGTCGCCCTTCTCCATCTTGATGTTCCTGAGCTTATCTTTGAGCGCCAGCTTCCTTTGGTCGCTCTTACTCTGGAATAGATCCGTCAAAGCTTTCCACATTAAATATGGAGAAGCCTTTCCATGCAGGCTGGATACAATATGATCCTTGACGCCCTCCAACAGGATCCTTCGACATTTCGCCATCTTCTTTTGCCATGCTTCGACTTCAGCAAGATCAGTGGGCTTTTGGACATCCGTATCTATGAACTCCTTCAGACCATTATCTTCTAATACTGCCTCCATGAGATCCTTCCATGCAACATAATTCGAACTGCCTTCAAGAGCATATTCGAGTCGCAAACCGTTGAAAGACATTTTCAACACCGGCACCAAGAAAATAAAACTGCTGCAAAATTCAAATTCCACCTCAAAGCTCAACCGCTCTAGATCTGTGAGAACAAATTATTTCTAGCACAGAGATCAACTGCAAGGGGCATTTACCAGACCTTTCACTTTCCGAAGAAAGATGAATCCGGAGGCTACCTGGCCCACATGCAGACTTTGTCTACCGAAAAAAGTTTGTAATTACCGTGATGATCAATCTCTGCTTCAATAGCTCCGATACCATGTAGAAATTTGCTGAATAATGATTAATTATCCACCGAGACTATCCTGATCACATACAATTCGAATTTATATGCAACACATAATCTCTTCCACTCAGATCATCACACATGCGGAAATAAAACAAGTGATAGCACATCAAATCATCATACACATTAACACAGTATGTATGGGGAAAGCTTATAGCTGAAAACCCCATAGCTATTGTGTATATTATAATGGAGAAAACATGTAACAATCTCAGTAAAATAATCCTCACAAGTACTTAGTACTTTCTCATGAAGTTACACACAAACTAGCTTGGTTTTGAACAAGTCACAGGTTCAAAACACATCCACTAATTGCCTGCATCTGTTGCACAATCAAGGCTGGTCTAATGAGAGATCCAAGGTTCGAATCTCCTTGGCTTGACAGTGCAATCATCATGGGAAATTCCTCCAAGTGTGGTGCAAATCTCATGCACAACTGATGTCACAACTGATAGCTAAACCAACCCTTTCATCTACCTCTTTCACTGGTCTCCACTGAACTATCCATGCACTGTAGTGAACTGATGTGTTCTTGAGTTGAATAATGAGTTACTAATTAGTGAATTAAATAATATTTAATTCACTCCACTCATTACTAGTTGATTAGCTAGTTAAACTAATCTCAACTAGTTTAACTAAGTTAAACCGAACACAACTCCACCAACTGTCTCATCAACTCCACCAAACTTCTGCCACTAAAGTCCTAACTGAAGTCAACCATGCATGAGCTCACCAAACCCTTAGGAATAGCGTAATTCCTCTGTCAGATGCATGAGCCACTTCCAAGGCTCGAACTGAATTGCTCCAAGAGAGTAAACTGAAGTTTAGAGTCCAAATATTATTAAGGGTAAATAATATTTGACTTCCCTATTTTTAGGATAGGCAGTCTAAAAATAGACTTCGACCTAAATGTCTGAAAATAGAGGTCCATCTATTTTTACCAACATGACCAATACTCCAAGAATAACATACTGAAACCCCTGGACCATGCTCCATATGTCTAAAAATAGACTTTGCGCCAAAAATCGCCTGCGGGCCCACTTAGTGAAGGCGACTTCATTTCACTAAGCTCCATCATCTTGCTGCATTTTCAACAAAGTACTTCTTATAGTCAATGTTATTTCTTGTTTTTTCCACTTTGTTCCATCATGCTTTGCCTTAGGCAGAGAAATGTATCTTAGAAGCACCTCTGACCTATTTATCCTTCACTATTTATATGTTTTCTGCTACTGAATGTGATAGGGTAGTCTAATAGCTCTCTTTATATTCAGTTTGTTTTACTTCAAAAATGGTTAATTCTGTTGTGTTAAAGACTGTTTAGGCGTTCCCTCTTTCTTTACCACTGAATATTGTATCTGGAGTCTACTTTTGATTATTAATGCTTGCAGTTTTACAGTGAGGTTTTGTCTCAATCATATCCTTTGTTCCTTATTGTTATCATTGTGTTAAAGGCCCCTATAATTGCAGTCCTAGATGTCTTAGGCGTTCCCTCTTCTTTGAGTGCAATTGTATGTCTTTGTCGGTTAAGCTCTCAAAGGTGAACTTGTAGGAAGAAATAGGGCGTTCCCCGAATCATATAATTCATTCTGAGGGTTTAGTCTGCATTTCTCTTTCTTTGAGTGTTATATTGATTAAGTCCAAAGCAGTGAGTTTACTGGAGGAAATAGGGCATTCCCCGAATCCTTTAAGCCATTGCGAAAGGGTTTGGTTTGTTGTTCACTCTTAGTCCTTAATGTCCATGCTATTTCACCTATATAATTCAACAGATCCTTGACTAAGTTAGATTTTCCCTTTGGTTTCCCTTCCTTCTCAGTCATAACTATTTTGACTTCACATGACTCCATTGCCCAATGGCTTGTAGATTCCCATGCTCTATCTATACCGCATGAAACATACTTGTCCAACCAAACAAAAATAAACAACCTTGAACCCCATAACTAGCCTTAAATCAAATTCTAATCTTTTCAAGATACATCTTTATAAATATATTGAGAGATCCCTCTCTGAGACTAGGAGGGCTAGATCCTAGAGCTCTAAATTTTGGTTTGTATGTTTCCTTGTCTTTTGTTAAGCCAATATATCAAAACACAGGACCCCGACATAAGGGCGATCACGGTGGGAAATATTGAGTATATGATGGTCTAGAAAACTCTTTTAGACTCAGTAAGTCCTTAAATAACGACATAAACTCAAAAAAACCCAAAAACATTTCAGATTGGCTTCATAATAAACATGGTGGTGGAACCATAATACACTTTACGTTCAAAAAGGCTAAAGATTTTCCGCCTGGCGACTTTGCAGTTCCTAAAAGACCAAAAGACTCCACTGGGAGACCAGTCTCATCACCACACCATCCATACTTAAAGAAACTAGGAGGATTAGGTTTCTTTGTTTAAAAGATAGTTTTCCTCTTAAAGATTGTCATATTCGGCTAGCTTTCCCCTTTATCAGATCTTAGACTTAACATACTGGCTTCGAGAGAAATCCATACCAAAGCCTATCCTGATCCAAATCCTCCCAAAATAGCTGACAATCCAGAGAGCATTCTTCGGAATTCCCTCACGTCTAAGGATCCAACTACTGTCAGACCCATTTATAGAACTAACTCAGCGCCTGAAAACCTAGCAGCCCTATCAGATACTCAATCTGATTCAGTCTTACCCGGTAATTTACCTAGGACTAAGTCATTCAGTGGTACAGAGCAGACATAATTTGAGCCTCCAAGCTCACCACCACCTAGTTCTCAACATATTAGTGACAGAGAAACTCCTCCATCGACACCTCCTGATATTCACTTCATTCATAACTTGGGTCTCACTCACCCGAAATCTACTCAACGAATTGTTACTAGACCAAGCAGTTCTGTCATCCATATACCTGTTGCTCAAGCTAATCCTTTACCTCCATAAAACACTGCCATGGCATCCTGGTATGCCCCACTAGTGCTACCACAACCTTTGGTTCCCTTACCAAATGACTATCAATCTAAGATTCCCCATTTCACCGGAAAGGGATCTACCATAGCTCAACAACATGTAGATGAAATGGGAGATGCATTTGATTACATGGAAATAGATGATGAGACCGTTAAAATGAGAATCTTCGCCCAGAGTTTAGGAGGAGAAGTAAAGAAGTGGTTTAAAGGCTTAACTCCTAATAGCATCCATGATCTTCCCTCATTACTTCAAGCATTCGTTAACAAGTGGGAAGTCAAAAGCAACCCTCTCCAAATACTATCAAAGTATCAGAGCCTTAAAAGAAATCAGGGAGAGAGCGTCCTTGCTTACTCCACTAGGTTTAACAACATCTATGATGCCCTTCCACCCCACATGAAACCTCCCCAAGGCATGGTATTAGTGAAATATCCTGAAGGTTTCGATGCTGATATGGCATATCAACTGAGAGAAAGAGATTATGCAACCCTAGAAGACATGCAGAAGGGAGTGGTAAGTGTGGAAGCAAACTTAATCGAAAAAAGAGCCAGGATGAGATCGGAAAAGAGGGTAACTTATAAATATGACACTACACGATCCACATCTGGCTCAAAAACAGAAAATATGTTGGAAGAGATGATGAAAAGGATGAGCATACTGGAGATAACATAGCCAAGAGACAATCAGAGCAACTCCAAAAACAGAAATAGAAATCAAAATTTTAGGAGAGGAAACAATCCAGGTGGGCAAAGAGATAACGACCAGCAAATTAGAGCTCCTTTCCAACAAAACTACGTAGAGCAAGAGGAAGAAGAGATTGAAAATTTGGGAGAAAACCATATGAACCTGATTGGATTAGACGTTGGGGATGATGTTTTTCTCATCGAAGAAGAACAAGGTTTCTTCTCTTCAGAACCAGAGGAAGATATACATGAGGAGTCTGATGATTATAGATTGGGGTTTGAAAACGCAGTCATGGAAATACACAAACACTATAATATAAGAAGCAAAAGGAACATAGATAATCCAAATGACAAGAACATTAGCTCAGCAGTCAGGAAAAACGTAGAAAATCAGCCTAAGAAAATAGCAGAAAAAACCCGCGTTTTGTCTAAGAAGACAGATTTAAACAAAGAGAAAAACTACCAGCCAAATGCTGAAGAAATTTTCCCTAGCACCTCTGCTAGTGGCCCTATTAAGACAGCCCAGGTAGACAGTCCTAATAAAACTCAGCAAGTCAAGATTTCTGAAAAGAATGTAACTAAGAAAACAGATGTAAATGTAACAAAGACGATAGTCCCTTTCAACCTAGAGAGAGAAATTGCAAAGATCAAAATCAACATACCTCTGGCTGAATTAGTGACCTAGGAAGTGTACAGAAACCAGGTACTAAAATCTCTGAATATACATGTTGATACTACTACTTTGAACTTGACAGACGATAAACCATAGTTATTGTTTGGTCCTAAAATTGAGGGAAAATATCAGGAAGGAGATGTGCCTCCCTTCTACGTTAGTCTAAACATACATGAAATTTTTTTACATAATGCCATGTTGGATTCAGGAGCATCACGCAACCTTATGCCTAAAGTAGTAATGGAAAGCCTAAGCTTAGAGCTCACTAGACCCTATAAAGACCTGTACTCCTTTGATTCCAGAAAGGTCAAATCCTTGGGGTTAATTAAAGATCTGTGTGTTAACTTATCCCAAATTCCTACTAATAATCTTGTAATGGACGTAGTAGTAGCTGAAATTCCCCCAAAATATGGAATGCTTTTATCTATATCGTGGGGAGCTAAGATTTAGGGCAGCCTTCAAATGGATATGTCTTATGCCACCATACCAGTATTTCGTCAAACCAGAAGATTTTACAGAGAAACCCTTATGAAATACATGGTAAGCAGCAAGGAAAAACCTCACAACACTCCTGTTTATTCCACCCATTCAGATCTGAATTCTTTTATTTTAAACAATGAAGAAGAGGTCATCCCAACAGAGAAAGAAACTGAGCAGGACATTAGTACACCAGAACATTTAGGGTTATCTCCTTCTAAACCTCCAGATGCCTCGACCCCCAACAGCCTTGAGTAACACAAACCAATGAAAATGAAACAAAAACACCTTGGAAAATGAGTTTCGATGGCTCTTGTAGCAAAATTAGTGTAGGGGTTGGTGTTTGGATACACAACTCAAACAAAGGACATGCCTGCAAATTAGAATTTTCATGTACTAACAATATTGCAGAATATGAAGCCCTACTTCTTGGGCTGCACATACTTAAATATTTAAAGGCTAAAAAGATATCTGTGATGGGAGATTCTGAGTTAATCATCAGACAAATCAAAGGGGAATACGCAACCAAAAACCCCAGGCTTAGATAATATAGGAACATTGTTTTATACCTCCTGAAAACTTTCGAAAAATATGAACTGGTGTTCATACCAAGAGCCCAAAACCACCTGGCAAACGAACTTGCCTTTGCTGCTAGTAACTTCCAGATACCAAAAATAGAGGAACATCTCATCATAAAGGTAAAGAACATACCAGCAGTGCCCGATAATGAAGATCATTGGCAGGTTTTCAACAATGACAAACATATAAAGGATTTCCTGCAATCAAAGAATGAGTATGCCACAACATCACCAAGTTGCAACCATGAAAAGGAATGTTCATATGGGGAAAAAATTTCAGAAATAGAGTCCCCCTCCCCTATTAATATAAATCAGCTAGGTCATCTTTTCAAAGAAAATTTATCTGACGACCTAGACCAAAAGGACCTTGAAATTCTAGAGTGCAAAGGTGATACCATACCCAAAGGCCTTGCGCCGCTAGAACAAATCTTTGATTTCAACGATGTGGATAAAGAACCAAAGACAGAACCCATGTAAACTAATGTGGAAGAGCACAATATAGGCAGTCCAACTGAGCCTAAAATGATTAAGTTATCTAGCACCCTGCCTGCCCACATCAAACAAAAATACATAGCACTCTTCAAAGAGTTTATAGATGTCTTTGCATGGGAGTATAAAGATTTGAAATCATACGACACTAGCATCATTCAGCACAACATCCCCCCTGAAGGAAAATCAGAAACCTTTCAAACAGAAATTAAGGAGGATAACCCCTGTCTTATTGCCTGCAGTAGGGAAAGAAATTAAGAAGATGTATGATGCAGGGATCATTGTTCCTGTCGGATACTCATAATAGGTCTCCCATCTGGTATTTGTCAGGAAGAAGACAAGGGATATTAGGCTGTGTATAGAATTCATACCTCTTAATAGAACCTCGCTGAAAGATAACTACCCTTTACCAAAAATTGACCACATTCTGCAGAGGGTAGTTGCGTCAAAAAGAATATCCTTACTGAATGGGTTCTCGGGTTATAACCAAGTGTTAGTCCTCCCAAGTGATCAAAATAATACAAACTTTACCACACCATGGGGAAAATTTATGTATGTAAAAATTCCATTTGGCTTAATGAACGCAGGGGTCACCTTCTAGAGGGCCATGGACATAGCCTTCTTAGAAGACATAGGCTACTTTAAAATCATCTACCTAGATGATATCACGGTTTTTTCCAAAACTGATGAAGAACATTTAGAACATCTAAGGAAAGTTTTTGAGAAATGCAGAAGATTTGGCTTGTCTTTAAATCCCAAAAAGACACTCTTTGGCCTCCAGGAAGGAAATCTTCTTGGTCATATAATCTCTGAAGAAGGGATCAAAATAGATCCTAAAAGAATTGAGGGCATATTGAATATCAGTCACCCCAGGAATCTCAAAGAATTACAGTCTTTCATTGGAAAGATTAATTTTTTGAGGAGATTCATCCCCAACCTTGCCAAGCTATTGAAAAACATCACTAACATGCTTAGGAAAGAAGTAGGTATCAAATGGAAAATGCAAGCTAAACAGTCATTCGAACTGGTAAAGAAAGCCCTTACTCAAGCACCAATCCTTATTAGTCTTGATTTCACCAAAGACTTCTATATTTTTTATTTTGCATCGGAACATAAAATAGCTGCAGTATTGTTGCAGAAGAATAACTCGGGGCATGAACAACCCATATCCTTCTTCAGCAAAGCCTTAAGAGATGCCCCACTCAAATACAACATCATGGAAAAACAAGCCCTGGCACTAGTTAAAGCATTAAAAGATTTCAGGGTGTACATCTTACATTCACACATCATTGCCTTTGTGCCACACACCGTAGTCAAAGATATTCTATGTCAAGACCCCGATGGTAAAAGGGGAAAGTGGATTGCCACTATTCTGGAATATGACTTAGAAATCAGGCTTACCAAACTCATCAAGGGACAAGGATTAGCGAAACTCATGGCCGAGTCCAATTTCAAGGTTCTAGATATGAATATGGTTGATGCCTTAGAAGATATAGAAGAGTTCCCAACACCATTTACTGAAGAAACGCTCACGAACTCTCCATGGTATGCCGATATTATCTATGTGATGCTTTACTTAAATGCTCCTCCTTCTTTATAAAAAACAAAAGCTAGATTTGTGAAACAAAAGGCTTTAAAATATTGCATGATAGATGGAGTTTTATATTGGAAGAATGTTGTTGGGATACTACTAAAATGTTTACTTGAGAAGGATGCAGGAAAAATCATGCATGAAATGCATGAAGGAGAATGTGGAGGGCACTTAATTTGGAAGACCACATCAAACAAAATCCTCAGATCATGTTATTATTGGCCCACCCTTTTTCCAGACACCCACAAACTAGTAATGTCTTGCCACAAATGCCATATTTTCGATGGTAGAAGAAATCTCTTGCCCTTACCCTTGAAGCCTATTAGTGTTGAAACACCCTTCCAACAGTGGGGTTTGGACTTTATAGGGGAAATCCATCCACCCTCCTCGGCCCAGCATAAATGGATCCTCACAGCCACAGATTATTTTAACAAATGGATAGAGGCCATACCCACTAGGAATGCTACTGAATCTGTCATTATTAAATTCCTTGAGACCAACATATTGTCCAGATTTGGCTTTCCTAGGAAAATAATCATAGACAATGCTGCTGCCTTTAAATCCAAAAATATGGTTTATTTTTGCCATAAATATCGGATCACCTTGGGCACTCTATTGCCTATTACCCCCAAGGAAATGGACTTGTTGAATCTTCTAACAAGAGCCTAATCAACATCATCAAAAAGCTGCTGGAGCATAATCAAAAAACGTGGCATGGTAAGCTTGTTCATGCTTTGTGGGCTGACAGGTTAACCACCAAAAATTCAATCAAAACATCCCCCTATCAGTTGTTCTATGGCATGGATGTTGTTTTCCCAACATCCTTGGGAGTTCCAGTCATGAAACTCCTACAAGAGGTTTAAATTGAAGAAAATGATGTGCAGAGAAGGATCAATCAGATCATCCACTTGCAACAGACCAGAGAGGAAGTTTACCAGAGAACTCAAGCAGTCCAAGAAAGCATCAAAAGGCAGTTTGACAAAAAGACTAAAGCAAATGACTTCCAAGTCGGGAACGTGGTGCTCAAATGGAATTCAAGGAGAGAAGAAAAGGGAAAACATAGTAAGTTTGAGAACCTATGGAAAGGGCCCTACATTATCCATTCTTTAAGAGGGCACAATGCATTTTTCCTGCAGGAACTGAATGGTGAAGAAGTGTTAGGTGGTCCTGTCAACGGCAGGATGCTTAAACACGACTTCTGTCAAGAGTCTTAAGACTACAGAGTTTTTCATCCATTGTACATACCGCTTGTTTGAAAAAAAAGAAAATGAAGAAGAGAGAGGGCAGAAATAAAACAAGAAAGGTATAGCCCCGTACCAAAAAGAGAGGTTCAAACATGCTAAAAATTTGAACCTAGAAGTATCAGAAATATGGCTCCAATTCTCTCAAAAATTGAGCCAAAAAGAAAAGCAGGGTTGGTTCTAATACGCTCAAAACTTGAACCAGCAAAGAAGAAGAAATCAACTCTAACAAACTCAAAACCAGAGCTGGAGTGAAGAAGAAAGTGACTCTAACAAGCTCAAAATCCGAGTCACAGAAAGAAGGAAGGATACTCTTACTTTTCAGAATTTCAAGCCTTCCAGATTTTGTAATTTTTGCTAACTTTCAGTTCATGTGCAGTTGGTTCCTATACCATGGACCCGTAGCAAACTAGACAGTCTAATCCTGGTTTGACTATATTTTCAAATTCTTTCTTAGAATATAGAGAATGAAAGCATGTCAGACTGTTTAAACCTAACAGGTATTAGATTAGGTAGAGAAGTTATGAGACCAACTGTTTAATCTGGTCTCATGTAGGAATAAGGGTAGCATTAGATAGGTTTGTTTTCCTGTTTGCAAAATAAAATGTTGAACAAGAGTTTGGCAGTCCAAGTGCATTCAAAAGAAGAGAAAATGCTAGGACAGTAGGAATGGGTAGGTAGAAATGTTGTTTTGAAGAAATGACAGTTTTAAGGTTGTTGCAAAGGTTATTAGATCAAAAGAAAAACTGCTACCCAATGGAAAGGCATTGGTCTGCGAAACCAGAGATTACTGAGGTTCTAGACACGTAAAGGGCAAGCTGTCCTCCCCAAGTGGAGCCACTATTAGCCCCCCATAAATTCCTTGATAAGCAAGAAGGGGGCTAAATTGTTTGTTGAACCTTCAAGGAATGCATTTTCTTGGTAACACATCATCCTTAAAGCCTCTTCACGCTCTCTGCCCTTTGATTTTATTTTTTTCCCCTCTACTGTTCTTGAGTCAATAAGCCTCACTGATGATGATAAATTGTGCTCCTAAAGGCCTTCATTTTCCCCTTGTACCCATGCAGAATTCTTCATTTCATCCCTTGTCCCATTTTTCAAAGCCTCCTTTTCGCCCCAAAATCCCCTCTAAATCCTACACACACCTCTGGTGTGGTTTAGATTCCCCTTTTTTTCCATATCGTCACCCTTTATTGGCCTTAAAATGCACTAAAAACAAGCCAAAAAACCCATTTCCCAACTTAGGACAGGCCTAGCCCCCTTCGGCCAGCCCCCTAAAACCGTTTCCCACGTGACCTGGGCGCTAGAACCTGACGCTAACCCGAAAGGCGCTTATCGCAAATGTGTATTGGGACCGTTTTGAGCCGTCGATCTGTACAGATCAGATGGTCGTCGCAAGCTCCATATTGCTCGTGGACCACTCCCTTTTCCCCTCCGATCACATCACAACCGTCCATTCAACCCGCAGATCAACGTTCCGTATTTCACCCGCCCAGTGGTCCTCGCAAACGCGCCCTGTTCAAAATCCGCTGGTTTCCATCGCACCACCTTTGAGAGGCAGGTGGTATTTTTCATTTCAGAGCGATTCCACTCATTGCATGATGCATGGCTCCATGCACTATTCATAAACCACCCTCCATCGTGCATTAACACTCGTCCATAGATCCGGCGCGATATTGTTGTACACTGTCCGATCTGGGGCCGGCCATCCGACGGTAGTCGCACCACGAAGTTACGCGAGAGTTAATCCAAGGAAAATAGACCCCTGGCCCACCATATGTTTCCCTCCTCCATGTCCTCAACCGTCGATCTCCTCCTGAGATCAAACAGTCCAAATTTAACGCACGCTGCCATTTTCACAGTCATCCATGCCACCCTCCCCGTGCATGTTTTCTTAACGTGTTTTTGTGTTTTGCAGGGTTACAGGGAAGCGAAAAATCACCATGGTTCATATGCACTATGGTAGTGACACAGTGCACAGAAGAGGCTACATTCAGAGCCTGATATTATAGGAAAACGCCCTGGGGGCGCCTGCTGCACAGATTTCATCAAGGGACAGAGTTAAAACTTTGCAAAATCTCTCCGGCGCCATTAAGCCCAGATTACATAGACAGAGACAATCACAGGAGTGAAAAAGTGTATCAGAAAAAGGTTAAAGGACTTAAAAAGCCTAAACATTGAAGATTAAGAGGCTTAATCCATAGCCAGCACGGTTGAACACAAATCATTTGTCACGGCAGTGCACAAGATAGGTCAGCAGGACAGTCCTTTACTGAAGGAAGGACCAAAATCACTACTGCCCATTCTCCGTTCTGGATCGAACCCTAGCACAATTATTAGTTTTGGCAGAAAGTCTCAAAGACCTGACAATGCATTTATTACACCACATAAGAGAAATCTGCATCAGTACATAAACATTTTGGGCAATCAGTAAAAGGAGGCATGAACAGAGCTAATACAGGATTGAGTACAAAAGAGATAGAACAATGATTTCACCAGGGAAGCTACTATAGATTGTCAGAAGCAGTTATTTGGAAGTATGGGAGTACTCATAGCCCATCCTTCACTTAATTCACATCGAGAAGATACAATACCTCTCCAAATGTTTTCCTTCTCAAGAACACTCTGCGGGTGATTGCTGTCATGACAAAATAGCCTCAAACGAGCTACAGAGTTATGGATCCTATCAAGAATTCAATGAAATATTTAAGACATAGCATGGAGCATTGAAAACACCTTCTCCAATCTCCGATGTTCATTAAAACTATCCACACCTACTTTCCTCATTTTTCCTATAAAGACTCTTCGAAGTCTCATTGTAAAAGGTTAGCATTTTGTGATTTCTAAAGTAATACATATTGCTGCTTTGAAGAAGCTTTGGTGTTCTGAAAGAGTGTGAAGATCTGTGTTTTTCTGTTGATGAAGGAGGTAGGACCATTGGATCCCTAAGCCTGGTTTTGGTGAAGTACTTCTTATAGTCAATGTTATTTCTTGTGTTTTCCACTTTGTTCCATCATGCTTTGCCTATAATAGGATAAAAGGTTTAGGCAGAGAAATGTATCTTAGAAGCACCTCTGACCTATTTATCCTTCACTTTTTATATGTTTTCTGCTACTGAATGTGATAGGGTAGTCTAATAGCTCTCTTTATATTCAGTTTGTTTTACTTCAGAAATGGTTAATTCAGTTGTGTTAAATATTTTTTAGGCGTTCCCTCTTTCTTTACCACTGAATATTGTATCTGGAGTCTACTTTTGATTATTAATGCTTGCAGTTTGACAGTGAGGTTTTGTCTCAATCATACCCTCTGTTCCTTATTGTTATCATTGTGTTAAAGGCCCCTATAATTGCAGTCCTATATGTCTTAGGCGTTCCCTCTTCTTTGAGTGCAATTGTATGTCTTTGTCAATTAAGCTCTCAAAGGTGAACTTGTAGGAGGAAATAGGGCATTCCCCGAATCCTATAATTCATTCTGAGGGTTTAGTCTACATTTCTCTTTCTTTGAGTGTTATATTGATTAAGTCCAAAGCAGTGAGCTTACTGGAGGAAATAGGGTGTTCCTCGAATCCTTTAAGCCATTGCGAAAGGGTTTGGTTTGTTGTTAACTCTTAGTCCTTAATGTCCATGCCATTTCACCTATATTATTCAACAGATCCTTGACTAAGTTAGATTTTCCCTTTGGTTTCCCTTCCTTCTCAGTCAGAACTATTTGGAATTCACATGACTACGTTGCCCAATGGCTTGTAGATTCCCATGCTCTATCTATACCGCATGAAACATACTTGTCCAACCAAACAAAAACAAACAACCTTGAACCCCACAACTAGCCTAAAATCAACTTCTAAGATTTTCAAGATACATCTTTATAAATATATTGAGAGATCCCTCTCTCAGACTAGGAGGGCTAGATCCTAGAGCTCTAAAGTTTGGTTTGTATTTTTCCTTGTCTTTTGGTAAGCCAATATATCAAAACACAGGACCCCAACACGCAGATCCGACGCGATATTGTTGTACACCGTCCGATCTGGGGTGGGCCATCTGACAGCCATCGCGCCCTGAAGATGCTCAGGCGATAACCAAGGCAAACAATATCCCTGGCCCACCATCCGTCACCCTCCGATACGTTTTCTACCGTCGATTTCCTCCTGAGATCGGACGGTCCAGATTTAATTTACACCCCGCCATTGACCCGGTCCCACCACGTCACCTTTCCATGTGTTTTCATCGCATTTTCATCTCTCCCCTATATATTTCATTCGAAGGTTGAATGTTAATGTTTTACCTTAAAACTCCCTCTCCCGCCGTCTTCCAAATGCATCTCCACGATTCCGCCACCTGTCCTCCATTCCTCCATTACGTCTGCCCACCCCATGCATGGATTTTCTTGATGTGTTTTCATGTTTTGCATGGTCTCAGGTGGTGAAAAACTCCACTGTTCACAGTCTGTTCCAGTGACATAAAGCACAGAGAAGGCCATTGTTCGAACCTGATATTGCAGAAAAATGTTTGGGAGGGATTTAACAGGAAAGATTTCATCATTATATGATGCACGACACTGTCAAACCCCCCAAGCACCATTAAAACTCAATTTTTTCACAGTCATAGACAATAATGGACCGGAAAAGAGTATCAGTGAAAGATCAGAGAATGGCTTAGGGCACAGAAATAATATGTATCAGTGTCACCATCAGCAGAATGTTCCTACCTGTGAAAGGACGAAGTGCCCATACTGTTTCCATTCAATACCATGTTCGTAAATATGTTTCTACCCTGATAACAGTCCTATGATATCAGAAGCATTTGTTACACAGCATGTCAGGCCCTGGCATCATTATTATACCTTTTGTTCAGTTCACCAGAGGTATTGCAGGGGTTACAACAAGTACATCAAAGGCTTACCTGGAGTAAATTGCAGCCTGACGAAGACTACTCTTTCATCCAAAGAGCACCAGAGATGAATGCCCTGCATTTAGAATAGAATGGGGCCTTGGCCCTCTCCCTCTTCTAATTTTTAATGTTGCATTTAGCTTTTCACCTACCTCATCTGCCTCTCTTTCAGTTATAAAATTCATGAAGAAACTCATTGTAGGGATGTTGATCGGCTATCTGTGAATTTCAAGTTGTTTCTCTTGAGACATGTTCTCTGTGTAAAGTTGTAAGATAGACCAAGGAAGATGTTTTCAGACTGAACATAAAGCTATTGGTAATGTTGTACTTGACTGGTGTTTCTCTTTAATATGACAAGCACATTTCTTTGGATCCTGATTTAAAGCAACGGTGATGTTTTCTGTCTCTGTTTATGTTTACCTTTTTAATTCATTACATTTCATTTCTTCTGGCACGCATCAGAAATCTGGCATAGGATTTACCCTTGTTAGGTACCCTATGTTTCTGCTCTCCCTGCCTTCAATGTTTTCTGCTGTATGTGTTATCTGAGGGTTGATTTCAATCTAATTTAACCAGTGTAGTGGTTCCATATGCCGCTAGCTGATGTATGAATTAAAGAATTTGTTCTTAGATGTTCTTGTTAGGATTTAATTGAATTAATTGGGATACTAGGAGTCTAGAACTCTGTCTCTATCTCACTAGGATCCTTTTCAGTTAATTGAAACTTTCTAAGTTCCCTTAAGCTGGATTCCAAAGCATTGAGATTTCAAAGTCTCTCTCTGATCTCAGGTTTTCACCTTTGTGTTTAAATCTCTCATGTTTCCTTGTCTGAAGAGTTAACCTTTCAGGTTCTGGATCACAGGTTGTCCAATGGCATGTCCTGTCCCTAGATCTGATTCCTGGAAGGTCACCTTGGAGGTTTCCTTGCTTTCACCCTCTCTCTTACCATTTCTACCACACTATCATTTTTAAGATCCAATGCTTTAGATGACTAGCCCAACTGAAAGCCTGCATATTGAATAGCAAGTAAACCTTTTCCTGACTCCATTGCCCAATGGTCTGAATGTTCTCTGATTTTTTCTCTCCTTTGCCTAAAATCCTCTTTGCTCATCCTTTTCTTATATTGAACCCTTCTTTTCTGATTCCCAACAAGCAAACAAAAATCAAATAAACAAATCCTGTGCCTATAACTAGCCTAATATCTTAAATTTTGAGCTTCAAGGACACAAAACCTTTGCCTATATAGAGAGATCCCTCTCTGGACCCAGGAGGGCTAGATCCTGAGGTCTGAAAGTGGTTTGATGTTGTCTCATCTTTTGGTCTTTCCAATCTGGCCAAAACATGGGAACCCCAACACATACCAGTCAATCACATGATCAACATATTTAACATACTTTTAAGCAATGAAACATGGAAAACATCATGGAATTTCACTATCGGAGGCAATGAAAGACAATGGGATATTGGTCTAATCCTTATAAGAATATTGAAAGGTTCATAATACAAAGGAGTGAGCTCGGCACATGATCCAATCCTTAAGGATCCTTTCCTAGGCTTGATGCAAAATCACACCCATTCCCCAACCTGAAAATCCTTAAACAACATGTTTCGATATGCATAAATTTTATGTCTATCCTATGTTTCCTTTAGATTCTTCTTGATTATGTGTATTTCCTATTCCATATCTTCCAACATATATGCTCCTATCGATACCCTATTTACTGGATCACTCCAACTAATAGGAGTATTACAACTCCAACCATCGAGTGCCTCAAATGAACTAATCCTCAAAGACTCCTGATACCCGCTGTTGTAAGTGAACTCTACTAGTGGAAGATACTCTCCCCACTTTCATTGTTGATGCATTAAATACATCCTCAACATTTCCTCCGTTATCCTATTGAACCTCTTTGTCTGTCCATCTATTTTTGGATGATAAGTTGTGTTGAAGGCCAACTATGTACCCAAACCTGTAAATAAATCTTTCCAAAATATCAAAGTGAACTTAGAATCCCTGTCTGACACAATATTCTTTGGAAAACCATGCAACCTCACTACATCTCAGATGTAAATTTGTGCTACGTCATTGGCTTAATAAGTATACTTCACTGGAATGAAGTGCACTACCATTTTCAACCTATCAATCACAACCATAATTGAGTCATAATTTCTAGATGTCCTCTGTAAACCTATGATGAATTCCATGGAAATGACCTCCCATTTCCACTCTCGAATCAAAATTGGTTGTAGTAACCCACCTGGATGCTTTCACTCAGCCTTTACTCGTTGATAATCCAAGCATCTCGCCACAAACGTTTCCACTTATTTCTTCAGATTCAGCCAGTAGTGGAACTTCTTTACCACTGTCAGTGTCTTCTGGTATCATGGGAGACCTAAATGCAATTTCACTTGAAACTCTATCAAGATAATATTATTGATCTCATTTCATCTAGCACATATATCCTGTCCCTCAATTTGACCAATCCATATACCATGAGATGATAGTCCACATCCTTTGCACATGTACATGTACCTATACTCTATTGTAACTTGTGAATGAGCTCCATGTGCCTGTTATCTTGCTAACTTGTCTGTAATATCTGAGCCTGTAAATATGTCCCATAAGAACTCATAGTTGTTATGTGATTTACTGGTATCCTCCTGCTAAGAGCATCTGCAACCCTATTTGCTTTTCCTTTAATGTACCTGATTTGAAATTCAAACTCATTGATCATGGACAACCATATAACTTGCCTGGGGTTCAAATTTGGTTGGCTAAATAGATACCTCAATCCACTGTGATCGTTCATAAGTAAAAATCTCTTGCCAAGAAGATAGTGCCTCCACATCTTCAATGCATGGATGATCACTTCCAACTCAAGATCATGTGTTGGATAATTCTTCTCATGCTCATTCATTTTCTATGATTCATAGCATACAACATGTCCTTCTTACATAAGAACTCCACCAAGTCCTCTCTTGTAAGAATATGTGCATACCACAAACTCTTTGTCCAGATCTACAATATTTAGCATTGGAGAATTTGTCAACAAAATTTTCAACTTCTAAAAACTATTTGCACATTATTTTGTCCATTCAAATTTCTTACCTTTTCACTGAAATTACGTGATAGGATATGCGATGCTAGAGAAGTTCCTGTTGAACCTCCTATAGTAACACGATAGTCCCATAAATTCTCTTACCTCATCCACATTCCTAGGAGCTTCCCATTCCATGATAACCATTATCTTCTATGGATCCACTGCTATACCTTCCTTAGAGAGTACATGCCCAAAGTAATGTACCTCTGTCTGAAATAAACTGTATTTGCTAAGATTAGCATACAAATCATTCTCTGTTAGAAATCTCAACATTTCTTCTAAACGTTTGGCATGTTCTTTCTCATTATTAGAATATACCAATAGACCATCAATGCATACAGTAACAAAATTGTCTAGATAAGGATGCAACAAACTACTCATCAAGCACATAAAATTATCTGGGAATATAGTTTAACCAAATGGACTACAAAAAACTCATAATGTCTGTACCTAGTATGAAAAGTTGTCTTGTGAATTTCATCTTCTTTAGTGTGTACATGAAGATATCTTGATCTCATATAAATCTTTGAGAACATTGTTTCTCCCTTCAACTGATCGAACAAATCATGAATCCTCCGAAATGGATACCTGTTCTTGATGGTCACCTTGTTCAATTGCCTATAATCAATGCATATCCCATGGGTGCCATCCTTCTTCTTCGCAAACAATATTGCTGCACCCCATGGTGATAAAATTGGTCTAGTGTAGCATTTTCAAGCATTAGGCTTCAAATACAACTTTAGCTCTACCAACTCTCGGGTGCTCTTCCTATATGGTAATTTTGATGTTGGTGTTTCCCCTAGTACCAACTCAATATAAAAATCCAATTCTCTTAGAGGAGGTAATTCTGAAATATCTGTGGGAAATACATCTTGAAACTGTTGTAGGACATAGTACCTTCTCAAGACATCAACATCCTCAACTTCCTTACCTTTTCCACTAGAAATATGCATTGCAAATAACACACACCCTTTTGTGTGACTACGCTTCACCTGCATAGTTGTTACCATTCTAACTTATGTTAACTTCTTCTTACCCTAGAAGATTCTTTGTTCTCCATTGTCATCCAAGAAGTCAATAGATTTGTCATAACAATACAATTCGGTCGTATGAAGATACAACCAGTCCATACCCAAAAGCATGCTATACGAGCCCAACGGAAATACATTCAAATGTCCTGATGTAGACATACCATTGAGCTCAGATGCATAAGCTCTTACCCAATGACGAACTCGCTTCTTTGTACCTGTATCCAAATGCACTAATCAAGAATATGCATGGAATTATTTATTAAAACCACACTTATCCACTAGGTCAAGATCAATATAGCTATAATTAGATCCGTGGTAAATAAAAATAGAAACAAATTGATCACAATGCATACCATCCATCTCAATAATAGACGTTTGGTGATTTTCCTGCCTATTATCTAATGATGCATAAATCTAATGAACACTTTTTCCAACATCCCCCACTATCTACACTTCCTGAGCACTATATATTTTCGATCTACCACCCTAATGTTGTGGAGAATATATCCCATGATGATATTTGACACAAGTCCAACAATGTATAGGCTTCCATCTTGCATCCTTGTCCTGCTCTTGAAACTGAACTCCCGACCCTTTTTCAGATGCAATGAACTTATTTTATGGTGTTGCATTCTCTTTGTTACCTGTGTCTTGAGGCCTTGCTCACTTCTTATCCCATTTCCATTTATTCCTTAAATTTCCTTTCCAATCTAGTTTAGTATCCGATATGCACTTTGATTGTTCATAATAATGCTTTAGCTTGTCGATAACCTCCTCCAATGATCTAGGCTCATCAAGCTCAATATTGTCTTTGAATTCTATTTGGAACCCAATGATGAATATTTGAATCTTGGCCTTCTCCTCCTTGAGGTAAGGAACATGCCTCAATAACTCCAAGAATGTGCTAGTGTACTCCTCATCAATCATAGATCCAATCTTTAGCTCATAAAACTCTTTTTCCCTTTCATCATAGTAGCACTATGATAGATACTTCCTGCTAAATAGTCTCTTAGATTCACTCCAGGTCAACTCCTCCTCATTAATATATTTGATTTTCTTTAGGTCTTCCCAGCATATATCTGCTTTACCTTTAAGACTGAACGTAGCTATTTTGGCCTTCATGTTTTCTAAGTAATCATGTAACCTAGAGAACTTATTCATTCCAAGAAACCATGCTTTTGCATCCTGTGAGTTATTTATTTACCCATTAAATGTAGGTGGATTTTCTTTCTTAAACTCACCTGACATACGTCCCCTATCACTCCTTTTGTAAGGATGATAATGATGATGACCATGATACCTATCAGAACCAAAACTAGAATAGTACATTTGTCCATCACCCCTCTTGTCTAGAGTATCCAAGAACCTACCATCCCTGATTGTGTTATCGCTATCTGACTTATGCCCACTATGGGTACTACCATAGGCCTCATTAGTTTGATCTTCCTATCCATAGTTGATATGAAGTGGTCCCTGCCTCTGCAATTTTGAAAAACTCTGAAGAATTATTACATTGAATTATGCTTGTTTCTCCTGCACTTGCATGATTATTTCATTATCTGATTTTCAACTCCTTATTTCTTCCTTCAAACTCCTCAACACATCTTCTAAGTCAGAAGAGTTCCCAAAACCACAATATACATATGATTCATAGAGAGAATCTTTGTATTCTATGTTCTTGTTAGTCATGTTTGATCTCTTCTTCATACAAGTTATATGTCACCTAAACAAAATCATAAACAAAAAATCATACCATAGTATAGTCCAGGGATGATATCTCATTTGCATGAATGAAAAAATAAGCACAATACATATATAAACTGTAACATATGCCTTAACAATTTCAATCATAATTTACCATAAATATATATATATATATATATATTTTATCTAGTCATAGTTAACTATTCAAACATCATTTTTAGGATAATTACACCATAATTATATTTTCTATTGATTCACTTATTATATGGTCAAATCAACATATATAAGGATTATAAACATATCAATCATGGTACACGATTCCACTATCATACCTTATACATTGTAGCTATACCTTTGACCCTTGTTATAGATTATCAATTCCAATCTAAAGTTTCGGGTAATGCTTGCAGTTCTGGTTAACATACATTGTTAAAATTGGTGGAATGATAACATTTGCTTTATAAGTACACATATATTTTTATGGTATATGCGGTGGTTTGATTCCCAATCACCCTACTCAGGGCATCGGGCATGCAATCTTAAATTCAAGAGTTAAATTATTAATTTCCATTACGCATTTTCCACCATCCACATTAAGTGAAACTTGGAATAGGTTTTATGGTAATAGTTGTTGAATGGTTTACGTGGCGTCCTGAGCCACCGTTCGATCTACCACTTCGTAATTTGAAAGGTTGAGATCTTCATTAGTCTTCTATGGTACGCAATCGATTTTGTTACCCACCAAACCCTTGATCTGTTTTTCATTTGCACTTCTTCTTTGCGGAAGATTTGAGCTCTGCAAACCTTTGTTTTCGCATGCCTTAGAGGCTACAGTAGAGTCATCATGGTTTGTTCTATCACAGATTTGACATGTAAACTTTGGCATTATGTTATCAAATCTTTAGGTAGTAACTCCATCAACCGACATGGAGACAAGGTTTTGTTTCAGTCCCATTCATCCGCTGGTGAACCCGAGAGCCCACTCAGCTGCTTCACACAACATTTCAAGTTTCTAGTTGAATTTAAAGGTATTACTCCTGTTTAAATACTTAGAATTACATTATATTTGCAGTTAGATATTATTTTCCCAGTATTAATTGCTTGTAACCCTATTCGGAATTGTCTATATACATATTTATGATTTATTTTCATTGTTTACTGTGTAAGGTAGATTCTACCACCACAAGCCCTTCAATGGCTTGGATACCTATTGATTCCACCTTTACAGCTCTGCAAGGGTTTAAGATTCCTCTTTGCCTTGCTATATAACAGGTAGGTACTGTGAAGCCCTACCCAACATTATTCATGAATTCTTTAGATTTATAATTCTCGCCCTTGCTATTTGCAGGTGAGGTTTATTCTTGTTTTAGTCCACCCACGACTACTACTACTGGTTTACGCAATCAATTTTTCCTCATGAAGCTATGCTTCAAAGTACTATTGTATAGGGTTTACATTTATAAAAAAAAAAATTACATTATTACCCTTCTTTTCGGTTACAAATGTTATATTCTTTTTGGGTTAGGAACAAGGGATTTTCCCTGCGTTCGGACAGTGCCCTTCCATGGCAATGTAATTTAATTTTATAGTCTTGTATATTGTTATTTCTTTGTTTAAGAATGAGGGTTTCATCCCTGTGTTCAATTAATTCCATTCCACGGTGGTGAAATGTTAACAATGGATTTTCTGATATGCGTATTGAATTTTTTTTAAAAAAATAAATATAGTTTGTCATATATCTCCAAAAAATTCTCGAGCCTCTATAGCACTTGAGTATATGTTCCTACTGTACTTAAGCTGGAAACGACATATCAAAGAATGATTTCCATTGATTAATATTTGGTTTAATTCCTCTCATACGGTTAGATAAATGGTGATGGTGAGAGTTTAGTGGAATTCTCCAATGTTGTTTAACTTTAATATATGTGCCATAGATCAGTCCTGTTGTGGAAACATAATTAGTACAATAAAATTTTGTCTCTTTTATTTTTAATAACACTAGGGTCTATCTTTGTTATATATACTGAGTTTTCTTCCTTTGCTACGGAATGATATTTTCTGCAAGTTTTATCTTATTACTGAAGATTTCCTCTATTATTGTTACATATAGATTTGTAACTCTATTTAAGAAATATAATCAAGGTTACACTTTGCTTTTATATCTACTATTTAGTTCTTTCAGTTCAACTGTATTTCTGTATTCAAATAATCTACAAAAAATGTCTGGACCATACTGTCCGTGTAATATCATAGTATTAGAGGACGATCTACCTAGAACCTTTGTTAGAGGGATCGGGGTTTACAGTCCTCTACCTTTTTGTACTTAACTAGCTTGTACTTTTATATATAATTTTCTATTAACTGTAACAACCATAAATAGATTTTACAGTAATATTTCAACTGGATATTCAGAATAAAAACCTTTCAAATTCCAAATATCAATTACAGCAACAGAGTATACTTATCTGTTAGCTTCTCTGTGACTGATATTTTATTGCCTCCCGTCCGCGAGTGAGGCTATTATGTCCTCCAACTCTCCCTTTTGCTCAAAGTCTGGGACTCGTGGTGAACAGGAAACCTGGAAGAGATCTCGAGACAATCCGGTCCAATCTCCAATTCCAGTATCCATAGAAAAACTGATTATTCCACTAGTACCACTAGTGCAGAATTTTCTCTCAGTACTTTCTTACTTTTTCCTTTCAAAAATAGGGAACCTCCAAACCTTACTGGGATTCCATCTTTATCCTTAGAGGTTGGGTAACTGTTCCAACTGAATTCTGTTCAACCAATCCTCAGATCTTGAAAATGTTCACTATCAGTCTTTCACTTTTGGAACTAATTCCATAATCAGTTTTCTTTTTATTATTCAAGAAATTAAATTTCTGTCCACAAAATTTATTTTTCAATACAATAAAAATAATTGTTTGCAAAACTTCTAATAATTAGCTTTAACAACTAGTTAACAAATAAACCACTAGTTACATAAACATAATCATTTCAACATATAATCATCCTTTCAACCATTATCCCGTTATCCATGCATGAATATGCTGACCACATATCATGAATTCATGCAAAACGACCATCATTCAATCAATGTATGCATAAAAACGTATAGACACTGAAACACATAACCAATGCACGGTCAGCATACACTCAAAACAAATAAATTCAACAACGACAACATCAACTTTCATATGGAGACACCACTGCAATCATGACCAATGAAATGCATACAAAATAACCGCATAGACTACAAGCACAAGGAACCATATGTAACCCACATGTACATACAATAGCACATTCATCCAAGGGGAATTGATACATGACATCACCCAAGGAAAACAAAACCATGATCTGATACTAGTTTGTAACACCCTCCTCCCACATCTACCCAAGTAACTGGTAAACCGGGGTAAACATGTGACAAAGAGTTACTATGATATGATTCAACTCCCTATATATAAGTTAAGGAAGTGGAACCGACAAAACACAACCAACCTAACCTTTTACACATGCATTATAACCCCGAGGAGTCATCCAACCATCCAGGTCACCAGCCACTGAGACAAAATGAAAATTTTCTGCATTAAAGCATCAATTGATACCTTTACATGGGAATGTGTGCAACTGGGACCGTCTAGTCACTCCCACAACAAGTCATGCATGCAACTGGGGACATTTCAAGGTAATTATGTGCCAACGACTCCAGATTTTGTGCCACTTTTTCAAGGCCAAGACTAAGGTCACTACCCAGAACTCCATGAAACATCCATAAATTAAAATTAATATCAAAACACTGATACAAAAATGAATACTTGATCAATTACTTGACTGTACCCCTACTAGCCATGACAGGAATTTCATCAAATATGTCACAAATATGCAATATACAGGTTTAAACAACGTGTCTGAGCATAGGGGTCTCACACTTATCTGAGAATCACAAGAATAATTGATGCCTCATCACAATAACAACATTACCATTTATTAAGCCATACATCCATTGTACATTCAATAATTAACCAAAACATGATGAGAGCCATACATTATCACTGTCATAAAAATCAATCATAACAAACATATAACCAACAAAAATATCAAGAATATAATAGCCATGTAAACCACATATAAACAAGTTTATTTACCCATGTAATACGAAGGATAAAGAGCTCTTATTGATGACCGCATAGGGCGACGAGGTATGGTACTTCCACAAACTACCCAAAAATATACTAGGTTGAACCAGATATGTCTTTTAGCTAGTCATCCCCGTGCCAGATTCAAATAATGAATGTGAGATCTCATAAAAAAAATCAATAAAAATCAAACCAGGGATTCCATAGGTCAAACCACCTCAACCCTCAACCAATGATTCCACCTCATAGTCAGACATCACTAACCATCACCATATTAGTCTCTACCCAAGATGTCAAGGGCTCCAAAGTGTTTGTTCCAACTAGGGCTTCGAGGACTAGTAACTCAACCCACAACCCCCGTCAGGATTTCAGAGAAATTTTCTAACCAAGGCTTTCAAGACTAGTAAATAAACCCAAGAAGGGCTTTCAAAGTGTTTCTCTAACTAAGTATTATAGGAGTAGTATCTCAACCCAATATCTTACAAGGCTTCCAGATCGTTTATCCAACCAAGGCTTCCAGGAACTAATAATTCCACCCATAGCCAAAGGCACAAGAAAACCAACCAGAAAATAAAATTAAAACCCAAAACACCATGTTTTTCTAGGAAATGGAAAGGCTAGGAAAAACCATTGTCAATCCAGAAAATCCTCTATGCTAATGACTTATCATAAACAAATAACCACATGCATTTTCCATTTATACCAAAACTAGTAAGAGAATCATACATGAAACTCGATACCTGCAAAAAAGCCCTGTTGTAGATATTGATCTTGATGTCTTATTTCACTTTCCTACTTTTCCTTTTCCTTCTTTCTCCAAATCCCAAACATCACACACTCCTCCAAGGGTGCTCCAAGAAAACTGTAAGTGTCCAAGAGTATGAGACATAGAGAATAGAATGAGATCTCCAAAACTAATCTGAAAAAATTCTATGAATTGATCCTCATAAGCCATTTTATTAGTGAGGCCTCTAATTTCTTCAATTTTCCTTCATTTTCCTCCTCACATGCAACCTGTGACATTTCACCTTTATTTTCTCCTATTTTCCATTATTTTCATAAATAAATGTCAACAAATTCCACTTTCCCTTTCCAAAGCCATATCCATTTCCTTTTCCTATTTCCATAGCCATAATAAACCAAATGAACACCCACACTAGGATGTTTTTCCCAAATTTCAGCTTGGAATACATGTCCCATGACCAAGGTAATATTTTACCTTTACTAACTTTTACATGGATTTTTTACTAGAGTTGTTACAAGGGAGATTTAGATCCCACCAAAAGAGGAGCTTTTAGCTCCGAAGGAGGAACCTCAAGAAGTTGTGGAGAAGACACAAATTGAGGAGCAACGATTGGAGACAACCACTCAAGCAGAACCATCCATTGAAGGAAACAAAAGGACCATGGAAGCTGAGATACTTGTGCAGGATGTGAGGGAGAATGTGGGTGATTCTTCAAATGTGTGCATGAAGAGACAATCCCCAGATTGATACACTAGCTACATGGATCTAATGAATGAGATTGTAGAGATTAAGCCATCCTATTTAGAGAAATAATTAGAAAAACTTGTATGGATTGATGAAATCATGGAGGAATACGAATCCTTTGTAAGATATAGTTTTTGGGAAGTGGTCCCAAGACTGGTAGATAAATCAGTTGTGGGTTCGTAATGGATCTTCAAGGTAAAGAAGGCAATAGACAGAAGCATAGAGAAGTAAAAGGCCAAAATTTTGGCCAAGGGTAATATCAATTTTAAGGAATTGACTATGAGGATACCTTTGCTCCTGTAGCAAGGTACTTGTCCATCAGATCAATTATTGGCCTGGCTTCACATATGGGGTGGAAGATCCACCATATGGATGTAAAAACAATGTTCCTCAATGGAGTTATTTAGGAGGAGGTGTACATCGAAAAATGAGAAGGATTTGAGACTTCTGATTGAGAGTCTCATGTGTACATACTCAAGCAAGTGTTGTACAATCTCAAGAAAGAACCCCATTATTGGTACACTAGGATTGATAGCTATCTTTCTAGTTTGGGCTTCACTAAAATTGAAGCAGATGAAAACCTCTCTCATATTTTGGTAGAAGGAAAATTGTTGATTATAGTATTATATGTTGATGACTTGATTTTAATTGGTGATGAAAAGTTGATCATGTCTTACATGGAGGACCTTCCAAGTGAGTTTGAAAGGAAGGACATGGGTATCATGCATTACTTCCTTAGATTGGAAGTATGGCAATGCGACAAGGAATTTTTTGTCTTTCAAGGCAAGTATGCAAATGAGATAGTATAGAGATTCCGCAAGGAGAGTTGAAAACCCATGGAGATTCCTTTAGCAACCAACTGGAGGAAGGAGGATGCCACTTTAGGTGAGGAAGTGGATGGTACTGTTTATCAACAGTTAGTGGGTTCAGTGATGTACCTTGTGAAAACACGGCAAGATATTTGCTATGCATCCAACCAACTATTCTGTTAGACTCAGTCTTGTCAGTTTTCTGTCATTTCTCGTCATTTGCAGTCATTAAATGCCATTTTGGTCAAAAAGAGTCATTTTAATTCTTGAGTTCAGGGTTTTCTCTTCAGAAGTGCTTCAATAACATGTGCAGGCCAGAGGAAGGTTCAATAAGTTTCTTATTTCAAGAGTTTCATCATCAGTAATGCTCAAGAATGATTCTTCTCCAAAACCCTGTTTTGGAGAAGAAATTGGAAAATTAGTTGTTTGTAATAACCATGTAATTTTCCGTCTTGAAGATTTCAAATGCAGGCTCTATGTCACCTTGCCAAACCTCATGCTAAACATCCTTGCAAAAGACAACAAAGATATTTATTTTGTCCAAGAGCAAAAACAGAGTTTATTGTAAGAAGTGCCAAGTCTTCAAGTAGTGGGTTTGCCTTGATGGGTTTAGGTTTGATGGTGTAACATCTATGATGTACACCCATCACGGATTACAGGCGATAATAATTGGCGAAGATGTGAGTGGTATGCCAACCTTTTCTCTTCCTGTACAAGATGCTGGAGTGGGATTTGATTATCGACTCCATATGGCAGTAGCTGACAAATGGATTGAATTGCTTTCAGAGAAGAAGGATGAGGATTGGTAAATGGGTGATATTGTATTTACACTATCAAATAGAAGGTGGTCTGAGAAATGTGTAGTATATGCAGAGAGTCATGATCAAGCTCTTGTCAGTGACAAGACAATAGCCTTTTGGCTTATGGACAAAGATATGTATGATTGTATGTCACTTGATCAGCCTGCAACTCCAGCCATAGATCATGGAATAGCTCTTCACAAGATGATCCGCTTTGTCACAATGGGTTTAGGTGGTGAAGGGTATCTAAATTTCAAGGGAAATGAATTTGGACACCCAGAATGGATTGATTTTCCTAGAGGTGATCAGCATCTTCCAAATGGGAAATTTATTCTAGGAAACAACAACATTTTTGACAAATGCCGGCGCAGGTTTGATCTAGGAAATACAAAGTTTCTTAGGTACCATGATATGCAGGATTTTGACAAAGCTATGCACCATTTGGAGGAAAAATATGGTTTTATGACTTCAGGACACCAATATGTTTCACGGAAGGATGAGGGTGATAAAGTAATCGTGTTTGAGAGGGCAAACCTGGTGTTTGTTTTCGACTTCCACTGACATAAAAGTTTTACAGATTACAGATTGGCTGTCTGAAGCCTAGAAAGTACAAGGTGGTACTGGATTCTGATGAAACAAAATTTGGTGGTTTTACCAGAATAGATCAAAATCGAAATCCATATCCTTAAAGATGTTTTCGTGGTCTTATTCATTAGCATAGGCAAAGTCAGCTTGGAGACGGAGAAATCATGAAAAAGTCAGTGGGATGGGAGAAACGAAGTGTAAGGCTCGAAATATGGTGAATTTGTGATGTGCGACGCATACAAAGGAGGGCGCAGCGCATAGAATGCGCGCGGCGCACTGGGCAATATTTGGCAATGTTATTTTAAACTAGCGCGGCGCACCAAACCAATGCGGCGCGTTGGCCTTGCATGCGGCGCATTGAGCCACCAAGCCCGAAATTCATCAACGCTATGCAATTCTTCAAAATCACACGATTTTTTCTTGCTCCAAAGAAAATCTATTGAAGTACACCAGATATACACCTCCGTTTAACAGTAGGAACTGTTGTCAAGTGTTATTGTTCAGCAAGTACAGGTGCGGGGTTGGCCAGAATTAATGCAGGCACTGGTTCAATGTTTTGACAGTAATGACTTTAAATACATGGAAGGTGATCTTGATGCACTATCAAAGATGTGTGAAGATATACCATAGTAACTGGATGCTGATGTGCCTGGTTTACCAGAGCGAGCTATCAATATTTTCTTGCCCAGATTATTTCAGTTTTTCTAGTCACCCCATGTTTCTCTCAGGAAAATAGCACTTAGCTCTGTAAATCAATTTATTGTGTTTATGCCGACAACATTGTTATTATTAATGATTCAATATCTTCAGGGCCTATTTAGTCTTTCTCAGGATCGTGATCCTGAAGTGAGGAAACTGGTATGTGCTGCTTTGGTTCAACTGCTTGAGATTCAGCCTGATTTCCTGCAGCCCCACATGAGAAATGTCATTACATGCTGCAAGCAAATCAAGACAGCGATGCAGATGTCGCTCTAGAAGCATGCGGAATTTGGTATGCATTTTGCGAAGCTCGTATCCCTCCAGAGATATGGAGAAAGTTTCTCTCACGCTTGATTGCGGTATTGTTGATTGAACATGGTATATGCAGAATGATGAAACACTTGCTGATGCGGAGGTAGATGAAACTGTGCCTGATAGGGATCAGAATTTGAAACCTAGATTTCGCACTTCACTAGCTCATGGAGCAGATGGTGCTAAGGAGGAAGAAGATGAAGATGACATTATCAATTCCTAGAATTTGAGAAAATGCAGTGCTGCTGGGCTTGATGTACTCTCTACTATATTTGGTGATGAAATTCTCCCCATTCTTATGCCTTTAGTAAATATTAGAGACTGAATCTTCGAATTGTATATGATGCCATTGGTACACTTGTAGATGCTGTCGGAGGCGAGCTCAATCAGGCTAAATATCTTGAGATTCTGATGCCACCACTGATTGCAAAGTGGCAGCAACACTCAAACTGTGACACAAATCCAGGTGGTAGTCCGGAATGGTTTGGAAGTGTTATAATGGCCGTGCTGGTTACAACTGTGATATTGGTAGACCTGTAAATGTACACGTGAAACTTTGGTTCCGGGAGATGACATTGTTGGAGTTGATGGACTGGCATACATGTCGATTAACTTGCTGCCTATAGTTTTGGCCATACCCTTTTCCCTTTTCCATTTGCAATGCGTTTTTCCCTTTATTAAAGGGCGAAATTTTAGTTTAAAAGGCCATTTTTATTAAAGTTAGTTTTTATTCAAATATTTTATTAACAAGTCAGAAAATAAAGGAAAAACAAGTGGCAGTCAGAGATCGATAGCCTAATTTGAAATAAAGATATCTATCACAGCAGAGCAAAAGGGTTTGATTGATTATTTTGGTCTTCAGTTGCAATTCCAAGGCTGCATATTACAGTTTCCGCTTTCTTATTGGTCATTAGAGAAATTCAAGGGGAGAGTTGTTCTGTCTTTGGAACAGATGAATGGCTTTGTTCTATTTTCATGATTTTAGTTAAAACAACACCCTATTTTCATCAATTTGTTATCACACATCTGAGTCTATTTATTGTATTGTAAAATCATTTGTAGAGGAGAGTTCTGGGAAACATAGGGGAGATAACAGAGAGCTCCATTGTACAGCTTTGACAGAGGAATAATGAAAGGTTGCAGCTCTGGTTTATAAGATTCTTGTGGTACGAATTTAGTAATTTTGTCTTTCTTTCTGTTTCATATGTCTTTTGTAATGTTTCATAGTTCATTCATAATCGTTTCCAGCTGAATTCTTTACAGTAAGGGAGGTAGAACCCAATTTATTTGCTCTGCCTTGAGGGAGCGTTCAGTATTTGTGTAATTTTCTTCTGTTGGAAAGGATTCATTGTTTAATGCCCTTTTCATCTTTCTTAAACAGTCTTTACATTCCATTTAATTTCAATTTAATTGTTAAACTTCATTCCTATCTCGCCTTATGAAATACCCTATGCCTTTGATTAAATCTCTGCTCATGCTGTTATTGATCCCACGCTGCCCAGAAAACCCAGTCATTTATCAAAATACCCCTTCCTATCTATTTACTAGCCTAAAATCATTATCAGTTTTGCATTTAGGTCATCTCAGCCCCTTTGAAGACTTTTTGCCGAGATTGACTGGAGAGGGCCCTCTCCTGTCCTCGTAGGGCTAGCTACGAGGCTGAGCTTGGTTTGATGTTGCCTTGAACCTCGCCTTCTTTTAGCCTAAGGCAGATTTGAGCGCTAACATAGTGGCGACCATACTGGGGAACGTCTTCCCCGGTAAAGGATGACAAAGTTCAGATCCGATTGCTGATGGTGGACAACAGTCAGGCACCTGAAGGCTGAAACATTCACCTGGCGACTCCAACTCGATCCAGAGATTCCAGTCCTTGCTGATCCACTCATGCAATGGTAGGGTATGTGGCAAACCCTGCGCTGTGTGAAGCTGTAAAAGAAGTAAGAAATCAGTTAGTGGATTTTGAAATTAATGAAGAATTTTTCAGTGTCTTGCTTCAATGTTTGAAATCTCCGAAGTTTCCTCTTGAAGCTAAAACTGGTGTCTGTGAGTTAATTGTTGAAATATTTGAGAAGGATATTCAGGATTTAAATGATCAGATCCAATCATATGAATTCCGAGATCCCAAAAAGTTCTTGGAAACTCTTCCTCCTTCAAAACAAGAAACAATAGAACTGCCCGTGGATGTTTGCATTGACAGTGTGCAGCTGGAAGTATGTATTGTGGAGTTGGGGCAGCAAACAGAGTCTGGCTTTTGCGATCCTATTGCAATGTACATGGAATGGTTTTTCAGTTTGAAAGATAGATCAGATTGTCTTTTACATAACCAGACTCATTATGTGCAGGTATGGCTGCCAGAAATTACATCTATGTCCTGGTGGAAGCACTCTCAAGCAGCTTCCTTCTCACATTTACTTGAATGGTTGATCTGGAATTACAACATCACTTGATCTATTGGCTCTGCAGTGAAGTAGGGTAGATTTTGTGAATAAATAAGCAGCCAAAAGGCAACATTTCGTTCTAGTTTCATTACAGTTTTAGTTTGAAGTTTGCCGAGTCAGTTTTTCAAACATTTCAGTCAGTTTCCAGTTGATAAATTAATCATGTCGATTTCTTGCAATAATGGACTCCATAGCCCAATGGATGGAGGCACTGTTTGATCTCCCAAAGATCTGCAGTTCTTGGCACCTCCAAGAAGCGACAGCTGCCATCCCCATTGGAGCCAATGTTAGACTCAGTCTTGTCAGTCCTCTATCATTTCTCGTCATTTGCATTCATTAAATGAAATTTTGGTCAAAAAGAGTCATTTTAATTCTTGAGTTCAGGGTTTTGTCTTCAGAAGTCTTCAATAACATGTGCAGGCCAGAGGAAGGTTCAATAAGTTTCTTATTTCAAGAGTTTCATCATCAGTAATGCTCAAGGATGATTCTTCTCCAAAACCCTGTTTTGGAGAAGAAATTGGCAAATTAGTTGTTTGTAATAACCATGTAATTTTCCGTCTTGAAGATTTCAAATGCAGGCTCTATGTCACCTTGCCAAACCTCATGCTAAAAATCCCTGCAAAAGACAACAAAGATATTTATTTTGTCCAAGAGCAAAAACAGAGTTTATTGTAAGAAGTGCCAAGTCTTCAAGTAGTGGGTTTGCCTTGATGGGTTTAGGTTTGATGGTGTAACATCTATGATGTACACCCATCACGGATTATAGGCGATAAAAATTGGCGAAGATGTGAGTGGTATGCCAACCTTTTCTCTTCCTGTACAAGATACTGGAGTGGGATTTGATTATCGACTCCATATGGCAGTAGCTGACAAATGGATTGAATTGCTTTCAGAGAAGAAGGATGAGGATTGGTAAATGGGTGATATTGTATTTACACTATCAAATAGAAGGTGGTTTGAGAAATGTGTAGTATATGCAGAGAGTCATGATCAAGCTCTTGTCGGTGATAAGACAATAGCCTTTTGGATTATGGACAAAGATATGTATGATTGTATGTCACTTGATCGGCCTGCAACTCCAACCATAGATCGTGGAATAGCTCTTCACAAGATGATCCGCTTTGTCACAATGGGTTTAGGTGGTGAAGGGTATCTAAATTTCATGGGAAATGAATTTGGACACCCAGAATGGATTGATTTTCCTAGAGGTGATCAGCATCTTCCAAAAGGGAAATTTATTCTAGGAAACAACAACAGTTTTGACAAATGCCGGCGCAGGTTTGATCTAGGCAATACAGAGTTTCTTAGGTACCATGATATGCAGGAGTTTGACAAAGCTATGCACCATTTGGAGGAAAAATATGGTTTTATGACTTCAGGACACCAATATGTTTCACGGAAAGATGAGGGTGATAAATTAATCATGTTTGAGAGGGCAAACCTGGTGTTTGTTTTCAACTTCCACTGACATAAAAGTTTTACAGATTACAGATTGGCTGTCTGAAGCCTGGAAAGTACAAGGTGGTACTGGATTCTGATGAAACAAAATTTGGTGGTTTTACCAGAATAGATCAAAATCGAAATCCATATCCTTAAATATGTTTTTGTTGTCTTATTCATTAGCATAGGCAAAGTCATCTTGGAGCCGGAGAAATCATGAAAAAGTCAGTGGGATGGGAGAAACGAAGTGTAAGGCTCGAAATATGGTGAATTTGTGATGTGCGGCGCATACAAAGGAGGGCATAGTGCATAGAATGCGCGCGGCGCACTGGGAAATATTTGGCAATGTTATTTTAAACTAGCGCAGGGCACCAAACCAACGCGGCGCATTGAGCCACCAAGCCCGAAATTCATCAACGCTGTGCAATTCATCAAAATCACACGATTTTTTCTTGCTCCAAAGAAAATCTGTTGAAGTACACCAGATATACACCTCCATTCAACAGTAGGAACTGTTGTCAAGTGTTATTGTTCAGCACGTACAGGTGCGGGGTTGGCCAGAATTAATGCAGGCACTGGTTCAATGTTTTGACAGTAATGACTTTAAATACATGGAAGGTGCTCTTGATGCACTATAAAAGATGTGTGAAGATATACCAGAGGAACTGGATGCTGATGTGCCTGGTTTACCAAAGCAAGCTATCAATATTTTCTTGCCCAGATTATTTCAGTATTTCTAGTCACCCCATGTTTCTCTCAGGAAAATAGCACTTAGCTCTGTAAATCAGTTTATTGTGTTTATGCCGACAGCATTGTTATTATTAATGATTCAATATCTTCAGGGCCTATTTAGTCTTTCTCAGGATCCTGCTCCTGAAGTGAGGAAACTGGTATGTGCTGCTTTGGTTCAACTGCTTGAGATTCGGCCTAATTTCCTGCAGCCCCACATGAGAAATGTCATTACATGCTACAAGAAAATCAAGACAGCGATGCAGATGTCGCTCTAGAAGCATGCATATTTTGGTATACATTTTGCGAAGCTCGTATCCCTCCAGAGATATGGAGAAAGTTTCTCTCACGCTTGATTGCGGTATTGTTGATTGAACATGGTATATGCAGAATGATGAAACACTTGCTGATGCGGAGGTAGATAAAACTGTGCCTGACAGGGATCAGTATTTGAAACCTAGATTTCGCACTTCATGAGCTCATGGAGCAGATGGTGCTGAGGAGGAAGAAGATGAAGATGACATTATCAATTCCTGGAATTTGAGAAAATGCAGTGCTGCCGGACTTGATGTACTCTCTACTGTATTTGGTGATGAAATTCTCCCCATTCTTATGCCTTTAGTAAATATTAGAGACTGAATCTTCGAATTGTATATGATGCCATTGGTACACTTGTAGATGCTGTCGGAGGCGAGCTCAATCAGGCTAAATATCTTGAGATTCTGATGCCACCACTGATTGCAAAGTGGCAGCAACACTCAAACTGTGACACAAATCCAGGTGGCAGTCTGGAATGGTTTGGAAGTATTATAATGGCCATGCTGGTTACAGCTGTGATATTGGTAGACCTGTAAATGTACACGTGAAACTTTGGTTCCGGGAGATGACATTGTTGGAGTTGATGGACTGGCATACGTGTCGATTAACTTGCTGCTTATAGTTTTGGCCATACCCTTTTCCCTTTTCCATTTGCAATGCGTTTTTCCCTTTATTAAAGGGCGAAATTTTAGTTTAAAAGGCCATTTTTATTAAAGTTAGTTTTTATTCAAATATTTTATTAACAAGTCAGAAAATAAAGGAAAAACAAGTGGCAGTAAGAGATCGATAACCTAATTTGAAATAAAGATATCTATCACAGTAGAGAAAAAGGGTTCGATTACTTATTTTGGTCTTCAGTTGCAATTCCAAGGCTCCATATTACAGTTTCCGCTTTCTTATTGGTCATCAGAGAAATTCAAGGGGAGCGTTGTTCTGTCTTTGGAACAGATGAATGGCTTTGTTCTATTTTCATGATTTTAGTTAAAACAACACCCTATTTTCATCAATTTGTTATCACACATATGAGTCTATTTATTGTATTGTAAAATCATTTGTAGAGGAGAGTTCTGGGAAACATAGGGGAGATAACAGAGAGCTCCATTGTACAACTTTGACAGAGGAATAATGAAAGGTTGCAGCTCTGGTTTATAAGATTCTTGTGGTATGAATTTAGCAATTGTGTCTTTCTTTCTGTTTGATATGTCTTTTGTAATGTTTCATAGTTCATTCATAATCGTTTCCAGCTGAATGCTTTACAGTAAGGGAGGTAGAACCCAATTTATTTTCTCTGCCTTGAGGGAGCGTTCAGTATTTGTGTAATTTTCTTCTGTTGGAAAGGATTCATTGTTTAATGCCCTTTCCAGCTTTCTTAAACAGTCTTTACATTCCATTTAATTTCAATTTAATTGTTAAACTTCATTCCTATCTCGCCTTATGAAATACCCTGTGCCTTTGATTAAATCTCTGCTCATGCTGTTCTTGATCCCACGCTGCCCAGAAAACCCAGTCATTTATCAAAACACCCCTTCCTATCTATTTACTAGCCTAAAATCATTATCAGTTTTGCATTTAGGTCATCTCAGCCCCTTTGAAGACTTTTTGCTGAGATTGACTGGAGAGAGCCCTCTCCTGTCCTCGTAGGGATAGCTACGAGGCTGAGCTTGGTTTGATGTTGCCTTGAACCTCGCCTTCTTTCAGCCTAAGGCAGATTTGAGCGCTAAAATATTCCAAGCAATGGTTAGGCTAACCAAATTATTTTGGAGGGAAACTAAGCATGTATTATGGTACCTCAGAGGCACTACCAAGTTTGTACTATGGTACATGTAGACAGAGGGATTGACGTTGTGGGGGTTCAAAAATGTAGATTGGGCAGGGAGTCTATCAGAATGAAAGAGTACATCAAGTGGAATTTTCATTTTTGGGTCCACAATGGTTTCTTAGTACAACATGAAGAAAAGATATGTGGCACTCAGCTCACATTAGCAGAATACATGTTACAAGTAAAGAAACATATGAGGAAATTTGGATTAGAAAGATACTTTTTGGATTGTTTGGTGATATGATGGATCCAATTATGATCTACTAGGATAATTAGAGTTGCATCAAGCTCTTTGAGAATCTTGTTTTTCACGATCGATCCAACCATATAGATATTCGGTATCACCATTTACAAGACTCTGTGCAGAGGCAGATAATGTTGTTGCAATACATTCTAACAGAGGAACAAGATGTTGACATTTTTACAAAGGCCTTGTCAATAGGTAAGTTTGAGTTCCATAGGTGTAAGATAAGGGTGGCTGATAATCCTTTTCTTGCTTAGAGGGGGTGTTAAAAAATGCATCAACAAATTTTCAATTTGATTTTTCCTTGATTAAATTGAGAGAAGTTTAATTTCCACATCAAAAAAAATTTGGATGTAGTTAACTTTTGTGACGTGGATTGTGTCACTCAGTTTACTCAGTAAATCTGATTTGGAGGAGTTAGAGTTCTGTTAAGTATCTGTGATCGCTAATCTGTAGCAATCAGGGTTAGTTATATCAGGTTGTTTTCAATTAAACTAGTTCCAATTGTTTGAGGAATTAGTGGAGGGTCAAGCTTTGTAGTGGGACTTTAGTCAAACTCAGTGATCATCCAATTAACTGATCAATTATACCAAAATAGCTAGTGCATGCAAAGCATTCTATTTCCCCAGTCTTGGTAGAGATTCCAAGGAAATTTAACAACATTTCTAGACCAGCCTTGAGCGTACAGGTGTTGCATGTAGTCAGATCATCATCCTATGGAATTGTGCAATCCATTTTGGTGAAATTCCTAAATAATAGGGGCCTAATTTCTCAAGGAATAGTGCAAGGAACAGGAGCTCAAGAAGATGAAAAAATTGACTAAGTTTGGGTCAAATCTTCTCACTGAGCAGAGAGATAGGTTATGCCCTTGCGGGTTGTGCTCAATTGAGAAAATAAATTGTAATAAATATCTATTCATTTGATTAATGCAAGCATACATTGGGGTTTTTAGCATATTTCTTTCCCCAAAGGAAAATACTTGTTGGATCTGTGTTGTTTCTTATTGCATGTATGATATTATTGTTATATATTGTGAATTAATTTCTGCAAAGAAATAGAGTAGGTTCGTGTCTTGTAATTTTGATTAAAATTTCATGAGTAGGTTAAAATATAAAACATAATTTCTACATATGCGTATGAAATTGAAATAATTCTAACTGATTTGAAACATTTAATGTTTCATATGTTTTCATAAGTGACATGTTTTCATAAGTGACTTTTGCATGAAAATGTTAGGTGTACCTCTGTAAATAATCTATCAGGTTAAGCCACCTGTGCTTTTCACCTCAACACCTTCTTGGATTCTCATCACACTTCCTCATCTCACGACTTCGCAAGGTTGGATTCGGTTTGAAAATGTAGATCATGAAAGCATTCTGATTCCTAGAAATATGTATCTGTTGGAGTGAACTTGGTCCAACGTTGTAGTAATCAAGTCCATGCATGTATACCTACTATCAGTGTTGTTAACCCTGAATCCTACAATTTATTTTTATTTTTATTTTTCCCCAAACTAATTTTCCTTTGTGGAATGATATACTTGTTCTTTTTATTTCAACAAATAAAGGAAAAAAAATCCTCATAATATTTTAGTGGAGCAACAAACTCTCCGTGACACAATGAATCTACTTATGCACCATAACTTGGTTATTTGTAATTTTGTAAGTCTCAACAAATCCAAATTTATCCATTGGTCCACCTGAAGTACTGGTCGGTGGGGAAAGTTGTTCAACAAGGGAAGAAATGCATAATTATGGAAAATTTTATCACGTGGATTCACACCTTTTCTTTTACAGTAGCTGGCCCTATTACCCGAGGATGTAGATGTAGAAGGGCTCTACTTCTTCTTGGTATGAAAGCATGAAGTTTATGGAAAGGGAAATTTTGGTATTCCGAAATCTTGAAAGTTGGAAGGGCTAGTATGTGATTTCTATATCTTTTTTATTCTATTTCTCTTGGAATTTTTTTTAACATACTAGGAATTATTTCCCTTTTTGCATTGAAGCATGGACCCCAGATTTGCCCATGTTCTAGAAATTTTTCATCAAATAGCCATGCAAACATAATATTGGAAAGGGTAGTCTTTCCCATTCCACTAAAGCCATGCAAGATAATTATTACCACATTTTTTCTACTTCCCCACTTTAGTAGTTGAATAAATTCTTCCACTTGGTTTCCGATTAAAAAATGACACTACTCATGAAATAATAATAATTATGGAAAATTTTAACACATGGATTCACACCTTGGTTTTTATAGTAGCCGACCTTATTGCTCGAGGATACAGATGTAGAAGGGATCTATTTCTTCTTGGTATGAAAGTGTGAAGTTTATGGAAAAGAAAGTTTTGGTATTACGACATCTTGAAAGTTGGAAGGGATAGTATGTGATTTCTATGTCTTTTTTCTTATGGTTCTCTTGGACTGTTTTTTTTTTTAACATGCCAGGAATTGTTTTCGTTTCTGCATTGAAGCATGGACCTGCTATTTTCCAATGTTCCAGAAGTTTTTCATCAAATATCCATGCAAACACAATATTGGAAAGGGTAGTCTTTCCCATTCCACTGAAGCCATGCAAGATAATTGCTACCACATTTTTGCCACTTCCCCACTCTAGCATTTCAATAACCTCTTCCACTTGGTTTTTGATTAAGAAATGGCACTGTTAGGTCCCTATAATACTAGTGTAGACCCTTATTTTTATTGATAGCGTACCCCGTTATTACTAATTTTGTTCCCATGTAGTACCCATATTGTTATTATTGTGAGGTTGGGTTACCTCCTAGAGGTGTTGCTTATGCAGTGTAAGGTTTTTTTGTCAGGTTTCCATCAGTTCCATTTCCTTAAGGTAATATAGGATGTTGAATCTCATATTAGTAGCCTCTCGTCACATTTTTACCCTGGTTGGCTGGTTACTTGGGTAGATGTGGGAAGAGGGTGTTACAGAGTGGTATCATATCATGGTTCAACCCTTGGACTAGATGGGCCGTGTGTTAGTCATGATTTTGTTGATTGCTTATGTTTTTTCTTTTGTGTGTTTTTTGCATCCGTGTTTTGTTTTTCGTGGTGGAAGTGTTGTCACCATAGATGGGTGAATGATATTGTTGTCAACGTGTGGTAATGTGTGTATGACTGATTATGTATTGTTCATGTTTGTGTATTGTGCATGCACATTGCTTACATAATATTACATGTTGTATATGCATTTTTTATGGATGTTAGGTCACATATTAGCCATGCTTGTGTAGTGTCTCTACATCGTTTCTTGTGTGATGTTATATGATGAACATGCATTCGTCATTCATGCTTGGTTACATGTCGCGTATGGTTGTGTATGGTCCGTGCTTGTGAGGGTTATGGTCAAGTTTCATTGTTATAGTTATGCATTAGGTCATGTTGTGTAATTGGTATGGTTATGCATCCATGACTGGACTTCAAATAGAATGATGGTTATGTACTAGTATACTAGGTGTTATGAGTTTATATACTATTATAATTATGTATATACATGTATTTCACTGATTGGTTGATATTGTAGAATGTATCCTCCCAAATTACACTAAGGTACGTTGGTTTATTTATGAATTTGTTTAGCTCACATATTGTAGATTCTAGGAAGAAATCAAAGATGAATAGCAGAATGGTAGACTACAAATATTCTCCCTATGAGTCATATGAGCATCATGGTGTTGGAAATTCACCTGATTTGGAAGATACATTGAGAAGCCTAAAGTAAGAAATAAGGAGTTGTAAGGAATACAATGATAAAATTATACACACACATGAAAAGAAAGAAGAGGTTAATGCAGCCATCCTTCAAAGTTTGTCAGAGTTGTAGAAATAGGGGCCACTTAGGATCAACTATGGGCAGGAGGATGGGACCAATGGAACATATGGCAGTAGGTATCCTGGTGGTGACAGGTCTGCTAGGGATGACACAGGTAAAGATGGCAGATTTTTGGACACTCCATACAGGAGAGGCGATAGACACATGTATCTTTCTAATTCTGGTTCACATAGGCATATTTTCTGAAAGATTTTAAAAAGGAAAAACCACCTACATTTTACGAAGAGATGAAGAAACCATAGGAAGTGGATGTATTGTTACTTGGCATGAAGAAGTTTTTTAGATTCCATCATTACTTAGAAAATTTGAAATCTAGGATAGCCACATTGATCCTTAGAGGTAGAGCAGACATTTGGTGGGCATATGTGTAGAACGTCAAAGATATTTCTGAGGAGGAGTTGACTTGGAGTGAGATTGAAAGGCTATTCCGGAAGAATTATCTATCAGAGAGATACTACGATGATAGGGAAAAGTAATTTTATGAGCTAAAGATGGGTTCCATGACAGAAGAGGAGTATGCTAGCAGGTTCTTCGAGTTACCAAGATATGTGGCTTACCTGAAGGAGGAAAATGCCAAGATTCAAAGGTGGGTGTTTATTGCATTCAGAGATAGTATTGAGTTCGATGAGCCTAGATAATTGGAGGAGGCCATCTGGAAACTCAAGCATTGTTATGAACTACCAAAGCACAGCTCAGAAACCAAGCCAGATTAGAGAGGTAATGATAAGAATAAAGGAAAATGGGATAGTAAGCGAACAAGGCTACAAGATATAGGTAACAAGGAGAATGTTTCCCCACCTAAGAAGTTCAATACATCTAGTAGAGGATGGGGATTTTGATCTGAGGGTCAAAATAAGGATGAAGTTTAGAAGCCTATATAGTGTTGGAATTGTCACAAATATCATTGTAGGAGAGGTTTTCCACAACATCAGGGTGGTAGGCCACATATCTACAGTGCACATGAGGCATGTTATCTACAGTGTAGCTATGGATAATATGGAGGCAACTGAACAAAGTGACCATCAAGAATAGGTACCCACTACCAAGGATTGATGATTTGTTTGATTAGCTGAAGGGAGTTGTGGTGTTCTCTAAGATCGAATTGAGATTGGGCAATCATCAGGTATGCATCAAAGAGAAAGACATCTACAAGTCCACATTCAGGGCCAAGTATGGGCATTATGAGCTTGTTGTAGCTCCATTTGGTTTGACTAATGCCCTAGCTACATTTATGTGTTTGATGAATAGTGTGTTGCATCCTTATTTGGAAAAGTTTTTTATTGTGTTTATTGATGAAATATTGGTATATTATACAAATGAGGAAGATCGTGCCGACCATTTGGAAACAATTTTTAGGTTTTTGAGAGATAATTAGTTGTATTCCAAGCTTGAAAAATGCATATTCTTCTAGACTGAGGTACACTACTAGGGACATGTTGTCTCCAAGGAGGGCATTACAATAGATTCAAAGAATATAAAGTCCATCATGGAGTGGGCAGCTCCTAAGAGTGTAGATGAGATGAGATCATTCACGAGATTGGTAGGTTATTACAAGAGGTTCATCAGGAACTTCTCATAGCTTTCTTATCCAATTAAATCATTGCAGATTAAAGGTAAGAATTTTGAGTGGAAAAAATAGTGTGAGGCTAGTTTTGTGAAACTTAAGAAGTTGTTGACACATGCTCTGGTGCTAAATATTGCAAGATGGACAAGTGGAATTGGTGGAGTTCCTATGCAAGATGGACAAGTGGTATACTATGAGTCACGAAAACTAAACGAGCATGAGCAGAACTACCCGACCCATGATCTTGAGCTAGCAACGATTATACATGGACTAAAGATGTGGAGGCACTATATTCTTGGAAGGTGATTTGTATTGTTGAGTGACCACATTGGGTTGAGATACTTGTTTGACCAACATAATTTTAATGCTAGATAGGCTAGATGGTTGGGAATTATCAGCGGGTTTTTCTTCAAGATTAGGTACATCAAGGGAAAGGAAAATAGGGTCACATACGCTGCTAGCATGAAGGTACAGGTAAATCACATAGCAGCTATGAGCCCCTGTGGGATAGATTTACATGATAGTATCTTGCAGGAAGGTTAGCTGGATCACATGTATATGGATACTGTGCATAGGTTGCAATAGAGTATAGGTATAACTGTTGTTATAGGTACAAGTGTTGGTAGAGGTGGAAGTATATGTACAAGTATAGGTGGCAGTAAAGGTGTAAGTGAAGGTACAGGTAGTGGTACAAGTACAGGTACCAGTACAGGTGCAAGTGTACAGGATTTGGACAACCGTCTAACAACATATGGATTGGTTAGATTTAGAGACATAATATATGTACCAGACAACAGTGAGCTCAAGAAGGTGATCTTGAGGGATTTTCATGTGAAACCATATTCGAGTCACCAAGGCTACCAGAAGACTTTGAATGCAATGAAGAGATTCTATTACTAAAAATTTTTGAAGAAGGATGTGACAGAGTTTGTAGCCAGATGTTTGGATTGTCAAATGGTTAAGGCAGAGTATAAACATCCAGGTGGACTACTATAGCCAATTGTGATTCCATAGTGGAAATGGGAGGTGATTTCCATTGACTTCATCATAGGTTTTCTGAGGACAATTAGACAACATGATTCCATCATGGTTATGGTGGACAAGTTGACCAAGGTTGCACATTTCATTCCAGTTCAGACTACATACTCAGTTAGTGATGTAGCATAGGTGTTTATCAGAGACATATTCAAATTGCATGGTGTTTTGAAGAAGATTGTGTCTGACAGGGATATAAAATTCACTTCCATGTTTTGGAAGGATTTGTTTGCAGGTGTGGGCACTAAGTTGGTATTTAACAAAAATTATCATCTGTAGAAATATAGACGGACTGAGAGGGTTGATAGGATATTGGAGGATATGTTGAGGATGTATGTGATGCATCAACAATGCAAGTGGGAAGAGTATCTTCCACTGGTAGAGTTCGCTTACAACAACGGGTATCAGGAGTCATTGAGGATGAGTCCACCTTGAGGCATTGTATGGGCGGATTTGCAACACTGCTATCAGTTGGAGTGATCTAGTTAACATGGTACTGATTGGACCAGATATGTTGGCATAAATGGAATAGGAAATGTAAGTGATCGGGCGTAACTTGAAAGCAACACAAGATATGTAGAATAGTTATGCAGAGAGGGACAAGTTATTCAAGGAGTTTTAGGTTGGGGATCAGGTGTACTTGCGTATCAAGCCCAAGAAGAGCTCCTTGCAGATTGGATCATGTTCCAAGTTCGTACCAAGGTTTTCTAGACCCTTCAGGATCATTGAGAGGATCAGACCGATGGGCTATCGAATTCCACTCCCTTGCATAGTGAAATTCCATGATTTTTTTCATATAACGTTTCTTGAGAAATATGTTAAAGATGTTGATCATGTTATTGATTGGTCTGTATTTCAAGTGGATCCAGAAATAGAGTTCTAGCCAGAACCACAGTGGATTTTATAGAAAAAGACACTCATGCTCTGGAATCAAGCAATCAAGAAAGTTAAAGTGAAATGGAAGCACTTTGGGCCCGATGAAGCTACGTCGGAGATGGGAGATCAAATGTGGACTATGTATCCTTGTTTTATAGTTGAGGCAAAGAAGTTTTGATGTGATGTTGGTTTTATTAGCATATGTTTTGGTGATTTTTTGGTATATGTTTTTATGTGATGGTTGGATGTGTGTACATATGTATGTTGATGTAAATACCACCATGAGCTATGTTATAATGCTCCAATAAGCGGTATGGTTTCATGTAATTATAGTTTTCATGTTTTAATGATGTCATGTTGGTTTGCTTTTCAGTAGGGTGATCATTATAAATACTGAATTGAGCTGTGTTATAAAACTCCATGGGTAGTATGTTTTATTTTCAGTAGTGTTGCTGAGTTATATGTGTGATTGAACACTGAGGAAGGTTTCTATAATAGCCCTGGTAAAAAATTCCATGTAATAAAGTTAAAATAATAACCAGGGTTGATAGGGAAATTATTCTAAGTTGAATGTTGGGAAAAAGATCCTAGTGGGTGTTCATTTGGTTTATTATGGATAAAGATATTGGCAAATTCTATGGCTAAGGCACTACAAAAGTAAAATTTATTTTTGGCACAATTATTTATGAGAATAATGGAAATTAGGAGAAAAGGGAGATGAAAGGTCACAAGTTGAATGTGGGGAGGAAAGTGAAGGAAAATAATGGAAAATGAAGATAATAGAGGCCTCTTCTATAAAAAGGCTTATGAGGATCAATTGGTACCTTTTATTAGTACATTTTTGGAGCTCTCCCATTATTCTCTCTCTCTCTCATACTCTTGGATACTTAGAGTTTTCTTGGAGCACTCTTGGAGAGTGTAGATACTTTGTGATTTGGAGAAAGAAGGTAAAGTAAGAGATGGAAAGTGCAGGTGAAGATCGGGATCAACAACTACAACGAGATTTGATCAGAGGTACCGAGTTGCATGTATGTTTTCCTCATTAGTTTTAGCATGCATGGGTATGCATGTGGATTTTTCTAGCCTTGTAATTTCATGGAGAACCATGGTATTATGGGTTTATTTCCATTGAATTTTTTCTGGTTGTTTCTCATGATTCCTTTAGTTGTGGGTTGGGTTATTAGTTATTATAAGCCTTGGATGGCCAAACACTCTGGAATCCTGACGAACAAATGTGGGTTGAGTTACAAGTCCTGGAAGCCTTGGTTGGACAAACACTCTCGAAGGCCTAGGTGGGTTGAGTTAGTAGTCCTGGAAGCCGTGGTTGGACAAATGATCTGGAAGCCCTGTAAAAGTTGGGGTTGAGTTACTAGTCTTGGAAGTCCTGGTTGGAACAAACACTCTGGAGCCCTAGAAAAACTTGGATAGAGATCAATCCATGATGGTTAGTGATGTCCGACTGTGAGGTGGAATCACTAGTTTGGGGTTGAGACGGCTTGGTATTTGGAGCCCTAGCTTGGTGTTTATTGATGTGTTTTATAAAGTCCCACATTCATGCTTGGAATATTGCACAAGGGTGATTGGTTGAAGTGAGACTCGACTCAGCCAGTATATGGTTGGGTGGAACATGGAAGTCCCATCTCCGGTTGGTTTTTACATTTAGTAATGAAGAGCTCATTTCTCTGATATTCGGTATGAAAATGCATTGGTTTATGTATGGATTTATTTGTTGTTATATCCATTATATTTCTATTGCTATTATGCTAGTTATAAGCATGTATTTGATCATTGATGATGTATGGTTCTATATATGTTTTTCCCTGTAAATGAATGAATATTTTATATATGGTAAAATGTACTATATTATAGCTTATGATATACAGGAGCAATTCTTCTTCGCTATTCTGATATTTGCAGGAGACCCCCATGTTTAAATCTATCGTTTATACTTGTAGATGCAATGTTTGTGACATGTTTGATGAAATTCCTGTCATGGCTAGGAGAGTTGAGATGATTTATTCATGATGTGATTGCTTTTGTATCCTTTTTTTAATTTTATTTAACCTCTCTTAAAGTTTCATGAAGTTCTGGGAAGTGACTTGGGCTCTCGAGCTAAAAATGTAGCACAAATCCCAGAGCTGCAGGCACAGAATATGCCTTTTCGAGCCCTGGCTATGTCCTTGTGAAGGCATGCCTAAAATTATAGGTTGTTAGCCACTCCATTTCCCTTGCATCTCTACGGCTAAGACCAAAATGAGTAAAAAATCAAACCCCCTTCAGGTTTCAGGGGCCTGAGAGGTTGGGTTACCTCCTGGAGGTGTTGTTGATGCAATTTAAGGTATGTTTGTGAGGTTTCCTTTGGTTCCACTTCCTTAAGGTCATCTAGGAGGGTGAATCTCATATTAGTAACTTCTCGTGGCATGTTTACCCCAGTTTTCTGGTTACTTGGCTAGATGTGGGAAGAGGGTGTTGCATTAAAATTCACTATGTCCAACTTGGATTAGAAGAGAATATAAATCATATCTTGTTATTGCATATATGAAACGTATAATTCTTATGAATTTTAGAAAAGTATTCATATATATGAAAATTGGAGCAGTTTATTGATGCTGTGAAGGAAAAATATGGTGTTGCACTTGATAGGGTCATGGAAAATTATGGTATGGATTATGTAGAGTACTGATTGAGTGGGAAAAAATTATTTGTTATATGCAAGTGTTTTTATTTAGGAATTATCATGAGTGGAGCTCCATGAAATATTTTTTATCCTTTTCATCAATTGTGTTTTGTATTTTGTAGGTGAAGGGGTCGTTTCATCCCTTGGATTTCAGCTCGATAGGTTGGAAAAGGAAATCCAGAGAATCATTCTAGGAATTCAACATGTTGGTAATAGAAACCATAATCCTAAAGGTGCCCTACAATAACAAATGATCTTGTTCAGCATTGACAAGAAAATTATATCGTGTGGACAATGGGGAAGATTTTGCATATGAAAACGAAAACACATGGTTTCTTTATTTTGTTAATCTGGTTGTCCATCTTAATATTACTCGATGTTTTATTTTTTTACTTATTTATTTTCAGGTATGAAATTTTACAGGTGGATCAAGTTTGGGTCAATGACCATTAAGGATATTCTAGTGGGCATTAGGGTCCAAATTTTGAATCTAGCTATGATACCATGTGTAAAGACCCATCCGAAGGTCCTAAAACCATTTTTAATATTTCCACATAATTTCATAGCAGAAAAAAATATCATATTTACAATGTAGTAATTCAATTTACAATATAATATAAAAAATGTATCATTTTTTTTACAACAATTTACATAATTTAAACAAAGAAAATAAGAATCCCTAGTTATGTTGGCTTGGTTTCAGTTCCCCTGCTAGGATCACTTAACTGAATATGATATCGTGCCAATTAGGTATTCTATCTAACTTCCTATCGCAAGGAACCTCAACAGGTTCCCTAACCCTCTGAGCCTAAGTGCAATCGTAATTGTAGTGTGCTTGAGTTCTCAATCCAACACACTACCAAATACAAATTCCACTGTCCAAGTCCAAGTCCAAGTTCTCCCTATCCCAATTTCATCCCTCCTCTCAATTATCCCTATTCCACTTCTTTTTGCATGAAAAAAACAACACACACCCATATATCCCAACCTCCCAACTCTCCCCATGCCTCTCCTTGAACCCCTCCCACTTTTCTATTATCCTCAAATTAATTCAAGCGAACCACAATGTGAGGACCTAAAGAGATAACTAATAAAATAATTAAAAAAAAATTAATATTTCATAATGTCAATCAAACTTATTGAGTCAAAAATCATATCAACTAAATATTAAATAATCATGTGAAAATATAATATATTAATTACAGTGCACGATTAAGAGTTAGGTAAGAAATAATAAAACTTTACTTTAGACTAACTATAAAGTTTATCATTAATCAAGCTTAAGTCTAATCATAACTTATTCACTAATCAAGATTATTCATTAATTAATCATCTAGCATAATATGCTACATTTTACTAGTGTATTCGTTCAATGTGCGTGTATGTAGCTAGCATTTCCGTAACTCTTAGTTATCCTAATAATACTTTTAAAAATCAAGAAAAAAATGAAAAAAATAATTATTTAGTGAGTAGGTTAATAACATAATGTAATATAATTGGATCAGGTAGCAGCGTTAAAAATATAATCGATGGTTAATTGAAGGGGGGTTTCGGAAAATCCATTAGGTAGTATTCCACCAAGGCTACGTGGCACCTAATGAAGGGTCTCAAAGGGGGCTCCGACATTTTCCAAAACCATAATTGCACACCCCAAGGTGATAATTTTTCCCATTCAAGAAGAAGGATGACCTCCACCATAGTACACTTGAATCAATGATTGTTAAAGTCTTATCGGTGCTTCGTATTGGTTATTTTCTAGGCAACATTCAATATTTGTCCTTCTTTATTCTAGAATTAAAGCCAAGGACATTAATCCAAAATATGTGAAGGGTTCTTGACCTATGAATTTAGAAAAACTACATGTAATTAATCGGGAAGGCAATGTTGATGATACCCATTATGAGTTTTGCCTTTAAAAATTAAAATAATGAGCTTCTAAACATTTCATAAACCTGCAAGATATTTCTATGGGTTGGGAATCATATTTGTCTTGATTCATTGTTCCTCAAACTTAGTCTTCCCCAAGTTTTGGACATGGTGCACTGATAACTACCTTATGAATAAACAAACCATTATATCCACAAATGAATTAGTTTAATGCTTTGATGGAAATGAGTCTTCCGTCTTGCATGGAACTTATTGAAATTTTTATATATTCAGATGCATACATAGAATTGTCACTGAGAGAAAGGAGTAAAATGGACAAATTTTCACATATGCCAAAAATTTTAAAAGGAAAATTCATCGGTGACAAGTTGATTGATCACTTTCACCTCCTCATCCACATTAAAAATCCTTTCCTTGTTGTTCCTAATTATAAAAGATACATTGATTTGGACGTCGCTTATATAAAGTTGATAAAATTCATTATATATTTGGAGTGGAGTGGGAGATCATGGCCAATTTTTCTACATAGAACTTCTGGAATTAGATCAAAAAAATGTAGTTGGATTGAGGCATCGGTTGAAGATGATTAGTTTGATATATTGAATTTTTTTCTTATTTTATTAACTAGCAATTGCACCAAATGTTGCAAAAGAAACACCGTAAGGAAATACCATAGGAAATAGCACAGGGGCTTCACTGCGGGAGCAATACCATACCACGTGGGTTCATATTGGGGGATATATAATGAGGAAAAAATGACATTATATATTGGGGGATATATAGGGGTTAAAGGGTTTCTATATTAGAAAGTATAAAAAATGGAGCTCAAAGTTAATGAAAATTTATAAAGGGGTATATAAAATGTTAATAAAAAAATGGATACCTACAATATATAGTGAAAGTAGGGGCTTTTTAAATTGGGAAGGTGTATTGGTTTTATATTGCGAGGGGGTTAAATAATGTGATTTTTAGAGGTATTTTCCAATATGTACTCAAATTAAGGGTGTTGTTTAATATTCTATGATCGCACGTGATATGTTAGAAGTTCATTAAGTGAAGCCCATGTGGGAAAGAGTAGCCTAAAAGAAATAAGATGTTGCAGAAAATGAGCCATTGTGGAGGAATGAAAATCAAAATTTTCTTCCATGGAAGAAAGTAGCATATATTAATGCAATATTGCTTCCTTGAGCCTTACAAATCATGAGGCCTATGTTGAAGTTAAGTTAAATACCATGTCTGATCATGCCAACATGAATACCTCATGAATAAAGAAATAGATCGTGATTTTCTACCTTCAAAATAAAAGGTTGTTTTGTTGCAGTACCTCCATATTTAATCTCGATAAATTCATATTGAGTCACCTATGTATTATTTCCTTCATGATTTTCGAAAATATTCAAAATATCACATTGTACTTTACGACTAATTTCCCTCATGTATGCCATGTTCTTGTTTTTTCAATATCGTTGATATGAAGTTGGTTTTTTTTTTCTTTGTGCAAACAGTAAAAAATGTATGGAGAGGTGGCTTTCATCACTTCAAGAAGAGTAAAAATAAGGTGATTGAGAAAATCACTCCAACACCAAGAGAGATTTGGTTTATGGAGTTGGCGAACATGTCTTGTTCTGTGGTATTGGTTACTCGGCATAGCTTTCTTGATCTTCTGTAGAAGAAATGAATTTTTTATTTATCTTTTATTACATTAACCATGAAATTTCCAACATTCATGGCACACTTTCCAACACATTTGTAGAGAAAATTATAACAAAGTATCACACTTTTCTTATCAGAGCTAAATGCTCCTATATGCAACAACGGTGAATTTCATCACTTAAGAGCAGTAAAAACAAGTTTATTGAGAAAACAAATCCAACACATTTGTAGAGAAAATTATAACACAGTACCACCCTTTTCTTATCAGAGATAAATTCTCCTATATGCAAAAACGATGGATTTCATCACTTAAGAGTAGTAAAAACAAGTTTATTGAGAAAACAACTTCAACATATTTGTAGAGAAAATTATAACATAGTATCACACTTTTCTTATCAGATCTAAATGCTCCTATATGCTACAACAATGGCTTTCATCAGTTCAAGAGCAGTAAAAACAAGTTTATTAAGAAAACAACTCTAGCATTGAGAGAGATTTGGAAGCAACTGTTGAATTGGTGAACATGTCTTGCTCTATGGTGTTGGATATTGGGCATAGATTTCTTGATCTTGTATACAAGACTACAAATTTGCATGTTGCTTATACTACATTAACCATGAAATTTTCAACATTTGGGACACATTTTCCATCACATTTGTAGAGAAAATTACAATAGAGTATCACATTTTTCTTATCATACCTAAATCTTCCTATATGCAACAACTACCTTGTGCCTCAGTTTAAATTTGTGCAAGGAGGAGGAGAGAAGGAGTGTAAAGGTGCAAGCTATAATATGAAAAGAAAGAATAATCATGTTTGAGACTTGACATATACTCATTCTATGCACATATAGAGTAAAGCTTAATCAAACAAAACTCACCATACTTTGATTTTTTAAATAAATATCTTAAAAAATAGAATATCAATTTAATACATTTTACTCAATTACACATTTAACAATATTCATTTAAAAAATACAAATACAAATTACTATTTTAAATAAAATTAGTAAAACACATTTACAAATACGAATTACTATTTTAAATAAAAATAGTACAAAGAATCACATTAATTACCATAGCCCTCATGTACCTTCAACTTATTACTTTTTAAATACCTGATGTTTGTAACTTATTCTTAATCAAATAATGTCAATTTTGTAAAACTATAATCTACAAGTTTCACTTTTTATAGCTTTGGTGGAAGGGTAGAGTATCTAAATTCCCTTACCCTTTAAGAAGCATCCTCAATTATTGTACCACCCACCTCGACATCCAATCTAGACATCTTAAGTTATTCTAAATTGATCAAGAGTATAGAATTTCTAGGGTGGTGTTCTATGTGCTCTAAAATTCCGACGAGGTCCATCACTATGTATGGGGTTCATGGCAACCTTGGATATATTCTGTGAGTTGTTGTGATTTTTTTCTTGTGGCTACAACCTAGTTTTGGTTATCACCTAGTTATCATGATTGAAAATATGTTTATCATCTCATATCCTTATAGCATTAGATATATTTTATGAGTTGATGTGATGTTTTGTTTGTCACAATGATTCAAAAATCAGTTATTATACCACAATATTGACTTTCTCCTTGTCTGTTTTGTTTATGAACCCTTTAAAAAAGCCACAAGAACATTTGATTTTACACTGTGATCTCCCCAACATGGGTGGGGGTTTCAAAAATTGGACAGTAAATTGAGCGGTTATTGTTAGAAATTGTTGTATAAGATGGAAAATTTGGATGTTTGTAGACAATATGGATGTCATAAGAGATATCTATTTTGAAATTTTTAATGTCTCTGGCCACCATGCATCTAATAGGATCCATTTAAACTGATAATGTCAATAAATAACTGTGCGAATGATAACTTGTGACATCTCTAGCCATTTTATTTGATTGTGGATCAAGTTATAAACTAATAGCTTTTGAAATCCCTAGCGATTTTCTTTGATTGTGGATCACATTATAAACTAGAATATACTCTTTCTTCACTACAGTAAATATTGGATGGAGAGAAAGGTTATGATAAAACTTGTACAAAAAAACCCCTTACAGTTGTCTCAACTTACTCTATTGTTAATTACATAGTACCAATTTTGTAAAACTATAATCTATAGTAAATTCTGAGTGGGTTTTTTCTTTGTAAGTTTTGTTTGGAATTGAAAAATAAAAAAATTATAAAAGCTAAAATTATGTTGTGAAAAAAATTGTTTAAAATAAAAAGTTGAGTAAGTTTGACATCATATAACATGAAAATTGTTTATGACTATAAAGTAAAAAACATGTAAGATTTTTTAGCTACAATTAGGTAATTAAAGATATGTATATAGCTTTTTTGAACATAAGAAATTTGATATTCATTAACAAAAACAAATCAGAAAGGGTATGTATGTAGTTACAAACTGTTATGTAGTTAGAAACTGTTACAATTAAGTAATTAAAGGTAAATTTAGTGTTATTTAGGAAATGAGAATTATGAACACTCATCATTATTGGTCAAGATAAATCATGTCCTATGAAATAATTTGGAAATTTAAAAAATATCACATATTTAAAAAGAAATCATTATTAATTTAATTTTCTATATATTAAGAAATACTACTCATGAATAATAAAACAGTTGTAACATAAATAATATATAACAAAAAGACCCATGTATTTTTGGAATAATAAAATAGTTGTAACAAAAATAATATAGAACAAGAAAAACTATGTATATTTGGATGTATGAAAATCTAGATACATTTTATTAAGTAAAATTTTAAAAGAATAATAGTTATAAACATTTAAAAATAGTTTTATTAAATAATTATTTTAGATCTATATTATAGCAATTCTTTTTTTTCTCTAAAAGAGATTTTCATATCAAGACATATAATCCCTTTTGGCTTTTGGTAGATGCAGATTTAAGATTGATCTAGGCCATCTTAATTTCCCTCTTTAAATAAAGTACATTCCACATGAATATCATGGGTCAATGTAATGGGTTGTTTTTATAGTTTATTATTATTTTATTTTACTATTTTTAATTCTTTTTGTATTTTGAGCTAGTTAAAATGTCTTTTTACTCTAAAAGAGGTTTGCATATCAAGACATATGATCCCTCTTCGCTCTTGGTAGATCCAGAGTTAATATTGATATTGGCCATCTTAATTTTAAATAAACCACATTCAACATGAATACCATGGGTCAATACCAAGAGATTTTTTTATAGTTTATTATTATTTTATTTTATTATTTTTATTTTCTATTGTATTTTGACCTAGTTAAAATGTTCATTACATTATGTCAATATTTTTGTTTTTTTTTACTTTTATTTTTATTTTTGTGTAATTTGACATAGTCAAAATGTTAAAATGAGGTTAAAATCTAACAAATTTTTAGTAACAACATTTTAACTTAAAAGTCACCAGAACTTAAATTCAAACTAACTTATTAAAAAAGAAAAAAAACTAACACTATAAAAAACATATAAAAAAATATTTACTTATGGATCTAATGGCCTAAAACATTTCAATCGTCTAACATTTGATCCAATGACTCAAACATGGACACAATGGTAGCTAGGGGAGTTGTTTTCAAATAAGAACGCCTACAGCGTAATTAATTCCTAAAAATTTGCATTTGCAATGGATTTTTTTTTATAATCATTTTTTATAAATCACAGTCTTTCCATCTATAAGATAGTTCAAAGTTATATGAAATACTCTTTGAGAGGTTAAAGTATATTATCAATTACAAAAGCTTCGTAAGTACAAATATTTATGTTATATTTAATCTATATCTATTGTACCTCTTCATGACATTGCATGCTGAATTTTTATAATTATTGTCTATTAAAGTGTATAATTACTGGAATATTTTTCTATTACATCTTTCTCCCTAAAATATTTGAGTATTAGTTTATATTTTAAATTTTTAAAGTTTATATTTCTCATTCAATAACTCATCGCTTTTTATAAACATAGGTGTCTATTCTGGTTGGAAAGTAGCTTGTTTACTAGTATATCTAACCTTATTGTCGCACGGTTCAAAGTAAAATATAATATATATTTGATCATTTATTTAAAAGGGATACTCTAGTGCCTTGACATATTTCTCTAGCTTGGAATGATCTTAGCGAAAAAAAATCTGCCTAAAGGATCCAAGGAGCATTTTCTATGAGGACCTTGAGGTGACTGATGGTTTTGAAAAGTTATAATTTATCTTCAAGCAATGTGGGATGGTATACATTTGAGAGGAAGTAGTTTTACACTTAGCCTATGAGTTTAAAATTGATTGTTATAACTCTATAGATGGTGAACATGTCTTAAACGTAACTTCTTGTGAACTCTAGAAGATGGAAAGACCCCCTAGTTGTCCTTGCAAATTAATAGCTATGGATTGATATTATCTTCCCAATTTTGAGGTTATTTCTTCTATGTATTTGCTAGAACATTTGGTTTCTTCAATCATAATAAAAGTTGGTTGATCTCGTTAGACTCCTGTATTTTTACACTATCAGAAGGTGAATGCCTATTCCTTGTATTTTTCATGCTGAAAATAATATTCCATGACTATCATTTATTTTCAAAGAAGGAAAAGGAGATCCTGGTTATTAGAAGGGGCAAAAGAATCTACCTGCCATTTGAATTCAATTAAAAGGAAAATATAACTGATTAAGTGTGATGATGAGCTAAACCTCACTGCCTTAATTATTTCTCATTTTCCCTCTTCCTACGCTTTCATTTTACCTATTTTCTAACCCTCCCATGGTCTAAAAATCCTTTCATTACCTCAAAACCCATATACATAACCTTTTTGGACTTGTCGCTTCATAAAACCCACTTGTGTTGAAATAATCCAATAAAAATCTAAGCTCTTCCCGCATTTCACAAACCCCAAGTTTCCAACTTCTCTTTGCAAATCATTACCAAAAAAAAAAAAAAAAAACTTAAGAAACTTTGTCGATGCGATATGGTAGGACCCACCTAAACCTTTGAAAATGGCCAAAATCTGCAAATAAACCTTCATAAGGCCTTTTTTCTTACTTTCCACCCTTTCCGCACTTGCTAACCTTTAGCACATCATAGACCACATTTCGCACTTTTTATAACTTACTGGTAAGCGGCCGCAACTTTAAAGTTTTCAAGCGCGATGCGAAGCGATCACATAATTGCACATCGCAAGTTTCAAAGGTTACCGTGGGAGGTAAATATTAAAAATGCCGACATGCGATGTGAGATGCCCGGTGGGGCCCGATCGCACTTCACAGATCGCTAATTATAAAGGGTAAGTGCAACTGTTAAATTCAATGAAGTGCAATGTGCGATGCTAGGTGGACCCAAAGCACACAACGCACATAGCAACTTTTAAGTTCAAGTTGCGAAATCTCAAGGGAAAACAAAGAGAAGTTCGATGAGTGATGTGGTTGGGCGCCCGAGTGCAGATCACAAGTCGCAATTTTTAAAGAATAAGTACAGAGGAAAAGTGTTAAATACTCCGGTCTGCGACCAATGATGATGTGGCAGATGATGGGGCAGATGATGTGGCGAGTGATGTGGCATGGTGACCTCATCCCGCAAATTGCACATCGCAAGTTTTACAAGTTAGTTGTAGAGTTAAATGTTAAATTTAGTGAAGTGTGATGTGCGATGCGGTGGGGCTCGATCGCAAATCGCGCATCGCAAGTTTTAAATTTTAAAGTGCTAAGGGAAAGTTAATTTTTGTGCCGTGCAAAGTGCATTGGAGGCCTGGATGCGATGTGTCTTCAAAGGCGTAATTCAAATAATTTAAAATCCATAGGCATGGCCATTTCTGTGGTAAAACGCAATAGAGGAGGAAAATGGATTTTTCACGTAAAAGCTATGCAAAGGCACGCATATGGGTTTATTTATAAAAGTCGCTAAACAAAAAAGTAGGTCAAAATAAAAACAATAAGGCATTTGTGGTCTCCACCGGTAGATCTCAAGCTTCCCTCAAATCTACGAAAGAGGTTTACCTTGGCCCCCCTCCGCCTATTTCTTGTTAATGCGAGGGGAGGGGTCTGAACTCCAGTTTTAATGGTCGCCTGTTTCCATGACATGGCTACACTAGGTGACTTCACACCCCCTCTACCTTAAACTGGAAATCGGGGGGCACCCCCCCCGCCACCTATTTTCCCACTCTCATGACCGTTTTTCCCGCACCATAGCCATTAAACTAGTCCATTACTCATATACCTGTGCTCCATTATATCCGTTAAATACTCCTGTTGGACAAATAAATTCACTTACACCATATATGTTAATCATACCATTCCACAGTTAAAACACATTTTCGACTGTTGGCCAGCCATAACCGTTAAGCTCGGACCACCATCTATAAAATTTCTAGTGGCCTCCTATTCACTACTTTACTTCCGCCTTCGATTCCCTGTCATCCTCCCATTCATTCCACCGTGAGATGTTATTCCTGCAACCACCCTTCATTCACGAAACCCTGTCATTTCTTTGGTAACCCAAGTTTTAATGTTCGAATACTAGTTTATATCAGTGCAAGCATGGCACCCAAGGCCAAGGAAAATAAGAAAATGACTCCAAAAGATAAAGTCAAGAAATGAATGGCGGGTTAAATCCAAAATGTTGACAGTATTATAGAGGTCGTGCTCGGGGTTGTCCGACCAGCTGCAGAGGTCACTCATAAAGTTGCCAAAGTAATTGCAACCGATATTCCTACAAATCCGCTAATAAATATTGACCTTACACCCATAGTGGACACTTACTTTAGAATTGATGACTGTCATTGTGAATTTTATTTCTACGAGCTACATCAATGGCTAAAACAAAAGCACTTGGATAACCAATACCATTTCAAGTTTTGGGAGTCTATGTTTCCTATGTTTTCTTTCCCTCATACTCACCCATTCCCAGATCTAATTGCCCGGTTTCATAAGAAATATGACCCTTTAACCAGGTTAGTGGTGGCTCAGAATGGAAATTTTCTGACCACCATATCCCCTGAAACCATTAATCAGATGCTTCTCATCCCTCCTTCTGACTCCTTATCCTTTTTTTCCCCTTCTGCCCTCATGGATATTTACCACAAGCTATCCTTCCCCAGAGAGCTCAGATTTTCGACATATTCCTACCTGAGGATGCTGAATTACCAAAAATAAATCCCCCTTATGAATCCTCCATTTTTCCCATAGCTTCTAGACACTGCATATCTCTCATTTCTTATTTGTTACGCTACCCCAATGATGAAACCATAGATGAACTTATCCTAGATTTCCTTTCTCTCTTCAGCCTCGACCAATCACCATTGTTCATGTACGATTACAGTCATTTCTTGGATGATGTTATACATGAAAAATTCATGAATTTCACCACTCAATGGGATTTTAACTATTATTATGTGATCATCCACCTGATTCTATTTCAACATAAAGATATGTTACCCATCCGACAAGGAGGATGCTCAGGGAGTGAATCAATAAGTGATTCACTGGACAGAATTGGTCAGAAATTATGCAAAAACTACTTCTTTCTCAGAGTTCATAGTCTCATTCATTCATCCAATCAGACATTTCGTTACCAGACACTCGGAGCCTAGGATTTGAGAAGACATCAAAATAATCCTGCACCTTGGTGATCAAGAAAAGACATATGATTGGTACCTATACAAGAATTACACAGAGATCAGAGTTTATGGCTGTGAGATCCCACCATAAAAACTTCGAAAGTATGTGCCCATGAGAATTTTCTCTTTAGAGTACATTAGGAAAATTATAAGTATGGACGAGGTGCACTTTGTTTCAGGAAAGAGGAAAGCCCAATTTAAAATCAAGGCCAATGTTGGTTCATTCATTTGTAATACCAGAGCAGCTGGTATTGAGGAAGATATACTATTAAAGAAGATGGGTTTCTTATCAAGTTTTACTTGGTCATATGACCCCCTATGGCATTATTTCTGCTCTGAGGGTTGAACTCAAGACAACCCCATACACTCATACCTTAAGAGCAGAAATAGAGAAGTACATGAATGGGAATTAATGGGTAGAAGGTACCTTAAAAGAAGCATATGAGCAAGCCATCTCTATTTTGAATGTGAAAATGCCAGTACCTGAAAGTAAACAACAAAAAAGGGTCAGAGAAGAGACGCTCCATTCCAAGGGACTTGTGGAAGAATTCGTCTCACAACAGAAGAGACCAAATTTCACTCCTTCCTTGCTTTCAGAATAGACACAGCTAGAGATCATAGATTTGGGAGATACTAAAGTCTCCACCTCTACCAATATTCCTCAAAATCCTCCATCGGAATCACCTACAAGAGAGCCACTAGAGATCATCCAGCATTCAGAGGCCAGCTCTTCAGAAGAACATAATATTTTCTCCAAGTTCCTAGAAATCAAGCAAAAAATGAAGCACTGAAATCAGATCTCTACAGTCAATTTTGGAAGCAGACATCCTCATCACAACATAGACTAAGCAGGATGCAGATGGCATTTCTGAAAGCAACAGTGTCATTTCCAAAAGCACATGATGACTACAAGAATATTTTCTTCTCATTTGATGTAAGAGACATACATCCTATTGACCAGATGGATATGCACTGGCAGTCAAGAGAGTTGCTATTTTCAACCATGATTGCAACAACTATGTCTCTCTCAAAGTCAAAATTAGCACTGAAAAATATGCAGTCCCAGCTGCAAATTGAGAAGTTATCATGTTTGGCTAAAGAAAACAGGATAAAGACATTGGAAGAGTTGGTATTAAAAGTGGGATATGATCCTAGTAACTGCAAAGGAGCTGAAGAAATCATTAAGAAGAAAAATGCAGACATTGCTGCTCTAAGAAAGCAACTCAATCTACCCTCCAATCAAAACCCACAGATGAAATCAATGGCTCAAAGAGAAGTTGGCAAGGAAGATATGCTCAAGCTGATTATTGATCAAAATCTGTAAATCGGAAAAATGGAAGAACAGATTGAATAAATGTTGAAAGAAAAATCAGTACTCCAGCTAAATATTGATCCCATTTTAGCACCTCAGAAATCTTCTACAGGTGTAGAAACCTCAGCAGCCTTGAACATAACTGATCTAGTACAACTGGCTCAAGAGTTGGCCACACAAAAGAAATCATATGAGAAACTAGATAAGAAGTTAACTTATGGAGTCACAAAGTATTAGAAATGATACTTTGTATCTAGGGGAAATGCAGAATATTTATCAGTTGGAACTCATAATTAAAGAATTAGAGAGTGAAACTCTGATGACATCAATGCTAGGAGAATCTAAGGGGAATATTTGGGAGAACATCAATGATTCCATTACTAAGATATGGCCATCAATTCAGATAATAGTTGAACAACAAGAACTCATCCACAAGTGCAGAACAAAAATACAAGAAGAGAAGGATCAACTCCAAGAGAATCCAAGCGAAGCTACTGATATGATAAAAATTCTTAATTCAAAGAACATGGAGGAGTTGCAAGAGATCAATATCTCAGACAAGACTACAACCATTTTGGAAATTAAGAAGGTATTGCAGGAAAAGGAATTTGATCAACCAGTTGTAGACCAAGTGTGAAGCCTTGAATGTTATTGTTCAAAGGTTTCATAAGAAATTTAATGTCTTAAGTCAGAAAGGACTGCCAGGTTTGGTTGGATTAGATGATAAGCTGGTCCGGTTGGAAGATTATTGCAAAAAGCTATATACAATTTCTACAAATAAATCAAAGTTTGCAAATATCAAAGGTCACATTATGGGCAAAGCTTTCCTTGAAGCTCTACAATCTCATTTGATGATTCATCATCAAGTCAAATAGTTATTTATTCAAAAGCCAACTTTTGACAGATTCACTAAGGTGAATGAAATCTTCAGAAAAAAGGTAAATATAGGGATCCCGAGTGAAGATCAGTGGGATAAGTTTTGTGAAATTATTGAGTGAAAGATAAATTTTGTAGCATGCTAGTAGTGCATCCCCCTTATGACCTATGCGGTGGAGATCCAAAGAAAAGCCAGATGTCAAGATTAGTCAATGTTGCTTCCTTGCAACCATGACGACCACCTCCAACCTACTATTTGATTGACTGAAAGTTGCCGCAATTAATGTTACAGTCAGAAATATTTCAAATATTAGCTTAGAAGTTATTATAGAAGTTAACTTTATAGGTGGTTTTCCAAAGATTTTTTAATATCAACTGAGAAGTTATTGAAGAAGTTAATATTATAGGCGATCTGCCAGATGATATTTTAGTTTGTGTCCTGTGTGGTAGCAATTGTCAAAATTCCATTTACTTTGTAGTTAATGTGGATTGCCAACCTAGACTAGGGCAACCGCCTCATTTGCAATTAAATATTGCATGTATTTTCATTATCAAGGCTTGGACTTTGTTTAGACTCTCCATTGCTAGATTATTGTATTGGAGCGCTGTAATAGTTTTGAGTAGGGCATCAATAATAAAAGCACATTCACAAGATCCTTGTGCTATGTTAATGGTGATGTTCTTTCTTTTGTATTAATGTTTCTTTGTTTTTCCATAATGTACTTCAAATTCTCTGATTAAAAAATAGAAGTTTTAGATTAAGATATGCTGCGAAAGCACCTTAAGTCTGTCTGTTTTTTTTATCTTAATGTTTTCCTCTAAATTATAACTAAATAATTCTTAACTTCTCTTTAGCTCTACTGAAGTTGTTGTCTTAAATATTTTTCCTTTAAAGTATGGTAAAAGAATTCTTCACTTCTCTTTTTCCTTACCTAAACTGATATATTTAAAATTTTCCCTTGTGAAGTAATAGTTAAATAATTCTTAACTATTCTTTAGCTTTACAAAACTAATATCTTACATGTTTCTTCTTTGAAATTATAGTTAAAGAATTCTTAAATGCTCTTTAGATTTCACTACCTCCTGCCATATCATATTCACACTACTAGTAAGATCCATTTTATATAGTTAGCTTGCCTTGTGAATGACCTTGAAAATTTGATGTACAACTCAGCCCTTTATTGAATCCATAGCCCAATGGATTAAACTTCCCATATTCTATCTAACCAACCAACCAAATAAAACAAACAAAACAACCTCTATAACTAGCCTAAAATCAACATTACAAATCACCAAAGTTAAATCCTAAAATCATAAAGATACAGAGAGAGCCCTCTCTGAGCTCGGGAAGGCTAGGTCCTGGACTCCAAAGTAGTTTGATGTTTTCCTCTGATACTTTTTCTTGCCAATATTACAAATTGCAGAGGGATAATATAATGGTGACCATATTGGGGACCTATTGAGGAATCCTAATATTATCAAAACTCAATCAAACCCAGTCGAAATACTGTGGGTTTTAATTATTTCTCTCATAGATTGGTTTTCAAAACCTTTATAAAAAATTCGACTTGTCAGTGCCTTGGGTCTAAATTATGGCTTCCAGGAGAGTCTTTAACAGATCCCACCCTGACCCAAATCCCCCTGAAATAGTTGACAATCCAGAGAAAATCATAAAGAAAACTCCTAGATCTGAAATTCTGACTAGTAGCAAGCCTCGTCACAAAGAAAAATCCTTCCCTAAAAACCTTGCTACCCTACAAGATATAATTTTTGGATTACACTTTGAGCAAAGATTGTTTAGGACTAAATCACAGAATTGGATAGGCCAGATAGTTTTTAACCCATCAGTCTTACCACAGACCACTATCGGGGAAACCTCTAACTCCAATCAAACTGACTCCCAAACCCCGTTGAACGTTTCTCATCATAGTCCCCAAGCCCCCACTCATACTCCCATTGTCCACCTTGCTCCTTTCAACCCTCCACCTCCCTTCATTGACCTTTCTCTTATCAACCCTCCTTGGGTTCCCCCACCACCACTCATGGCAGCCTGGTATGCTCCACTAGTACTACCACTGCCTTTGGCGCCTTTATCATAGGATTATCAATCCAATATCCCCCTATTTGATGAAATTAGTCATTCAACTGGCCAACAACATATGGATAAAATGAATGATTATTTTTACTGACAAGAGATAGATGACGAAATGGTTAAACTAAGGATGTTTGCTCAAATCTTATGGGGAGAAGAAAGAAAATGGTTTAAAGGCTTGTCTCCAAACAATATCCAAGACCTCCCTACCCTTCACCATCTATTCATAAACAAATGGGAAGTTAAGAAAAACCCTCTCCAAATTTTATCAGAATATGAGAACATCAAGAGAAATTTTGGAGAAATTGTCCAAGATTACTGTACTAGGTTCAACAATGTGTATAATTCCCTCCTTCCTCACATGAAACCCCCACAAGGTCTGGCCCTAGTGAAATTCCCTTATGGATTCAACCAAGAGATGGCTTATCAATTGAGAGAAAGAGATCCCCCCACATTAGAAGACATGAAAAGGGGTGTATTAAGTGTGGAAGAAAATATGATTACTAAAATGGCTAGAATGAGAAACGAGAAAAGGGTCACAATTAGGGAAGAGCCAGTAGCCTCCTTATCTGATACCAAGATTGATAACCTTGTCAGAACCATGGAGAGGATGATGGAGAGGATCAACCTAAATTAGAGAACTGCCCCTAGAGAAAATCAGCCAACTCCTCAAAATAGAAACCAAAACCAAAACTTTAGAAGAAACCCCCCTCAAATAAGATAGAGAGATCCTAGGGGACCTGACCAGAATATTAGGCCTCCTTTTTAGGAGAATTATGCTAATGAGGATGAGGGAATGGTGGAAGAGCCCGAAGAAAGTCAAGTAAATATAGTAGGGGCAGATGATGAGGATATCATTTTCCTCACTAAACAAGAACAAGGTCTATTTTCCCAAGCTCAAAATGAACTAGAATGGGAAGAGTTCAAGGATTATAAACAAGGATTCGAGAATGATATCATGGAGGTGCATAGACAATATAACCTTAGAAGAAAGAAACACTCTGATATCCCCAAAAAATAGAATCATGAAATTGATCCCAGGAAAACAGTAGAAAGTTCAAAGAAAATCACTAAACAACCTGAGGAAAGAGATCCAGAGATCCCTACTAGAAAACCACCTATCAGCCTTATCAAGACTGACCCGACTGATATCGCTAAAACAAATCAACTTGCTGAAGTTGCTGCCAAAATAATACTCGAGAAAACTGATTTCAATTTACCAAAAACACAAACGCCATTCAACATTGAGAATGAAATTGCCAAAATTAATATCTCGGTACCTCTCACTGAATTGGTAAGCCAAGAGGTATATAGGTCCCAAGTCCCGAAATCACTAAACATGAGAGACAACACTGACACGCTAAATATGAATGATGACAAGCCTGAAATTTTGTTTGGGCCAGAAGTAGAGGGTAAATTCCATGAAGGAGGTGTTCCCCCATTTTATGTGAGCTTGAATGTTTGTGATAAAATCCTTCATAATGCCATGTTAGATTCAGGTGCATCTCATAATCTCATGCCAAAGATATTTATGGAGAGGCTTGGCCTTGAGATAACTAGGCCATACAAAGACCTGTATTCTTTCGACTTTAGCAAAGTGAAATGTCTAGGCCTTAACAAATATCTATGTGTTACTTTAGCACAAATACTAGATAAAATTCTAGTGATGGACAGAGTAGTGGCTGACATTCCCCCTAAATATGGCATGTTGTTATCCCGATCATGGGGAGCCAAGCTTCAAGGCACCCTCCAAATGGATATGACCTACGCTACCATACCAGGTTTTGGTCAACAATGAAGGTTGTATAGGGAAACTCACATGAAATACACAGTGAGAAGTCAAGAAAATCCTGATAACTCCCCCCTTTACTTTGTCCACTCTAACCTTGATTCATTCATTCTTTACCACGATGACAACATTAGTGAACAAGTAGCATCTAATGAACAAATAGGTGAAAAAAAAGAAGGCCAGGAAAAGAGACAGTACGACCAAATAGAAATGGAGCAACACAACTCTAAACCTGAACCTCTTTGGAACATGAGCTCTGATGGTTCCTATAGCAAAGCTGGCTTAGGATCAGGTGTTTGGGTATGCAACATGGAGAATAACCACATAGAGGGTCATTCTTACAGACTAAACTTTCAATGTACAAACAATATAGCAGAATATGAGGCACTCCTTTTAGTTCTACAATTACTAAAGAAGTTAAAGGCCAAAAAATCTTTGTCCATGGAGATTATGAACTAGTCATCAGGAAAATTAAGGTAGAATATTCAGCTAAATATCCCAGATTGAGAGCATACAGGAATACTCACTTGACCTTCTAAAAACGTTCGAAGAATAAAACCTTGCCTCCAACCCAAGGAACCAGAATATCCTTGCCAATGGGTTGGAATTTTCAGCCAACACGTGTCAAATACCTCATCCTAATAAACAATATACTCTGCAGGCTAAACACTAACCTACAGTCCCTGATAACACGAGACATTGGCAAGTCTTCAAAGATGACCAACAGATTAGATATTTCCTCCAATCTAAGGGGGATTTTGAGTTTTCAAATTTAGACCTAGACCATGAAGAGGATTGTCCCACTAAAGAACAAACATGCAGGGAGGAGTCCCCTCATAATTCAGATATTAATTTTTCAGCAAAGGAAGACATTCACTAGATAGAGATGCATGATGATCCAGAAAAAGAAGAATTTGAGGTGTTGCAATTCAAAGACAACACCCTACCTAGAGGACTAGTTCCTCTGGAGGAACTGTTTGATTTTAATGATGTGGCTAGGAAACCAAATATGGAGCCCACAGAAGTAAACATCGAGGAGTGAAATCTAGGCAGTAAATATGAACCAAAGATGATAAAATTTTCAAGAACGTTGCCGGCCTCATCAAAACAGAAATATATTGATTTGTTCAAAGAGTTCATTGATGTGTTTGCATGGAGCTATGAGGACCTGAAGTCTTATGATACTGATATCATCCAGCACAAAATTTTGGTCAAAGAGAACCAGAAGCCTTTCAAACAGAAGCTGCGCAACCCTGCCCAAATTCCTTTGGTCGAGAAGGAGATCAAGAAAATGTATGATGCTAAGATAATAGTCCCAATCATATACTCTGAATGGGTGTCCAATCTGGTGCATACAAGAAAGAAGACAAGGGAGATCAGGCTTTGCATTGACTTCGGAAATCTGAACAAAGCATCACTAAACGAAAACTACCCTCTACCAAAGATGGATCACATATTGCAAAAGGTAGTGCTCTCCAAGAGGATCTCCATATTAGACGACTTTTCAGGGTACAATCAAGTATTGGTGCATCCAGATGATCAACTCGAAACAAATTTTACTACTCCTTGGGGAACCTTTATGTATGTAAAAGTTCCCTTTGAGAGCCATGGATATTTCTTTTTTAGAAGAGATCGGCTACTCCATTGTGATCTACCTGGATGATATTATTGTCTATTCAAAAACAGATGAAGAACATTTCGCCCATCTAAGGAGAGTCTTGGAAAAGTGTAGAAGGTTTGGTCTATCTATAAACCCTAAGAAATCATTGTTTGGTTTGGAAGAAGGAAATCATTGTCTAGGCCACATCATATCTGAAAAGGGAATCAAGATTGACCCTAGCTGTATTGAGGGTATCGTTCAAGTTAGCCATCCCAGAAACATCAAGGAGCTGCAATCTTTCATTGGCAAGATAATTTTCTTAAGGAGGTTCATACCAAACCTTGTAGAACTACTGAGGAATATCACTAATATGCTCAAAAGAGAGTTAGGAGTCAAATGGGCCAAGGAAGAAAAATAGTATTTTGACCTAATAAAGCATGCACTCACACAAGCACCAGTTCTGATCAGCCCTGACTTCACCAAGGATTTCTTCATTTTTTCCTTTGCATCAGAGCACACCATTGCTATAGTATTAATGTAGAAAAACACAGAAGGAAAAAAGAAGCCTATAGAATTCTTCAGCCAATCCTTAAGAGATGCACCTCTAAAATATAATATTATGGAAAATAAAGCTTTCGCCTTGATCAAAGCACTAAAGGATTTCAAAGTCTACATTATACATTCGCACATAATTGCATTTGTTCCTCATACACTTGTCAAGGAAATCCTAACTCGGGATCCCGATGTAAAAAGAGACAAATGGATTGTGGTTATCCTAGAGTATGATTTAGAGATCAGACCCACCAAGTTGATCAAAGGACAGGGACTAGCTAAATTAATGGCCGAGACAATTTTTCAAGCATTGGACATTAACATGATTCACTCACTAGATGAACAAGAGGAGTTGGAGACTCCACCCATTGAGGAAGCGTTCCTAAATTCTCCTTGGTATGCAAATATATTATATGTGCTCTTTAATTTAAATTATTCTCCTGGTTTTTCCAAAACAAAGGCCATATTCTTGAAATTAAAAGCTGTGATTTTCTGTATCCTAGAAAATGTCCTATACTAGATAAATTCTGGTGGTGTATTGCTTAAATGTTTACTTAAGGAAAATGCAGATAGGATCATGCATGAGTTTCATGAAGGGGATTGTGGAGGCCATCTCTATTGGAAAACCAAAATTAATAATATCCTTAGAGCTGGTTTCTATTGGCCCACTCTTTTCCTAGACATTCACAAGACGGTGATTTCCTGTCATAAATGCCAAATTTTTTAGGGAAAAAGAAAGCTGCTACCATTTCCTTTACAACTAATCTGTGTTGAAGCTCCTTTCCAATAGTGGGGGTTAGATTTCATTGGCGAAATCCACCCTTCCTCCTCTGCCCAACATAAATGGATCCGTACTGCTACTAATTATTTCACCAAATGGATAGAGGCCATTCCTTCCAGAACTGCTACTCACTCTGTAATTATCAAATTCCTTGAAACCAACATTTTGTATAGATTCAGTTGTCCTAGGAAAATCATCACTGATAACGCTGTTGCCTTTAAATCCAAGAAAATCGTGGATTTTTTCCACAAATATGACATCACTTTGGGGCATTCTACAACTTATTACCCTCAAGGTAATGGGTTGGCCTAATCCTCAAATAAGAGCTTGGTGAACATCATTAAGAAGTTTCTCGAAGAAAATAAGAAATCATGGAATAATAGATTGGTACATGCACTATGGGCTGACATAATGAAAACTAAGAAATCAATTGACATGTCACCCTACCATCTAGTCTATGGAATGGATTCAGTCTTCCCAACTACCTTAGGGGTGCTTGTCATGAAGCTCATTCAAGTGGTGTAGTCTTAAGAAAATGATGTACAAAGAAGAGTAAGCCAGACCATCTAGTTGCAACAGTATAGAGAAGCAGTGTATAATAGAACTCGAGTGGTAAAGGAGAATATCAAGAAAATATTTGACAAAAGGACCAAAGCTAATGATTTCAACATTGGAGACAAAGTGCTAAAATGGGATTCTAGGAATGAGGACAAAGGAAAACATGGAAAGTTTGATAACCTATGGAAAGGCCCATACATCATTCACTCTTCAAGGGGTAATAATGATTTTTTATTGCAAGAAATTGATGGAACATAGTTGTTTTGTAATATTCCAAAAATTTAGCCTCCAAGATAAATGGAATATTATAGTTTTTTTATCACTAGGTCGGTAAATAAATGGGTGGGGAGGCCCATAAGTATCTTGAGCAGCAATAAAATACTTCAAGTGTGAAAGGAGACCTTGTAGAAACTAAATAAATCTCCTCCAAGTGTGAACAGGGTTTGGGTCATGTTGATTCAGTCAACTTTGACCAAGTCAACATCGATGATAAGGAGGAGTGGAGATCAATTAGAGAATAACACAGTTTTGGATCGAGATGGATCTCATGGAGGAAATGACCTAATTGAGTGGGGCCAAGGGAAAGAAAGCTCACATTATATTTAATAAAGAGGATGGCAACCATTTGATTTTATGTTTTAGTTTATCATTTTGAGATTGGTCTGCTTAGACTGTTGCTTCCTCTTGTTGTTTAGCAGGGTAGCTATGCTGTTTAGCACCAGGTGTTCCCGAGCGGGAATCCAACCTCTTTCCTTGAGGAGCCTCTTGGAAGAGTATTGTATTCATTTCCACATTCAGGTTTTCAGGCCAAGCTATAGCTTCTTCATCAGCGTATTTTCTGCAGGCTATTGTGCTATGTTGCAGGGTGCAGCAGTGGAGAGGTTAGAACCCCACTTTCTAAGTTTTTTATCATAGGAGGAAGGTTTCCTTTTCTTGGGAGATCTGTTTGGAGATTTCTTGGGCACATTTCAGATCCCTGGAATCATGCCATACATTTCCAATCATTCCCAATGCTGTTCCAGCTAGGGAATGCATTATTTTTTAAGGCAGCTTCAACAGATGTTCTGGTGGTTCCTTTTTAGTGTTTCCTTGTGATTGAGGGGTTCATCCTTTCATGGGAGGAGATCTTTGAGGGGGTCTACTTCTGATCTATCATATTTCAGCCTTGTACACTCTTGTTCTTTAGTTTGCAGTGTATCTTTAGCCATTGGGCTTTAGATCCCATCTTGTATAGAGTGTATTTCGGAAAAGCCCTTTCCGGGTTTTTTGTAGGAGTTGATATTGAGCATAGATTTGTATTGAGCATATATTTTGAGGCTTATAACAACCCTACATATTTTGTACATCATTTTTCTGTAGCAGTGTGTTTTTAACGACATTGTAGCAGTCTCCAACATTCTTGTATTGTGACAATAGTTCATTTTTAGAGTGATTTCTTGTGGGAGGCTTCTTCCTTCATGGTATATGATCAATGCCTCATTGTTATGTATGGATTTTCTGATATAATACATGGATTAATATCTCCATTTCGGTCTTCCATGTTTATGATTTGAGTTACACTTCTACTTTCAGTGTTATGTTCATGTATTTTTGGATCTCCAATTTTGGAATATCTTAAAGATATTCCCATTGTTGTAGATTTTCCCTATTTTGGGATATTATAGTGGTATCGAAGCATAATATTGGCTCAGCATGTGGAACTCAGACATTATGCTATCAAGAGAATAAGGAGAAGAGAAGATGCAGAGAAAAGAGAAGACTCCATTATGTGTAGGAAATAGAGAGGAGAGGCTTTCAAAGCTTCTTCCAAAATCTATGTAGAGCATCAAAGAAGATATCAAGAAGATGAGAGGAGAGATGGAATCTCCAGAGGAGTTTGAATCTAGGGACAAATCTAGATTGGCACGTGATAGGTGTGAGCATGAAGCTACACCCTATTATGCACAACGCAGTCAAATGTTCAGATCTATCATCAGAGAGATGGAAGAAGGAGGAATGCCTAAGAGTGAAACTCTTAGTAATTTTCTTCAGGAGTATGAGTCTCAAACTGAAAGGTTTAGATATCATATCACTTTTCAAGAGTTTTTCAAGATCAAGGTGGAGAGGAGCGGGCAACATGACATGGATAGATTTACTCTATCTACTTTTGATGGATCACCAATATGTTCAGCCAGAGCTTGGGTGGAGGAGTTACACACCTATTTGCAGCAGCACCAAGTTTCTGAAGATGAAGCCATCAGATTTGCAGCACTACACTTTGAAGGTAAGGCCTATGATTAGTGGATTTTTGAGTCATTTTCATTGAAAAATGCCAATATTTCTTCTTATGCAAAGCTCACTAAGAGATTAGTGGAGAGGTTTGATGGAATACATTCTAAAACACTTTTGGTAGAGCCAAACAAACCAAAACTTGTGCATGGGTTGGAAGAATCTGAAAACTCAAAACCACTTCAGGAAACTGCTGGAGAAACCCACATCTTGCATAACACCTTGCTGAAGGCAAGATCTCTGTCTCATATCTTTGGACAAGAGGGCATGAAGGTTCCTTTTTCAAAAGAGGATCCTCTTATTGAGGAGATGACTCCCATTCATATTGAAGAGGAAGAGGAGGATGGGGGTGTTTGGTCAATTTAGTGTGTTCTAAATTGCTACATTAATTTTTCAATCCGGGATTCGTAAGCTGGCGAAGTGTGGCGCACTATATGTGCAAGATAACCTATTTCTTACTTTTTGTCGTTTTTGGTTTTTTTCTTTTTATCTTGGTTGGTTTCCTAATGTGAGATGGAAATTCTAAAAGACAATTATGGTTATGATTGTTCAAGGCAATGATGTCCTTTATAATGATTTACCAAACTTAAAAAGGATTTTGAAACATACAATGACAAAATTAAAAGGAAATGAAAATGTGCTGCTATCCTAGTTAAACAAACAGTGAACTATTGATCATGAAAACCATTATCCTTGCTGCTGTCTAAACACAAAAGAAACTGTACTCAAAGAAAAGATTGCAAGTAAAGTAAAACTAAAATCAAATTACATCAACTCATATTCTGACCCCTCACCATTAGTCTTGCTATGGCTTTCGAAGGTAATCATCAAAAACTTGAGCAATCTGATATCTAATTTGCAGAAAAAAATAAACTAATATAAAATTACACACTCATACTTCAATCCGTCACCACTAGTCTCGCTATGGCTTTCGGAGGTAATTGAAAATGACATGAGAAATTTAATATCTATCTTGCAGCAAAGTAAACTAATATCAAACTATACACTCATACTTCAATCCCTCACCATTAGTCTCGCTATGGCTTTCGGAGGTAACTGAAAATGACATGAAAAATTTAATATCTAACTTGCAGAAAAGTAACTAATATCAAACTACACACTCATACTTCAATCCCTCACCATTAGTCTCGCTATGGCTTTCGGAGGTAACTGAAAATGACATGAGCAATTTAATATATAATCTAACTACTAAAGCAAATGTGCAAGACTGAAATAAAAAAAACAGTGCTGGAATTAAAAAATAACTAAGAAAAGTAAATTAGCAGAAGGAAAATATTGATTCCATGTCATTAGTCATTATAAAAAGATGTGAAAATGCCCGGGCTGCCTATTGTAATCTGAAACAAGAACACTGATCAGTTAACACAACATAAAATATAAAAGATTATGGACAAAAGTAAAATGTAAAGAATGAAAGATTATGGACAAAGATGAAGCGTAAATACCATGAAAGATGTAATGTATATATACATGTGAGTGACTATGGCACAATGAGCTTAAATAAATGAAACATGAAACTATACAGTAATACACAAAACCTCAGCGTGTGCGGGGCCCTTTGCACAAACCTCGGGGAGGAACTTTCAAATACGAATTACGTTTATGAACAGAGTCTTCTCATATATTAAAATGCGTTCATAATAGAGAAATAATGTCACAGCAAAATGTCGACGCAATTACATTACAGAGATAACTATTATGCGTATGAGAACGCATTATTTATAATTGAAGCTGATATAACTAATTCCCTAAAGTCTGTGCTGATAGAAGACACGTGAACCATCACGTCCAGAGATCTAGCATTATGGCCGCCGTGAGGATTAAATCTATGGAGAGTGGCTGTTGGATTCGGCTTATGGAGTCGTTTATAGGTGTTGATATGTCTCCCATGATTTAGAAACGGCCACGCAAATCTCCACATGATGAGAAACAGAGTTCTGTCACTGTGGGACTCTTCGGTTGACCACCACTTGGCTACCTTTGACCACAGCCATCTTAGGTGAATTCGACTGAGCCAATAGGACACGATCCATGTCCACGTCATTTCTAACTTGCCCATGTGGCTCAATTTTCTTGAAGACACCTGCAATATATATTTTAACAAAATGCCTGCGGAAAGTGGCAAGATTCCGCAACTAAATGAGCAAAAATCTAAATCAAACAGCAGACACAAAACATAGTTAATAACCATTTTAGATGCTCTTTTACAATTAATATGCAATGATATTGATGACTTAGAAGGTTCAGGTGAATGAAAAAGGTCTAGAAAGGTGTATAAGAAAGATGCAGATTTGAGACTCAACATACCCCCACTGTGAAGGTGTTGCATGTCCTCATGCAACCAAAATTTTGATAATCCTTTTTCAATTCATATTCCTTGACACTTCAGCCAGTACATCCAGTCCTCTCCTCCTCTTCCTTGGTGCTGCTAACATCCTGGGCTTCTTCATCAAGCATCTGAATTTGATATTAACTAGTGCGCTACTTAACTTCTGGCATTTCTTCTTCAATTTCCTGTTCTTTTTCTGCCATAGTCCCAGATGTAGCATGGTATTGTCATGAATGATATTGTCCAATTTTCTTTGTTCCTTTAATGCCTCATTTTCATTTTTAATGTGTCTATTTAGAACCTCCAACTCAAAGACTTCTTGTTTCAATGATTGGACTAGATCTTCTTGTGCTGTGTGAGGCTGAGTGGATGAAGTACTGGGACCCGTGGCTGCTCTTTCTAAAGATTCTATATAATCATACACTTCTTGCTACTTTGGGTCTATCTCAGGTGTCATTTTCATTGGGCTATCCCCAAAATCCCATGGAGGAGAATTGTCTTCAAAATATGGCTGAAAAGGGCTCATGTCAACGTCTGGCTGAGAATGAGATGGACTATGTTAAATGTCTGACTGAGAATGAAATGAACTATGTTCAATGTCTGACTGAGAATGAGATGGACTATGGCCAGATGGAGTTTTTTCATATGTTTCTTCTCCCAAATCAATAAAATGGGGTCCTTTCATTTGTGTTTTCCTCAACTTCCCTTTAAGCCTGGAACTTCTTCTTACACGCTGTGGACTACTGTCTTTTTGCTTTTGTTTTCCTTTCCCTCTCTTTTTGGCCATAGATGACTATTCCTGAAGGTGAACTAGTCTCTCAGATAACACTTTATGATCTTCTTCTGAAGAAGGAGTTTGATGCATAGCCTCAATGCTTTTTCTCTCTTTTGATTTTATTGGCTTTTTATCCTTGGTTTCTTCCTTCCTCCTTTTTGACAATCTCTCTTCTCTACTAGTTCTTTCAACTGCAGTAGTAGGAGTACTTCGATTTTCATCATTTTTTCTCTTTATCCTACTCCTTCTTGATGTACTGCCTTCAGGAATTTCTTGGGGTTCTTCAAAGAAATTTCTAATCAAAAATTGTTCCCATGTGTCCCTTTTCTCTTTTAACTGTTTTTCAATCAAAATTTTCAGAATACCACGGTGATATAAATGTGGTTCTACGTCCCCTAAATTCTTCTAAACGGTCACATACATATTCTTCAAACTATTTAATAAAAAGTATGGCAGATTGAGGGTCTAGTTGTCTAGAAAATTCATCAGCAATCGGGTATGATACATATACATTGACCCAAAACGGCCCTCACAGGTGATAAATTTTTGAATAACTAGCAGCAAAGTAGCCCACTCCTCTTTCAAAGCATGAATAAGAATTCCCCTTTTAAAAATAGTTACATCCATACCTGGGTTACGTAGGATGACTCTCCAGGCTTCATCACTAATACTCTTGTTCTTGATCCAACGTTCACCTTCTTGAGGAAATTCTGTGGCAGCTGCTATGGATGCCTCATTCACCGTAAATTTTAGGTCCCCAATCTCTACCTCCAGGCCATTGAAAGACCTTGCAAAAGCTTTTGTCACCTCTTTATGGTAGCCTCTAAAATTTTGGATAAACTGAAGCCACTTTTCTTTTTTCAATATATCCCTGACTTGCGGGTATCCTTCTATGAATTTAGGTCCTTCTGGTTCTGTTCTCAACAACTGACCCATCCTTCTTTCTGCTTTTTAAAACTTATCTGCGTGAGGAGGGTTCAACGGAGATAAGACGACTGAATGAGCGGAAATGAGCACGATGACTGTAGGCAGATATCAAAGAATGGGTATACGGAATGTAGCGTAACAGAGAACAAAATGGGGTGAAGCGGAACAGAGAAGGGTTACGTGAGCACGGTAGAAATGCAGCTGTGAGATCAATAGAACAGTAGGAGGAGTATAACGCATCCGAAAATATTTAAAATTGAGTGGCTGCAGAGTAAATGTAAGCACGTTTATGCAACGGCTACGGATTTTATGCGGCTGAAAGAAGCCATAGTCAAATCAACCACGTTTCATCATCACAGGTGGAGTGTCGGCATATGAGTGAAGATCGGAGGCTTGATTATGGGACCGTTTGAAAATGAATGCAAGGATTGTGGGAGGATCATATAGAGATCGTGGAATGGTTACGGAGTTTTCAACACAATCATTGCATATAATGGAGCTATGGTTTATAACTATGTAAAAATGTGCTTGAATGCCATTTGAAATAAATTTTACTCATACCTTGGAATTCTTGCCATTTTTCCTTGGTCTTCAATTAGTTGCTCCTCATTGATATCTTGAATTCCCCATGTCTTCATAATATGTCTTCATACCTGCATTTGATTTCATGATTGTGGAAATAACATTTGACTATACATTTTTTTGAAAAACAGAGTGGTAGCTGCAGAATCTGCTTCTAGCTGCAGAAACTGGTGTCAGCTGCGGAAACAGGTGTCATCTGCGGAAACTGACACAGCTATTATTTGGGTGAATGGAAATAGATGGATGATAACCGACTGAATGAAAATGGTCATGAAAGAAAATTTTATTGGTGAAATGAAATGAAATAGATGAAATGAAGTGAAATGGAATGAAGTGGAGTGAAATGAAGTGGAATGAAGTGGAATGGAGTGGGTGGTCACAAAACTTGTGAAATGAAAGAGAGATTTTTTTTGGAAAATATAGGGTGTCAGGTGTTCCTGATTTTCACCCTACATTTTCTGTATAAGACTGCCAATCAATGATTGGTTTTCAGGCTTATACAATTTTTTTTATTTTTATTTTTTATTTTTATTTTTAAACTGAAAAGAACAAAGGCTAGGCTGGTGGAGAAGAAGAATTCTTCTATACCAGCCTGATTGCAGAATTTTCTTGAAACATTTTGACAAATTCCTCTTTTGAGAGTGGCTTATGATAGACTTTTAATCTGTGGCCATTCACAATAAGAGGAGTTTGAAATTCATCAATGGTCTTGATTTTTACCACTCCATTGCTAAAGATCTTGTCAATCTCATATGGCCCAAGCCAATGAGTCTGAAATTTTCCTCTAAAATATTTAATCTTGGAATCAAATAACAATGCCCAATCTCCTTCTTGAAACTTCTTCTCTTTGATGTATTTGTCATGCCATTTAGCTCTTTGATATTGAACTAGATCAGTTCTTAGAATTGCCTCTTGTCTGATCTCATCTAGCTCATTTAACTGCTCCATTCTATGCTTTTGGGCTTCTGATAAATCCATCCCCAAATGAACTGCTATCTTGAAGGTCTTGACTTGGAACTGAATGGGGAGCAGGACTTCTTTCCCATAAACAAGTTCATAGGGAGAATGTCCTGTTGTATTTCTCCATGTAGTTCTGTAGGCCCACAAGGCTTCAGGAAGCCTTTCTGCCCAATCTCTTCTGTGTAGATGAACAGTTTTGGTGATGATACTTTCTAGAACTTTATTTGTAGACTCCACTTGACCATTTTCTTGCGGATGGTAAGTAGTAGATCTTATGTGCTTGATTTTGTATTCTTCCATCAGCTTCTCCACCAGGTTGGATGTGAATTGGCTTCCCTGATCTGTCACAATTTCTCTTGGAACACCAAAGCGAGTAAAAATATCCTCATAAAGAAAATTAACAACTGAATTTTCAAGAGCAGACACTAATGCTTTGGCTTCCACCCATTTAGTAACATAATTAGTACAAACCAATATATACTTCTTTTGCTTAGATGGTGTATTAATAGGTCCAATGAAATCTAAAGCCCATTTTTCAAAGGGTTCGATGAGTACCTGTGGTTGCAATGGCATTTCATTTGAAAGGGTAGGTTTCCCTACTCTTTGGCAACTGTCACACCTTTTGACATATTGTTTTGCATCTTTGAAGAGGGAAGGCCAACAATATCCTAAAGAGAGGATTTTATAGGCTGTCCTTTTGTCAGCAAAGTTTCCACCGCATGGTTCATCATGACATGCCTTAAGGATATCATGCATTTCATCTTCCCTGACACATCTTCTGATCACAAGATCTGGCCCTGTTTTAAACAATTCGTTAGAAATCCATGAATATTTTGAACTCTCCTAAATAATTTTTCGTTTTTCACTTGGAAATAAATGTGAAGGTAGTTTCCCTGTAACCAAATAGTTAGCAATATCTGCATACCAAGGAGTCTTAATAGTTACCGCAAACAAGTATTCATCAGGAAACTTATCCTCTACAGGAGAATCTTCTTTAGTATTCTGAATCCTAGACAAGAAATCAGCTACTGTATTTTGTTTTCCTGGTCTATCCAACACAGTAATATTGAATTTTTGCAAAAGTAAGAGCCATCTTGTCACTCTGCCATTAGTAACAGGTTTGTTCATTAAATATCTAATTGCAGAATGGTCAGTATGAATAAAAGTTTCATAGCTTGTTATATAATGTCTAAACTTATTGATTGCATGAACAACAACTAAAAACTCTTTTTCAGTCACAGTATAGTTTAACTCTGTGGGAGTCAAATTTTTACTGGTATAATAAATGGCATAAGGAACTAAATCTTTTTGACCCAACACAGCTCCCAGAGCTGTATCTGAAGCATCCGTAGAAATATGGAAAGGAAGCTTCCAATTTGGTCCTCTCAAGATAGGTGCTTCAGATATTCTTGTTTTCAAAGTTTTAAAGGCTGATTGACAATCAGGATCCCATTTAAATTCACAGTCTTTTGTAAGCAATTTGAAGAGTGGAGATGCTATTTTAGTGAAGTTTTCTATAAATCTTCTATAGTAACGAGTAAATCCTAGAAAACTTCTAACATCTCTTTGACAATTTGGAATAGGCAACTTGGAGTTGACTTCGACTTTTGATCTATCAACCTTAATCCCATCTCCTGAAATATGATGCCCCAAAACAATCCCTTCAGTAAACATCATAAAGAATTTTTCATGGCTTAATGAAAGGTTCGTTTCTTTACATCTTATAAGGACTTTTTCCAAATTTTCTAATGCCTCTTCAAATGAATTACCATAAACTGTAAAATCATCCATATAAACCTCTACACAATCATGGATTAGATCAGAAAAAATTCCTAGTACTGCTCTTTGGAATGTTGCTGGTGCATTACATAACCCAAAAGAAAGCACTCGGTAGGCAAAAGTTCCCCATGGACAAGTAAATGTGGTCTTATCTTGATCTTCAGGTGCTACCTGAATTTGATTATAGCCACTAAAACCATCCAGAAATGAAAAGTACTTTTTACCTGCTAATGTATCTAATACCTGATCAATAAAAGGCAAAGGAAAGTGATCCTTCAAAGTTGCTTTGTTCAATTCCCTGTAATCAATGCATACCCTCCATTTACCATTCTTTTTAGGTACTATAACCAAAGGAGAAACCCATCGGCTATCTGAAATTGGATAAATGAAGTTTACATTGAGTAGTTTTTGGAGCACTTCTTTCACTATCTCCCTAAGATTTGGATTCATCCTTATTTGAGGTTGTTTGATTGGTCTATTGTTTTCCTCAATATAGATATGATGGATGCAAGTCTTAGGATCAATACCTTTCATGTCAGTATACTCCCATGCAAATGCAGTAGAATGTTTTTGCAAGATTTTGGTTAGTTCTTCTTGTTGTGACTTTTCCAAATGTTTGTTGATATTCAATGTTTTTTCTAGAAAAATCTCAACCAAACTCTTCCATATAGTAAAGAGACATTTGTCTTGATGATAAATATTATATGTCAGATTCCAACTGAAATTGTGTGGGGTCATATTCTGAAGATGTCTCAAAATTTTCTAATGTGTTCAGAATTTGACTATCCTCACTAATTTCCGAAATGGTAAAGACAGGTTGTATAGTGTCCTCATCATCGACCCATTCATTGTCTCCTACTTCTGTGATTGCTTTTTCTGGAGGATACAAATTGAATTTCTTTGTCGAATTACCATTATAAATGTACATATCCCTAGATCTACAACTAATGAAAGCATCAGCTGTGGCTAGCCAAGGTCTTCCTAAGATAAGTGGGTGCCCTCCTAGATTACTCTTGGGAGTCAAAATCATAAAATCTACCGGATATTCCCAAGAATCTAAGGAGACTGAAATATCTTCTAATACACCATCTGGTTTAATAATTGATCGATCTGCAAGTTGCAGTAAGGTAGGTGTAAAAAGAAGGTTAGGAAGTTTTAGCTGTTCCATAGTCTGTCTACTCATAATGTTAATAGTAGCCCCTAAGTCAATCAATGTGTTTGGAATTTATATCCCATTTATATGTGTCTTGACAATTGGACTTCCTGGATCTACATACTTTTGCATGGTAATTTTTCCCATCATGATATCTGCAATTTTTACTACCAGGTGGATTCTTCTTGTGTCTTTTAATTTCCTTCCTGGTCTTTTGAGACTCAACTCCTTTATTGTTTTTGCTAGAATAGGAATCTCTTGAATGACTTGTAGCAATGGAATCTTGATACAAACATTCTTTAATTCATCTAGAAAATCATAGTTAGAGAACAAGATTTGTTTTTCCACCCCCTTGTCAATTTGTAGTCTTTCAGGAAAAGGAGGTGTAGATGAAGATGCAGGTTGCTCAACTATAGGAGTTGTGGGTGTTAATTTTTCTTTCTCTTTTTGAATGTTTGAGTTTTGAAAAGATGCTTCCTCAGAACCCTTATTGGCTTTAAGAGAGTCCTCCTCAGAGTTATCTTTCTCTTGGACATCTATAGAAGGTTTTTCTAAAACTCTACCAGATCTGAGTTGTACATCATTGAGAGGAACAATCATATAGGTAGGAAATTGTTGTCCTTCTATCATGTAAGTATTCTAAGGATTTTTATTGTTAGGATTTGGAAATGGCTGAGCTGGAAGTTGATTTGTCTTTTGTTGGTATGGGAGCATGAGTTGAGGATTTGGATTTTGTTGAGAAGGTTGTTGTTGTGGAAATGGAAATGAAAGTTGTGGATTTGTGTTTGGAAGTTGTGGAGTTTGTTGATTTTGAAAATATGGAGGATATTGATAAAATTGAGCAAATCTCCCATAAGGATTTTGCATCCCTTGTACCCATGGCTGATATGGATTTTGATGTTGGGGCCAAGGTTGTTGCCAAGGATTCCAATTTGGTGGGGTTTGAAGATTCCTAGGGTTGTTAAACCCTTGAGTTTGTTGTCCCTGCCAAGGTCTTCTTGCAACAAAACAGAGAGATTCTACTGAATTTGGGTCTTCTTGAAAGACATCTTTGAGTCCAGGAATTGAAGGACAATCCTTGATCTCATGATTCTCTGAGAAAATTATACATGTTTCTACAACTTTTGCATCCAAGGGAAATTCCCTTAAAGCATGTTTCTTCCTACATTTCGGACAAAAGATGGCTAGAGCATCTGTTTCTGCTTTCTGCTTGTTTTGAATCTTAAGGGTGTCCAGTCGTTCACTAAGGCTCCCTAAGATATCAGTTTTGAATTCATCAAGCATATTTCCAATCTCTGCCCTACTTACTGATCCAGTTGCAGATTTGTTAGCCCTGATAGGAGAAGGATCCGTAGGCCCTTTTCCTGTTTTAGATTTTCCTCTTGAGAGATGGACACATAGTTCTGTTATGTCACGAAGTGGAAGTTGAGAAATGTCTCCTTTCCCCATCATGTTAAAAATATCTATCCATTCATCTCTAATGGCTTTTAATATGAGGGCTTTCAAAGTTTCTTCATCTAAGTTGCTCATCTTTGCTCTTTTTAAGTTGTATTGAAATCTTTCAAGTAAATCTTCCAAATTTTCATCTTCTTTTTGCACCATTTTGAATACCTCATCCTTATGATTGGTGGGCATGCAATAGTCCAGATATCTATCCAAAAATGTTTGTTTCATATCATTCCAAGTCCTAATAGATTGGGTGGCTAATCCCATGAACCATTTCAAAGCGGCTCCCTTCAATGTTGAAGGAAAAATTTTGAGTTTTTGAGAGTCTTCCATATAGTCATAGGTTCGGCACACGACTTCAAACTCAAACATAAATGTTTCAGGATCCTCACTTCACAATCCATAAAATTTGGGGAGGACAGATGGTGAGATGTTTTTCATCGTTGTATGAGTTTCCTCATCAACTATAGGGAATCCAAACAAGTTGTCTCCTTCCCCATTTCTTCCATTATTACCTTCACCATTGTTGTCTCCATTGTTTCCTCCTCCTCTACCTCTACCTCTACCTCCGAATCCATCTATTATTTCCTCTGCCATGATAGTTTCTTTAGAGTCCTCAAAGTCCTCTAGTTCTTCTATCAAGGGAGGATGAGAGGGAGTCTTTTCCTTTTCTTCTTCAGGTGATTCTACTTCTTTGATTACAATATACTCTCCTGTAGAAGTAAAGAAATGATCCTTTTCTAAATGAGATTTAGTAGGTGGTATAGGAGAATCCTCTAATTCAGCTGCTCCTTGAATTCCAAGAATCTTAAGGCTAGGGGTAGATGGTGGTGAATCTTGTCTATGACTTGAAGAAGATGGAGTTGTGAAAATTGAACTCTTGGCTCTAGCTATAAACCTTCCCCTAGAATCTCTTGCTCTATGCATGTCATTTTTTTATTTTTATTTTTTTAAAGTTGGGTTAATAATTCTCTTTCTGATCTTCCCGGTCACACTAGGTGCAAGAAGAGAGCATACTTAAGAAATTACTGAACCAATAACTCTCTTTTCTGGTCCTCCAGATCACGCTAGGTGCAAGAGGAGAGCATACTTCAAGAAGTTATCAAGATTTCCCTTCTTTTTATTGTTTTTTTTTTTTTAAGAAATTGGCTACCTAGTTACACTTCCCCGGCAACGGTGCCAAAATGTTTGGTCAATTTAGTGTGTTCTAAATTGCTACATTAATTTGTCAATCCGGGATTCGTAAGCTGATGAAGTGTGGCGCACTATATGTGCAAGATAACCTATTTCTTACTTTTTGTCGTTTTTGGTTTTTTTCTTTTTATCTTGGTTGGTTTCCTAATGTGAGATGGAAATTCTAAAAGACAAGTATGGTTATGATTTTTCAAGGAAATTATGTCCTTTATAATGATTTACCAAACTTAAAAAGGATTTTGAAACATACAATGACAAAATTAAAAGGAAATGAAAATGTGCTGCTATCCTAGTTAAACAAACAGTGAACTATTGATCATGAAAACCATTATCCTTGCTGCTGTCTAAACACAAAAGAAACTGTACTCAAAGAAAAGATTGCAAGTAAAGTAAAACTAAAATAAAATTACATCAAATCATATTCTGACCCCTCACCATTAGTCTCGCTATGGCTTTTGGAGGTAATCATCAACAACTTGAGCAATCTGATATCTAATTTGCAGAAAAAAATAAACTAATATCAAATTACACACTCATACTTCAATCCCTCACCATTAGTCTTGCTATGGATTTTGGAGGTAACTGAAAATGACATGAGAAATTTAATATCTATCTTGCAGAAAAGTAAACTAATATCAAACTATACACTCATACTTCAATCCCTCACCATTAGTCTCGCTATGGCTTTCGGAGGTAACTGAAAATGACATGAACAATTTAATATCTAACTTACAGAAAAGTAAACTAATATCAAACTACACACTCATACTTCAATCCCTCACCATTAGTCTCGCTATGGCTTTCGGAGGTAACTGAAAATGACATGAGCAATTTAATATCTAATATAACTACTAAAGCAAATGTGCAAGACTGAAATAAACAAAACAGTGCTGGAATTAAACAAAAACTAAGAAAAGTAAATTAGCAGAAGGACAATATTGATTCCATGTCATTAGTCATTATAAAAAGATGTGAAAATGCCCGAGCTGCCTATTGTAATCTGAAACAAGAACACTGATCAGTTAACACAACATAAAACATAAAAGATTATGGACAGAAGTAAAATGTAAAGCATGAAAGATTATGGACAAAGATGAAACGTAAATACCATGAAAGATGTAATGTATATATACATGTGAGTGACTATGGCACAATGAACTTAAAGAAATGAAACATGAAACTATACAGTAATACACAAAACCTCAGCGTGTGCAGGGGCCCTCTGCACAGACCTCAGGGAGCAGCTTTCAAATACGAATTACGCTTATGAACATAGTCTTCTCATATATTAAAATGCGGTCATAACAGAGAAATAATGTCACAACATAATGGCGATGCAATTACATTACAGAGCTAACTATTATGCGTATGAGAACGCATTATTTATAACTGAAGGTGATATAAATAATTCCCTAAAGTCTGTGCTGATTTAAGACACGTGAACCATCACGTCCAGAGATCTAGCATTATGGCCACCGTGAGGATTAAATCTATGGAGAGTGGCTATTGGATTCGGCTTATGGAGCCGTTTACAGGTGTTGATATGTCTCCCATGATTTAGAAACGGCCACGCAAATCTCCACGTGATGAGAAACAGAGTTCTGTCACCGTGGGACTCCTCGGTTGACCACCACTTGGCTACCTTTGATCACAGCCTTCTTAGGTGAATTCGACTGAGCCAATAGGACACGATCCATGTCCACGTCATTTATAACTTGCCCATGTGGCTCGATTTTCCTGAAGAGACCTGCAATATAGATTTTATCAAAATGGCTGCGGAAAGTTGCAGCAGCTGCGGAAAGTGGCAAGGTTCTGCAGCTAAATTAGCAAAAATATAAATCAAACAGCAGACACAAAACATAGTTAAAAACCATTTTAGATGCTCTTTTACAATTAATATGCAATGATATTGATGACTTAGAAGGTTCAGGTGAATGAAAAAGGTCTAGAAAGGTGTATAAGAAAGATGGAGATTTGAGACTCAACAGGGGGTTACAACACTATCACATCTAGAGCATATATAGTACCTCATGCAGAGGAAAGAGGAGCACATGCTCCAATAGGAGGAATTCTTGTGTCATTGAAAGATATTCTCGAGGATATCACATATGGAAGACAAAGCACAATCAATGAGCATCATGATTGTGAGATATTACTGATGGAAGGAGAAGTTAGAGAGGAAGGACATCATCATTTGATGAGGAGCTCACACCCCTATCTATTTCAAAGAGTTGGTGCAAAGAAGAGGCAGATTGGTTTGCACTGTGAGGGCAAGGGCAAGGTTTCCCAACCATATGTACAATCTACTCTTGACATTGATGTCTCACTACATGGAGGCATTCCACCCGGGAGGCCAACAGATCTGGAGTTGGTAAGAGGCATCTTGCCATTTGGTTCACCCTTCTTAGATTCTAGAGAGGTGAACGCTGTGGAGGATTCTAGTACATTGTAGGGAGTTTGGGATAAACTCAAGGAGGAGGGAGGAATTCTCCCATTTTCAGCACCACCCACCCTCACTATATGTACCGCGCTGACAAGAATTGCTGCAATGATGGAGGATGGCACCTTCATGGTGTAAGGGAGTTTCTCCATGGATTTGGAGAAACAAAGGGTACTTCCCTTGAGGAAGGAATCCTCCATACATTGGAGTAGATGGAGGCCACTCATGCTTGCATTGTCCTAGGTCATGAGGTTATTCTTGGATGGTAGCTTCTCATGGGAGGCTAACTTCCAACAATCACCACTTCTATATGAGCATGAGTAGTTGCACGATAGGCATAGTATAAATTTGGAGGATGAATTTGGAATGAGGGATGTCAAAGGAATGGACAATAGCATGTGGGGAGATTCACATTGCAGATCATCAGTGATGTCTCTTAGGAGGATTGATCCATATTGGAGGTCTCAACTTTTGGTAGAGTAATCCAAGGATCTTGGTGCCTGCATGATTCTTGATGACTCAGGGAGATATGATAGATATATGGTGGATGATGTGGTCATCTATTCTTATGGTAGATTCTTCTTGACTAGAGCTTCTGAGCTCAAGGAGAAGCTGCTACATGCAGCACAGGAGGACTTATTTTCCGTGCACTTTGATGCATATATTTCTTTGGCAGAGGAGTTCATTTGGGAGGGCATACAACATGATATATTTCAGCATGTGGATAGATGCATAGCCAATATGGTGATAGAGAGGATGTCACAGTTACTTCCCTACTCTTTGGAGGTGAGGGAGAATTTCCGGTTGAGACATTTCAGCTCAAGGTCCCAAGTACATGGTGGAGAAGGTATAATTTCACATTATGTTTTGTACTTCTTTACCTTATACGAGTAGCATGTTTTACCAAGGAGGATTATCCCTTCTTGCATATTATATGATGATGTACTTGAAGCCACTTGCAACATTGAGATTGTCTATCTTATTGGTGGTTTGTGGGGGAAGCCACATGATTTTTGGTGTGCACCATTGACACCACTTTGTACTTTCATGTTTCTATCTTATAGAATGATTGTGGCAGCAAACAAGTGGCTGGGAGAGCACTTGTTATTATTTTTTTTGATGCAGGCAAGAGAGGCACTGCGCTGGTTCCATGTGTGGAACTATGATCCACTCTCTGATTGCCATATGGCAGCTTGTTTTCATTGGTTTTTGCTTCCATATTTTGCTGATATTCTTATGTCCATGGGAAGTTTGGTTTGGAGAGTGATAGATGATTTGGAGATGCCCATTGGGAGTATGATTCTCCCTACTTTACACGATGTATGTTCCAGGGGAAGCAATGGGCAGCCCATGATTGCTGAACTACATCTCTTTTCTCCATGTGGGAAAAACCATCTGGAGAGTCTGATTTTTTGGAGGAGGCACTTCATGGCTTATTTGTTTGGTGGGGTAGCTTGGGCCACTCTTGGAGGTCATGAAATTTCAGCCCAATATCAAAAAAAACCCCAATACTTACCATAAATGGAGAGAGAAAACACTCGAATGGAAAAATGTAATATCTCCATGCAACCCCAACACATTGCATACACCGGGGGTTGAGTATTATTTTGATGAGCTACCTAGAATGGCTCATTTCATTTGGATGATAGCGTGGGTTTGGGAGTCTCTCATTAGTCATGAGATCCTCTATTCTTGTCATAAATCCTGTCTTGAGGAGGCCATTGGATAGCAAGAAGGTTTCCACTTACACCTTTCACCTTTTCATGATGTGAGGAATTTGGTTTTGCATGCTTGGGAGGGAGTATTGGAGGATGGATTTATTGCAGATTGTTTGAGCAATGGTGGGAACTATTGATGAGGAGGCCACAAGAGGAGCAGGGGAGGAATTTTTCTCTCCCTATACAGTTGCTTGAGGACAAGCAACATTTTGGAGGGGAGGACTGTAATATTCCAAAAATCTAGCTTCCAAGCTAAATGGAATATTATAGTTGTTTTATCACTAGGTCGGTAAATAAATAGGTGGGGAGGCCCATAAGTCTCTTGAGCAGCAATAAAAACACTTCAAGTGTGAAAGGATACCTTGTAGCAGCTAAATAAATCTACTCCAAGTGTGAACAGGGTTTGGGTCATGTTGATTCAGTCAACTTTAACCAAGTCAACAACGCTGATAAGGAGGAGTGGAGATGAATTAGAGAATAATGCAGTTTTAGAGGGAGATGGATCTCATGGAGGAAATGACCTAATTGAGTGGGGCCAAGGGAAAGAAAGCTCACATTCTATTTAATAAAGAGGATGGAAACCATTTGAGTTTATTTTTTAGTTTATCATTTTGAGATTGGTCTGCTTAGACTTTGCTTCCTCTTGATGTTTAGCAGGGTAGTTGTGTTGTTTAGCACTGGGTGTTCCCGAGTGGGAATCCCACCTCTTTCCTTGAGGAGCCTCTTGGAAGAGTATTGTATTCATTTCCACATTCAGGGTTTTAGGCCAAGCTACAACTTCTTCATCCTATGATAAAATAGCTCAGAAAGTGGGGTTTTATCTGGGAAAATTTCAGATCCTTGGCATCAGGCGATACATTTCCCATCATTCCCAGCACTATTCCAACTAGGGAATGCGTTATTTTTTAAGGCAACTTCAGCAGATGTTCTGGTGGTTCCTTTGCAGTGTTTCCTTGTGATTGAGGGGTTCATCCTTTCATGGGAGGAGATATTTGAGGGGGTCTACTTCAGATATATCATATTTCATCCTTCTACACTCTTGTTCTTCAGTTTGCAGTGTATCTTCAGCCATTGGACTTTAGATCCCATCTTGTATAGAGTGTATTTATGAAAACCCCTTTTCGGGTTCTTTGTAGGAGTTGATATTGAGAATACATCTATATTGAGCATCTATTTTGAGGCTTATAATATCGCTACATATTTTGTACATCATTTTACTGTAGCAGTGTGTTTTTAACTGCGCTGTAGCAGTCTCTAGCATTCTTGTATTATGACAATAGTTCATTTCTAGAGTTATTTTTTATGGGAGGATTTTTCCTTCATGGTATATGATCAATGCCTCATTGTTATGTATGGATTTGCTGATATAATACATGGATTAATGTCTCCATTTTGGTCTTCCATGTTTATGAGTTGAGTTACACTGCTACTTTCAGTTTTATGTTCATGTATTGCTGGATCTTCAATTTTGGAATATCTTAAAGATATTCCCATTGCTATAGATTTTCCCTATTTTTGGATATTACATGTTTGGAGGTCCTATCAATGGCAGGATGCTAAAGCATTATTTCAGTTAAGATCTCAGTTTAATTTTTCTCCACTGTAGATATTAGAGCCTTACAAATTTAAATGAAAAACTGGACAAGGTTGGGGCCCGAAGTGAAGGCCATAAGCCTAGCCTGATAAACAAACAAAAAATAAAAAAAGATATAGAAAAGAAACAAAAAATAAGAAAAGAGGGTCTTTCCCCAACCAAAAAATAAAAAAAATCTAAGAAGTGTTGCAAATCTAAATGCCACTACTATTGAGAAAGCCTTGTTCAATCATACAGTCTAAATATGATTGTACAAATTTTGAACTTTCACTGATAGTAAGAAAATGAAGATTTTCCAAACCGTTTAATCTTGGCTTATCAGTAGGTAGGTATAAAATGACATTGGTTCAAAAGCCTAATCTGAACCAATAGGAGAAATAAGGGATAGGTGATAAGATAGAGATTTAAAAGAAAACGATGTCAGGGTTTTCAAGTCTATTAAATGCACCCCAGAAAGAAGAAAAATGATTTGAATCATAGGTTGGGTAGGTAGGTATGAAAAAGAGCTCTTAATACTTAAGCATGTGTTGAGTTTCCAGTTTCAATTTGTTTTTTGGGCTTAATATCAAATGTCAGACCTCAGTTTGCAATGAGCATTGATGTCAGTGTTAAGGATTGCAGTTACAAAAGTTGCAGAAGATCAAGATTATAGGGTGGGGATCAACCTAATAGAGCAGGCTACTAGTCTACAAAGTTCTTGACAACTCCTGAAGGAGCTGCCATCCCCAGTTGAATCCATTGTTAGACTCCTATATTTTTACAGTATCACAAGGTGAATGCCTATTCCTTGTATTTTTCATGTTGAAAATAATATTCCATGACTATCATTTATTTTCAAAAAAGGAAAAGGAGATCCTGATTATTAGAAGGGGAAAACGAATCTACCTACCATTTGAATTCAGTTAAAAGGAAAATATAACTGATTAAGTATGATGATGAGCTAAACGTCACTGCCTTCACTATTTCTCATTTTCCCTATTCTTACCCTTTCATTTTACCTATTTCCTGACCCTCCCATGCTCTAAAAATCCTTTTATTACCTCAAAACCCACATACATAACCTTTTTGGACTTGCCACTTCATAAAACTCAGTTGTGTTGAAATAATCCGATAAAAATCTAAGCTCTTCCCGCATTCCGCAAACCACAAGTTTCCAACTTTTCTTTGCAAATCATTACCAAAAAAAAAAAAAAAACAACTTAAGAAAATTTTCCAATGCGATATGGCAGGACCCACCTAAAACTTTGAAAATTGCCAAAATCCACAAATAAACATTCATAAGGCCTTTTTTCTTACCTTCTGCCCTTTTCGCACTTGCTAGCCTTTAGCGCATTGTAGACCAAATTTCGAACTTTTTATAAATTACTGGTAAGCGCCCACAACTTTAAAGTTTTTAAGCGCAATGCGAAGTGATTGCACAATCGCACATCGCAAGTTTCAGAGGTTACCAATGGAGGTAAATATTAAAAATTCTGACGTGCGATGTGCGATGCTCGATGGGGCCTGATCACACTTCACATATCGCTAATTATAAAGGGTAAGTGCAAATGTTAAATTCAACGAAGTGCGATGTGCGATGCCAGTGGACCCGGAGCACACAACGTACATCACAACTTTTAAGTTCAAGTTGCAAAATCTCAAGGGAAAACACAAAGAAGTGCGATGAGCGATGCAGTGGGGCCCGAGCACAGACCACAAGTCACAAGTTTTAAAGAATAAGTGCAGAGGAAAAAAGGTTAAATACTCCGGTCTATGACCTATGATGACGTGGCAGATGACGGGGCAGATGATGTGTCGGGTGAAATGATAGATGCCGTGGCATGGTGACGTCATCCCGCAAATCGCACATCGCAAGTTTTACAAGTTACTTGCAGAGTTAAATGTTAAATTCAGCGAAGTGCGATGTGCGATGCAGTGGGGCCCAATTGCAAATCATGCATCGCAAGTTTTAAAGTTTAAAGTGCTAAGGGAAAGTTAATTTTTGCGCCGTACGAAGTCCGACAGAGGCCCGGATGCGATGTGTCTTGAAAGGTGTAATTCAAATAATTTCAAATCTGTAGGCATGACCATTTCTGTGGTAAAACACAACAGAGGAGGAAAGGGGTTTTTTCACATAAAATGTATGCAAAGGGACGCACATGGGTTTATTTATAAAAGTCTCTAAATGAAAAAGCAAATCAAAACAAAAACAATAAGGTGCTTGTGGTCTCCAACGGTAGGTCTCGATCTTCCCTCAGATGTACGATAGAGGTTGATTTCAGCCCCCCTCTGCCTATTTCTTGTTAACGCGAGGGGAGGGTTCTGAACTACGGTTTTAATGGCTGCCTGTTTCTGTGACGTCGCTATAGCAGGTGACTTTTCACCGCCTCTGCCTTAAACTAGAAACTGGGGGGTTAACCCCCTGAAATCCACCTCTGGTCTTTCCCACTCTCACAACTGTTTCACCCGCACCATAGCTGTTAAACCCGTCCATTGCTCATATACCTCTGCTCCATTCTATCCGTTAAAATCCTCTTGTTGGCCAAATAAATTTTCTTACACCATATCCATTAATCATACCGTTGTGGAGTTACTTTGACTGTTAGCCAACCATAACCATTAAGCCTGGACCATCATCTATAAAATTTCCAGCGGCCTCCCGTTCACTACTTTACTTCCACCTTCGATTCGCTATCATGCTCCCATTCATTCCACCACGAGTTGTTATTCCTGCAACTGCCCTTCATTCACGAAACCCTGTCATTTCTCTAGTAACCCAAGTTGTAATGTCTGAATACTAGTTTATATCAGTCCAAGCATGGCACCAAAGGCCAAGGCAAAGAAGCAAACGACTCTAAAAGATAAAGGCAGGAAACGAATGGCAGGTGAAATAAAAAATGTTGATAGTATTATAGAGGTTGTGCCCAAGGTCGTCAGACCAGCTGCAAAGGTCACTCCTAAAGCTGCGAAAGTAGTTGCAGCCGATATTCCTTCAAATCCACTGATAAATCTCAACCTTACACCCATAGTGGACACTTCTTTTAAAGTTGTTGACTGTCATTGTGAATTTTATTTCTATGAGCTACATCAGTGGCTAAAACAAAAGCACTTGGATAACTAAGACCCTTTCAGGTTTTGGGAGTCTATGTTTCTTATGTTTGCTTTCCCTCAAACTCACCCATTCCCAGATCTAATTACTTGGTGTCAGAAGAAATATGAACCATTAACCAAGTCAGTGGTGGCTCAGAATGGAAACGTTCTGATCACCATATCCCCTGAAACCATTAATCAGATGTTTCTCATCCCTCCTTCTTACTCATCCTATTTTTCCCCTTCTGCCTTCATGGATCTTTACCACAAGCTATCCTTCCCCCAACAAGCTCAAATTTTTGACATATTCTGACTCTACGATGTTGAATTACCAAAAAAAAATCCCCCTTATGCATCCTCCATTTTTATCATAGCTTCTAGACACTACATCTCTCTCATTTCTTATCTTTTAGGCTACCCCAATGATGAAACCATTGATGAACTTATCCTAGATTTCCTTTATATCTTCAGCCTCAACCAATCACTATTGTTCATGTACAATTACAGTCATTTCTTGGCTGATGTTATACATGAACAATTCATGAATTTCACCACTCAAGGGGCTTTTAACTATTTTTATGTGATCTTCCATCTGATTCTGTTTCAACAGGAAGATATGTTGCCCATCCATCTCGACAAGCAGGACACTCAGGGAATGAATCGGTCATTGATTCATTGGACATAATTGGTCAGAACTTCGGCAAAAACCACTTATTTCTTAGAGTTCATAGACTCATTCATTCATCCAATCAGACATTTCATTAACTTCCACTCGGAGATTAGGGTTGGAGAAGACATCAAAAGAATCATGCACCTCAATCATCAAGAAAAGACAGGTGATTGGTACCTATACAAGAATTACATAGAGATCAGAGTGTATGGCTGTGAGCTCCCACCATAAAAACTCCCAAAGTATGTGCCTATGAGGATTTTATCTTTAGATAATATCAGGAAAATGATAAGTATGGACAAGGTGCACTTTGTTTCAGGAAAGAGGAAAGTCTAGTTTAAAGTCAAGGCCAATGTTGGATCATTCATTTGTAATACCAGAGCAACTATTATTGAGGTATATATATTATTAAAGAAGATGGGTTTCTTATCAAGTTTTACTTGGTCATATGACCCCCATGGCGTTATTTTTTCTCTGAGGGTTGAACTCAAAACATCCCCCTACAATCATACCTCAAGAGAAGAAATAGAGAAGTACATGAATCAGAATGAATGGGTAGAAGGTACCTTATAAGAAGCAGATGAGAAATCCATCTCTATTTCGAATGTGAAAACACCAGTACCTAGAAGTAAACAAAAAAAAAGGGTCAGAGAAGAGACGACCCATTCCAAGGGACTTGTGGAAGAATTCGTCTCACAAAATAAGAGACCAAAGTTCACTTCTTCGTTGCTTTCAGAATAGATACAACCAAAGATCATAGATTTGGTAGAAAATGAAGTCTCCACCTCTGCCAATATTCCTCAGACTCCTCCATCGGCTTCACTTGCAAGAGAGCCACTAGAGATCATCCAGCGTTCAGAGGCCATCTCTTCAAAAGAACATAATATTTTCTCCAAGTTCCTAGAAATCAAGCAAAATAATGAAGCACTGAAATCAGATGTCTACAGTCAATTTTGGAAGAAAAAATCCTCATCACAACATAGAGTCCTCACTCCCTTTGATAGTGAGAAAATCAAGATGAAAATGGCCTTTCTGCAAGCAAGAGTGCCATTTCCAAAAACACATGTTGACCCCTTATATTCCCTGAGATGACTTTCACTAGGGAGGTGGGCTAGTGGAGGGGCAGACCTCCAAAATGAACTTAATATGGCCAAGATAACTATATTTATCCAAGCTCTTCTAGAATTTGTGTATTTCTCTTCTTGTCTTATTTTCTTTCTCATTGTGTGGTTTGTGAGAGTCTTTAAAGGGATTCATTGGAAATCCAAGATGAGGCCCATATTTTATCATTACTAGGGCTTCCTCTTGGGAATTGAAATGACATTTCAGGTAGGCTTTGTTAAGGACTTTTACTCAGTGCTTAGGGATTAAATTAGGATCCTTTCATTTCTAGGTTTTGACTATACTTGGGCGATTGAAGGATTCAAAATCCATATACTTTATTTCCCCTTTGCCTTGATTCATGATCAACCATAATAATTTATTAGAGAACCATTTCCTTAGCATTGTGAAAGTTAGAGTTGATCATGTCTAAGTCTGAAGGTGAAGTTTAAGAGGAACTTAGTTCTTGGATATCCAAATTAGTGGGAGGTGGGGAATTAGGTGAGGAAGGGGAGAGTTGGAGCGTTGATGGATACAAATAAGAGAGAGGGTCAAATAAATTCCTGAGTTTGGGGATTTTAATAAAGTGTGGTAGTGGAAGGGCTCACTAATATTTGTGTCCATAGATATTGAAATATTTTAGTTAACATGAGTATTTAAATGGTTTTTTAAAATCATATATTGAAATATTTTAAAAACTATAAGAATTTTCCTCACACTTGATAGTGAAAATATAAAATTATGTTTTAGTTTTAATTAATCTATAGCTCTCTAAAGTTAAATTATGTTAGTTAGCATGTCATTAGAGAAATTTTGAGGTAAAAAATGGGCTTCAAAACAAAAAAGTACAACTAGATTCAAGTTTATCAGAACCAATAGGATTCAAGATGATGATGCCAACTACGGGGGATGCTTCACCATTTTTGGAGTAAAAAAATAAAAATAAAAATTAACTCATATTTTCAACTTATTTCCCTATGGTTTTACTCACATTTCAAGCAAGAGCAATAATTGGATGCAAAAATTAATTCCTCATCCAAGGAGTACCCATGTTTCATTTTTTCGATGGACCGTGCTACATGAAAAATATGATTGCAATCATATTTTTCACGTATATCTCATTTTTGTATATAATTTTCCGTCGAAAATATGAAACATGGGTACTTCTTGGATGAAGAATTAAATCCTGCATCCAATGAGTGCTCTCTCTTAAAATTTAAGTAAAATCGTAAGAAAATACCTTGAAAATACGAGTTGAAAAAGTAGTTTTTTATTTTTTCCCTCTACAATTTGATGATGTACTCTAATATTATTTTATTATTTCTGCTATTAGTTTATAATATTCATTAGGTAGCCCACTTTAGACCTCAAAATTCCTCTAATCACATTGAAATATTTTATTTATAACACAGTAAGAGAGAAATATTTTTACCACATCTCTTTGATACTCTGTTGTAATATCAAGAACACTTTGAGGGAGCATAGTAAGAGTGATTATTGATGTTTTACAATGCTTTTAATTAAAATTTAACAAATATGTATATTTTTTTTCTTTTTTACTACAACTCACATTATTTTTTTATTTAGAAATATTTATATTTTTATTTTAAAATGCATATCTATCAACTTGAAGTTGAGCATGGAAAGAATTAGACATCTCCCTCATATTCGAATACCTAATACACCTCCATTTGAAATATTAATTTTTAAAAACATATTCAATTTATTTTATTTTTTGTATTTTTCAAATGATTCTTTTAAAAAATTCATAATGAAGACTCATATTCAAAAGAAATCGATAAAAATTACATCAATGCAAAAATGTAAATTAAATCTCATATTAATGAATTACTATATTGCAATGTGTTAAGAGTTACTTTAAATATACTAGCACAACCACATTAGTAAATGCTTAGTAAATTAGTAAATGTTTAGTAATTGTGGTTGATATAGGCAGATATGCATATATCATCTACATGAAAATAAGTATTTTCCATTTCTAAATCTTCATTGAAGTATTCTCATCTTCCTTGCAAAATCAATACTTTCATTAAAAAAAACTATAGTAAACCATATTTGTAAAAAAAACCCATATCCAACAATTTGTAGAAAAAACCCATATCAAACATTTTTTTTTGGGAAAAATGGCTAGATCCTCATCATCAAAAAAATTTGTAGTACAAATGGTAGGGAGAAACCACTCATTATTTGTTTTACAAACAATTATTATTATTTATTTTACAAACAATATTATATAATTTAATATAACATTAAAAAGGTTTCTTAGTTATATGCTTTAAAATTAATATTAATATTTTGTTTTTGGTAAGTTAGGCTATTCTATTAATTCGAGAAACGAAATGTTACATATGCTACAGGCGGGGTTGGAAAGTTTCGCTTAACCAATCCCAGCCTTAGTTACTTGGTTTCGGGGCTGCCTCAGAGGAGGAAACCAGCTTGAACAAAAATTAAGACAGAAAATTACAATATGCACAGTAGTGCTAGCGTATCTAGGTAGCACAAAATATGCAAAAGAAAAAAAAACACTAATGGTGGCAAGCTTGAAAAAAACATGGAAGAGTTGTGTAGTTGCGCAGGCCTCAATATTCATCTTCATCATCGTTGTTGGGGACCTCCTCCTCAATGGGGCAAGTGGGTGCTTGCACAAGTGCTTCCTCCGAATCTTCCACTGAATGGCTAGGTTTGGGGACCGATGCGCAAAGGATGGGGGACTTCGGATCTTCTCCGTCAAGGACATGCGTCCAGTTGCCATTGAAGTCCATCACCGAGACATCCGATTCATCATCTTCCTTCTCTTGAACCAGTAGTGGGTCAGTATTGTGTGGTAGGGGTGTGTCTGGTGCACTATGGTGGACTGCCGCGGGCCGTGCCTACCTATCTGCGCAACTTTCACATGGGCATCTTCCTCCTGCTCAGGGTCAGGGCTCTATCACACAAAAATTCCGGAGGAGGAGCCTTCAATCAACTCTAGTCGATTGTCCTCGCCACGGTGATAATGGACAAGGAGAGCACTTCTCTGTCCACCTCAGATGGTTCTCTGGCGTAATCTAGGGGCCATTCCACAATGAGGCAGGGGGGAGATTTCAAGGGAGGGGTATTCAGTAGGGGGACAAACAATGACAGGGATCAGGGGGGTCGGAAGGGATAGGGAAGAGGTACGCAGATTGGGATGTCACAACCCATAGGGGAGTTCACAGTGCAGCGCTGAGAATAGGGTTGCGTGACCTTCTGGAATCGGGGAGGTGCCAAACTAAAGTTAAAAAAATCAAAGGCAGAGGGAAAATACTGTGGGTTACTCAGGGTTGAGATCTCATCCTTTTAACGGGGCTTGGAAACATGTGAGGAGGATGGTAATGAGTATGCCTCGCATGCAGCTGCATGCCATGACTGATTTCTTGAGTAGGCTCGAGGGAAGGGGGATGAATGATATACGAATCAATCATGATAAGAATTTATGGTGATAGATGTGGAAGGGTGCCCTGGACAGGGTGACGTTGTTCCCAACGTCTCATCATCGTACCTTTTTCTGTTTTTCATGTGTGGATGGCTAACGATTTAAGGATCCTTAGCAAGTGAGGCTCTGTGCAGAAGATCTTCGTCCTCCGGGGTGTGTGAGAAATGATTATCATTCATGTCAATTCTGTCACTCGCATTTAGGGGGAGATGATCCTGTTGAATGAGAGTGTGAAATTATTGTCTGAGGGATTCCTCCTCAACCTGAGTTAGGTTGGAATGATACATCTCACAGTTGCTTTCCACACCTTTGTTTGCAAGGAGATCTACTGCTGAGTTATCCTTCCTGCACATGTTGCCAAAAGTAATGGCTCTTTGGTTGTGTATCAGCTATTTCAGAACCTTGAGCTTATGGGAAAGCCTTCAGCTATTGGATACCTTTGAGGATGCCGATCCTTGGAGGATTCTTGTGGCTGCCATATTTATGACTTATGAGTCTCCCTCCATTTCCAGGGGGAAGTAATGAAAGTAAATTGAAATTTGAATACCCTATAGAAGCCTCTCCAACTCCGCAGAATTATTGTTGTCCCAACCTATGTTACCAAAGTAAATCTGGAGAGGATCGCCTTGAGAGTTCTTGATAATACCTCTGAATCCTAAATTTACAGGATTCCCTTTGGATGCACCATCGAATTTTCATTTGAATAAGCCATTTGGGGGGGGGGGGGGTTCCATATTTCAAGGGAAGGAGTTTTTCCTGTGCATCTAGGATTTATATCCAGGGGGGTGTTTATAATCATTTTCCAATTGTTACATATGTGGCACTCTGCTGCAGAGGTGGGGAGGTCCTCCTGACTCCAAGCGTCTAAGGCCAAAGTTCCAGAGAGGATGTTGTGAATACAGGCCCAAAGCTTCTCTGATGTGGATGTTATCTCTTTTAATATGCGGTTGTTCCTTTCCTTCTAGATGTTCCAAATGAGGATGCCTGAAATGATATGCGAGAGTCTACTAAGGAGAGTGCTGGTGTAAGGATTGTCCGTCTAGCTGTTGATGGTGTTGATGATATTGCCCCTTACTCAGTTGGAATGACAACATAAGACTGTAATTCTATCCCACAGAAAATTAGCGGTGGTACATTGGTCCAACAGATGATCGATGGTTTCCAGGTTTTCCTGACATAAATGGAACCTGGAGGGTCCTACAAACCCCCCTCTTCAAAATATTCTCCCATGTGAGGATGCGACGTTTATTGAGAAGCCATAGGAAGGTGGCTAATTTAGGCCAAATATTGGCCATCCATATATTTTTCCAGATGAGATCTATTGGACTGGGATTTTGTTGACGAAGGATGTTGTAAGCTTCCTTGGTCAAGTAGTTTCCACTAGGAATATGCCCCCAGTGAAGGATGTCAGGTCCTGTCCTTACTCTAATTTTTATTTTGGTGTTGACATCCTCCTAGATGTCTGTGTGGCTCTCATTGTTCCATTCGTCTTTCCATCTGTTCGTGTGTAGCCATTGCCTATAACCTTGGGAAGTGTCTTCCATCCAGAAGTCTTATACATTCTGTCTTTTCCCTCCTTGGAGAGCCACAATCCATATAGTTCTATGGAAGATGGATGAAAGGATTTGCATCTACTTCCAGAAGTCCTCCCAGAATATTTCTTGGGTACCACTTCACAACTCCCAGAAGCTGTGACTTTGTATCATCCTTTTTTGGCCACTTGCTGCCTTTCAAATTTGGGATCCCCCAGACTCTAAGTTGTACCAGATGAGGTCCTCCTTAGGCCAAGAGTGTGCATAATTGGCCACCCATAGGTTAGCCCATGGATTGTTGGGGTTGGAGACCCATTTCCACTAGATGCTAGCTCCCATTATGTTATTACTGTGCTCAGGATTGTGTAGTCCTAACCCCCCCTAACTTTTAGGGGTACAAACATCCTTCCAGTTGACTAAGGCCCATTTGTTTTTCTCTTTGGTGCCACCGCATAGGAAAGATATTTTCAGGTTGTGCATGGCCTTGAGGACCCATTTGGGGGCTTCCAGGAATAAGAAGAGGTACATGGGGAGTGATTGCAGGACAAATCTAATGACAACTGGGCGACTAGCAATATTGAGGGTGCGATGGGTCCAATTGGATAACCAGGTTTTTATTTTGTCTAGCAGAGCTCACCAAGAGGAGTGATTGATGGCTGAGTGAGTAAGAGGAGCTCCTAGGTATTTGGAAAGTAGGGAAGCAATGGAGAATCCTAGAATGCAAGAAATGTTGCGCTGAGTGAGCGAGGGGGTATAAAAGAAAGAGATCTACAATTTTCAGTGTTGATCTTTGTGACAGAGGCATCAGAGAAGGAGTTTAGAATGGATTTGAGGGAGTGGGCTTCTTGGAACTAGGGGTAACCCATAATCATATTTTCATCCAAAAATTGTTGTTGGGAGGAGGGTAGCAAGTTATGGAGGGGTAAACCATGCAGGGCATCTGACTGGAAGGATATTTTGAGAAGGAGACTCAATCCTTCACCCATAATGATGAAGATGAAGGGGGAAAAGGGGTCCCCTTGTTTGAAGCCTCTTGAGGGGTTAAATGTAGCAAAGGGGATATCATTAACCAAAATGGAGAGAAAAGGGGAAGTGATGGGACTCATGATCCAGCGAACCCAGGTGTGGTTGAAGCCAAAGGCTATGAGTACATTTTTGATGTAGTCCCAGCTGAGTTTGTCAAAAGCTTTGGAGAGGTCAATTTTGAGAAGCATGCCAGGCGTTTAGGAGGTTTTGAGAGAGTGAATGACTTCATGGGTTAAGATGATGCCATCAAGAATTTTCCTGCCTTTCATGTAACCTATTTTCTCTAGGGAGATAGTTATGGGAAGGAGCTGCTTCAGCCTATTAGCAATAACTTTGGAGATAATTTTGTAAATGAAATTGCAGAGATCTAAGGGCATGTATTTACTTGGCGAGGATACATTGTATTCTTTTGGAACCAAAGTGATGAAGGTGGCATTTAGCGCTGGTAGAATCCAGTGAGTAGTGCGCGATTCCTCCACTACGTCCTAGACTTCGTTTTGAATTGTCTCCCAGAAAAAATGGAAGAAGTTGGTGGTAAATCCATCAGGACCTGGAGCTTTCCCTGCTTTCAACTGGAAGACTGCTTATTCCACCTTAGCCAAAGTGGTAGCTGCGAGCAACATCATGTTGTGTTCATCCGTTATCATCTTAGGAATGTGTTGAGTGATTTTTCGAATGGCCTCATGCCTTTGATGATTGGGTTCCTGCAGAATGCTCCTGAAGTGATTGTGCAGCTCCTCAATATTGGCCTCTTGCATTTCCAGCCTTTTCTCAGTTTGGTTCTTGAGAACAGTAATTTTGTGATGCATCCTGTGCTAAATGGTGGAATGATGAAAGAATTTAGTATTTCATTCTCCCTCTTTGAGAGAGCAGATTCTTGATTTTTGTCTCCATGGGATTTCTTCCTAGTTTTGTCTTTCTTCCATCTGAGTAGTTAAGGTCTTCTCCCGAATTTTTGACTTGGCTGAGTGTCCTTCCTAGATAATAGACTATTGAAACTTCTTCATTTTCTCCTCCATCTCTTTTTTTTCTGTGAAGACATTGCCAAATGTTGATTTGTTCCAAGCCTTCAATTTTCCTTTGAGCAGTTTTAGTTTTTTCTCGAATTGGAGCATCTTAGTGCCTTGTGGGGGTACTAAGGGGGTCCAACTTTTGGAAACCATATCCTTGAACCCTGGGTGCCAGAACCAGTAGTGTTCGAAGCGGAAAGGTTTGGGAGCATGTTTACCTGGTCGTAACCATTGAAGTTGTATTGGCTAGTGGTCAGAGCCTACCGCAGGGATGATAGTAGTAGCTATGTTGCCCCCTAGTCGAATGAAGTCTACTGTGATGAGGAATCTATCTAGTATTGAGGCTATCTGATGGGAACCTCCTCTTTTATTGTTCCATGTGAATATTCCATTCGAGGTTTGAAGATCAATGAGGTGGTTACCATGAATAAAGTTCTCGAATCCATTACTATCCAAGTCCATATGCATACTTCCTCCTTTCTTTTCCTGAAGATTGGTTATCATATTGAGGTCTCCTCCCAGGAGCCAGAGTGGAAAGGCTCTCTGTTTATTGAGTTCTGCTAGGTTGTCCAGGAGCTCCATTTTTTTATGGATGTTTTGTGGAAAGTAGACATTTGTGAGCGGACCATGGATATAAGTGCCAATCAGGTTAAAGTTGGCCTAGATGAAGTGTCTGTTGGTGTGAAATTTCTCTAAGGAAATTATTTGGGGGTTCCAGATGATTTCAAGGCCTTGAGACGCTCCGTTGGTATCAATCGCTATTGTATTGCTACCTTTCCAATTTTTTTTGAAGATTAAATCCAGAGTGGGGCTCGAACATTTGGTTTCTTGCATGTAGAATATTTCAGGGTGTTCCTTAGTAATCCTTTTCTTTATTGTCATGTGCTTTTTGGGGCTGTTGAGCCCTCTTATGTTCTAGGAGATGATATTCATGGGATAGGATTGGTGGTGTAGGCGAAGAATATTGTCAGCTTGGGGAATCACCCTAAATCCACCAGTTCTTTTCCTATTTCTATAGTTCTTTGCAGAGTTGTTTTCGTGCCCCTTTTGCGAGACTCTTTTGCGAAGTATTTGGTGTTAATGAGTGTGCCCCCCTTGATACCCAGAGAGGGGAGCCGCTGCGCTCTGGCTAGGATTTCTTCCATCTTTTTGACTTGTTGCTCTGGAATAGATTTGAAGTATTTCTTATTGCAGGCATCCTCTATCCTATGAGATCTAGGCCCTCAAGATCAATGCTTTATGGTTCTTCCTCCATGGATTTTGGGATAATCTCTGTGATCTGTTCTTTGCATTTTAACTCATTTCTATCCCCTGCGTAACTTGCAGTTGGAGGTTTCAGGAAGGTCTCAAGGGGGACCTTGTCCTATTGAGCCTTTGAGGACTAGGCCTGCTCCATGGAGGTGTGCTTGACTTTGATGACTGGTTCATTTTCATTTTCATTTAACTTATTCAAGGCTACGAAGTTGTTGCTAGTCGCAGGTCCTTTTTTATTCTGCTAAGGGGTAGCTCTCTTATTGTGCCTTTTTTTTCTTGCTACATTCATGAATCCGTCTACTTCTTGATCATTGGATTCCTTTTTAGCCATAGCTTTCTTGTTTAGGGGACAATCTCTGAAGATATTCCCATGTTGGTGACACTCCCTTCATCTCAAAGGAATGTGATCATAATATATAGTTTGTGTCCATTCAAAATCTTCATGTAGCAGACTTACCTCGCCTAGCAGAGGTTCCACGAAGTTCATGTAGACGCATATGCGGTCATATGCTGCGTAGCGGTTGATCTTGGTATCCTTTGCATTCTTAATGAAATCCCCTAGGGAATTGTCGATATATCTGAAGGTCAGCTCATCCCAGTAATCCCGGGGGAGGGGGTAGAGCTGGGTCTAGAATGTAGCCCAAGCAAGATCCTGTTTTTCAGGGTTGAATTGCTCTGTCCAGGGTCGGAGGTATAGACCTACAATGTTGAAGAAATAAGGGCCTCCATCAATGATTATTTCTTTGTCTTCCGTGCATGTGAAGAGCACGTTGAAGAAGCCTTTAGCACATAGTTGTAGGTCAATGTGGCCTTTGGATTTCCGCTTCAATGCTATCCGTCCTCTCAACGCTTTTTTTGTGGGTCAGAAGCCCATGAACTTTCCTATTAGTGCATGATGCTTCATGAACTGGATTCTTCCATTGATGCGATGCACTGGGAGATCGATCAATGTTTTCTTGGGGTTCTTTGGTATGCATGTTGATGACTTTGTATTCATTTTTTCTGCTACTGGTGTGTTTGTTGGTTGCACTGTGGGAGTTTCCCATGTAGTTTCATGAGACGGGCCAGAGTTATGCTGATTAACGGTATCAGCCCCTGCTACCTCCCCTGTGGGAGGCCGGCTTGTAATTGGGGGAGAAGTTGTCCCCCCACTGGAGTCGGTCATCGAAGAGCCTCTAGCTGCCTTACAGTCTAGGGGTGGAGGTTTTCCTGGGGCAGCCAACGTGAAAACCCACAAACCCTAGGTCATGGAGGTTGGCCTGGTGCAGAGCTCCACTAGGGTTTCAAATCAATTCCTAGATACCAAAATGAAGTTAGTAAAATTAATATTAATATCAAAATTAAGGCAATCTTTCAATAAATTTTACAACAACACCTAAACCCCAATGTTTGAAATTTAACTAAGACAATTCGGTAAACACCAAAATCATAAATGAGGTGAAAGCATATTCATCTCTTTACTCCTCTGTTTCTCTACCATTTTCTGATTCCTTTTTCTCGCTTGGATGGCTTCTATCAATGAATTCCAAGAATGACATTTTGTTGGTTAACAATTCAAAAGGTTGTGATGGGTGGTGTTGGAGAGGTAAATCCCCTCTATGAACAGAGGCAATCCCTACTAGCCTAGATCAGGTCTAGCAACAATCAAGTCACACTAAGACACAGGTCTCTAGTTACAAAATGACAAGAAATGACAAGTTTCCTACCTCAGGTCCTATGCGATGGTCGTCGAAGGAAGATTGACGCTTCCCATCCTTCGCTTTGGCAGATCACGATCCTTTCGCTTAGCGCGTCTGAACACCTGCACACATGCGAAGAAACACAACGATACATAGCATATAATCTAAATCTTGTAACTATACATCAGTCAGAGAAGATGTAATTCATTGCATCGAAAATAAAGATATATGAATGAAACCATAATCAAAGTCGCTTATCATTAATAAAACCAAGGAATGATACAAAATTAAGCTCTGACGCTGGGTATTCCTTTGGCAGGGTCAACAGTGGAGCACATCTCAATGAAGCTCGTTTGGAATGGGAAAAATCTCTCTCTCTTCGGCTTGGCTCTCAAAGGCTGTCTGGAAATAGTCTCCTTGCTACAGATTCAGCTCTTAGTACTAGCTTGCTAAGGGAAAAAGGCAAGCTTATATAGATGGTGGAAGGGGAGTTAGGATCCCTACAATGGTGGGATTGGCCCTATCCTCAAGGAAGCTTCCATGATAGGTGGAAAACTACTTCCCCTACATGTAGATCCAGACCCAAACCTACCAACTCATTTTAGAGACTCGTTCAGGAGTTGGTTGGAATCAAACTTCTACCATTTATTTTTTAAAAATAATCCTTATTAAGCTTGGCACAAGAAATACACTGGGACAAAGCGCTAGTTGGTGTGCCCTCTATGGTGGATTTTCTCCATTGGCATGAGGGCTAAACTGGATAGTCATGCCAAGGCAAAAAGATCAGTTTTTAGGGTTTTTCAAAGGAAACTGTCTTCAGAGGAATGATTGTCCTTGTCAAGGGGGATGCCATGAAAGTGATTTTAGGTTATGTCACTACTCATAGGTCATGTGAAAGGCCCTCCAATGTGCGGGATGGGGGATTGCAGGGGCGGTGACAAATTACTATGTAACAGATGCCCCCTAAAGCATGAGGCCCGAGAGAGAGAGAGAGGGGTGAAATTCTTTACGATAACGTGCCCAACTAAAAACAATGCCATTGGAAAACCTGCGTCGAAAAGTTCAACTGATATCTCAAATACATGATATGCGGTATGGGCGCAGCCATCCATAATAGAGTATACAATAATCAAGATCCAAGGTATGGACGCAGCCATCCAGAAAGGATCAGTAAATAGACTCAGGTATGCTCGAAGCCATCCAATCAGTGAGTCATGTAACCAATCATGATAATTCACAAAATCCGTAGCCTGGATCCCATCAGACAAAATATAGGGTCTTGCGCTCCATCTCGACCTGAACAGAGTACAAGTTCTAGAATGTGAATAAGAGAGCTGAAGTTGAACATGCAAGAACATCGTCTGATTACCAGCCAATGATGAAAGTCGTTAACAGACGCGAGAGGAACCACCAATAATGATAATGGCCCTCAAGGTACTATAGGTACAATCCACAGAATGTGAACAGTGAGCTGACGTCGAACACCCTCAGAATCATCCGATCGAAGGTTAATGATGAAAACCTTACGTCGAATGCGAAGAAACTACCATTGAGGCATGCAGCTTTTGAGGTACCTGAAGGGAGTCTCTAGATCAGCTTCCTGGATAATGAGATGAAGTCGACAGGAAGTGACCTTGATCGAAGGTGGGCCAGAGGAACATAATGTTTGTGAATCGGGATCAGATGAGAATCAGAGGAGGGTTGACAACTGCAAAGGCCAACTTCTCTTGAACATATCGGCAGCACGATAGTGGATTTGGCAATATTTGACATCAAAGGATCTAAGGTCATGACGATGTAGCAAAGAGCAGATGATCGGTCAAAATGGATAACCCAAACCGATGGAGGCAAGCGGAAAACGAGATGAGATGTCCCCAACCCGACACGAATGCATACAAGTTCCATGTTCAAGAGCGACATATTGCCGACTTGACGATGATACTGGTTTCATTTTTCCCCACCATTTTTGTTGAGTACCTATTTATTTTTACGCAAGCTTGAAGAGGATAGTATATGCTTGTCATATAAGTTTGTCCTTCAGAAAAATCCAACCTAGTACATTTAACGAGCCGTAGGAAGGAGAAACTCGAGTATCGTCATTACGACGGAATCCGATGTCATCAGGTTTTAACGAGTCTGACAAAGGAAGAACTCGGTGTCTTTATGTTTACAGAGTTTGAAAAGAAAGCAGAAAAGTAAACTCCAATAGTCCCTTTTCATAGATAGTTCCTCAGATCCGAAAAGGTAGAAAATTGCATCCGAGGAAGCCTCCTAGTTGCGATAGGCTAGGGTATTCCTTTTTCGTAAATGATCTATCCTAGCCTGAAAAAGGCGTAAACGTACACTGGGTAGATGTCATTTCACAGCCAATTTAACGAGCTGAAAATGACAAGTGACTCGGCAATCTTTTCATTTTTAGAGAGTCAGAAAAGAGCTGAAAGATGACTCCTCCTAGAGGAAAGAGTGGTACAAAGGGTAGCTACTGGTTGTAGTGATGGTGGAACTGCTCAAAACAAGAAAAGGTTAAGAGGCTGGCTAAAAAATCCATTCATCACAGTGATTCGTCGGGAATGGGTAAAACAACCAAGTGAAGGCATATGATTGGCGAAGTAGATAGTGACGATGGAGTGAGAAAACCAAGGCTCATCTGGAAAAACAGGCTGATAAAATGGAAGTCATGAGAGGTAAAATGGGAATGGTTTCATTTTTACACAAGCTTGAAATCAGAAAACTTTGCTTGAAGTTGGTTTCATTTTTACACAAGCTTGAAACAGAGATAAACTATGCTTGAAACTGGTTTCATTTTTACACAAGCTTGAAACAAAGATAAACTATTCTTGAAACCGGTTTCATTTTTACACAAGCTTGAAACGGAAACAAAATATGCTTGAAAAATTAAGCATGCCCCTAGCATGGTGACTCAATTCGAGGTACATGCCCCCCAAACTTCAATAAATATGAAAGGCAGATGGAGTGAAGGTTCAAGTTACGAGATCAAGAGAAAGAATCAACTAGGATTTTATGAGATCTTATCAAAGACTCGAATTGAACAGGAAAATGTTTCATTGTTTTAATGAGGTTGACAAATTAAAAGAACTATCCTCATGACACCTTATTTCATTTTTTAAGGAGCTTGACGCAAGAAAACGAACTATGCTCCGAAGATCTTGTTTCATTTTTTAAGGAGCTTGACACAAGAAAGGAACCATGCTCCGGAGAGCTTGTTTCAATTTTTAAGCAGCTTGACACAAGAAAATGAACTCTGCTCCACCGAGCTTGTTTCATTTTTTAAGGTGCTTGAAACAAGAAAATGAACTGTGCTCTGACCACCTTGTTTCATTTTTTAACGAGCTTGACACAAGAAAAACGAACTATGCTCCGACCACCTTGTTTCATTTTTTAACGAGCTTGACACAAGAAAACAAACCCTGCTCCGGACACCTTGTTGCATTTTTTAAGGAGCTTGACACAAGAAAACGAGATCTGCTCCAGCGAGCTTGTTTCATTTTTTAAGGAGCTTGACACAAGCAGACGAACCATGCTCCGACGAAAACTCATCATGATGAATAAGAAGTCATGGCTTCCAAGAGTTGCCCATCTGATGGAAGGAAAACATCTTTGAAGTCTGGACCCAATGCCCCCAGCACCTGATGCACAATGGCAGTATCACTGAATATGGGCACAGGACAGGTAGCCACATAATTGACATGCGGCGGGGAGTATACAACTGGCGGATAAAAACCCAGGCGAGATGATGGTGGACTAGCTACCATATGAGGACCAAAGAATGCAAGCTGATCGATGGTCACAATCCGACCTTGGTGCGGAAAACACATCACATGAAAGAGGAAGGAGACAAGCGCTCCCAAGGCATAATTGTAATCGTGGCCCAGGAGTAAATTAAAGTCGAAAGGGCCAGGAACAAACATCACGTCCATATGGATGGTTTTCCCTCCCAAAGTAATGGGAAAATTTGGAAGGATCCCTAACGGTTGTGTAGTTCTTCTATTATACGCCAATAGATTCTGCGTAACAGGCATAAGCGGTGGCGAACCAAAAGCTTGCCAAGTAGTTGAGGATTAAATACTAACAGATGCACCTTCATCTATAATGGTGTTGGGCATGACCAGATGGGAGGCTTGTAGCATGATCTCAAAAGGCACATAAGATGGAAGGCGGTATCCTGCAAATCGATTCCAATCAAAGGAAGCGACCAAACTACTCGGAGGGGCTACCATCAAATTGAGATAGTCTTCCCCTGGTTTTACGGAGGAAGAAGGAGCATCCTCCATGACCTTCATCTCGAAGGCGGGAGAGGTATCCTCAAGGACTTCCATTACGGGAGGCGGAGGAGCAGCTTCTTGAAGTATAGGGACGGGAGAATATTTCTCCAAGTCTGAAGAATCTGAAGAAACAAGAAGAACCTGAGAGATGTGAGCTCCACTCTCGAAGGAACCAGCTCAACTGATCCCACGACCAATGGTTGGTAGGGAACGGATTCCTGATGGTGAATTTCTAGGGGATCGGGATCAGGAAAGGATGACTCTTGACTGATCGTTGAATCAACTAGTGAAGGACTCAAAGAAAGTTTTTTATAACCAGTTGGAAGGCACGGTGTAGAAACAATCGAGTTGTCCAAAACTCTCTTGGCTTCATCCATATATGGACAAAGGTGAATGGCATGATGCCCTTCACACAAATTATAGGGATTGGTGAGCTTACCCTGCATCTTAGGAGCTTTACCAGCACTAGCTGAAGACGTGCCCCCAACCTGACTCCTAGAAGCCAAAGGCAACGACGGGCGACCGTTGGAAAATACTTCGAGCACCTTGGGAATGCCAGAGAAATCTCGAAGAATATGGCTTCCTTTACATAACATGCAAGGGAATTTGACTTTCCATGGAGGGTTGGAGGGCTTATCAAGAGAAGATGTTTTAGAAGCAGTAGTTTCAGCCTTAGCCTCTCTCTTATCAGACTTCTTCTTCTTCTTCTTAGCCGCCTGGTTACTCGAATCCAAAATTTCACTAGGCGAAGTAGAAGAGGAAGACGTAGAAACAGACAAAGAAGGGGAGAGGTCCACCTTGGAATCAACATGATGTTGTTCAGGCAGAGGAACTAATTGAACAGTAGCTGGGACATTCAGGACCACAGAGGTTGAAAACAACCAAACAAGCAACCCAACAGTTAACCCAGGAAGGGACAACGTTGCCATATAAGGAGCACCAACATTCCCAAAAGGGGGAAAATGACCAAGATTCCCATCGGAGGGGATTTCTTGGTTGGTGAACTCCAAAAAAGTTGCCATTAGAAACAACTTTAGAACAACACCCTAAGGAAACTAACTTTAACGAGGAATATTTTGTGGGCAATTAATTTTTTAAAACACTAAAACCAGACTCTACTGTTTCATATTTTAAGAGTTGAGAAATAGGAAAAAGGTGACTCTATCTCTTTTAGTTTGGAAACAAGCGTGAAAAGACAAGCGCTTGACAATATTTTCAAACTTAGGGAGTCAGTAAAGATCAAACTAACTGCTCTGGTAATGTAGGTAAGAGGTGTACCAAGTTTTCGTGAACTGGAAAAAGAAATGACCAAGGACTTTCCGTATGTGCAGGTAGTCTCCCCGAATGTTGTGTTTGGTGTATCACGGTTACAAGGCGGTAGACTCGGCTTCCTATGGATAACATGATTGCAACCTAGTGGGGTATCCCGTTATATACGTGATGGTACGGGGAGCACAAGTCCATACTAGTGCTGTCTAAAGCCAAGAGGCGAACGACAGCTACTAGGTTTAATGACGCCGGAACACGTCACTAGCCTAGACCTCTAGATATTTCGTTAATGTTTCAATGCTACCTTAAGGTAAATTGAATAAATTTTAGAGTTGATCTTCAATTATGTTTCAATTTCAAGCCCTGCCAAATGTTATGTCTCAAAAATCCTCTAAATGCACACTACATGCCACAATATATCACTTTGTTCAATGAATAGCTAACTACAGGAAGGTTGAGAGCTTTTCAAACAATAACAAAATGATCACAAAACAACCACTATTGTCTCTAATGCACGCTAATGAAACTAAAAGCTTTTCCTTTAGAGTTATATAACACTAATAATGCAGAAAAGTTTTCAATTTTCACTAACTAACAAAAAGCAAAAAGAATTGTATTTTTTTTTTTGTATTTTCAATGTTTTAAGAGAAAAATGCACTAAACAAAATGAAAACTCATAAAGAGAAAAATTTGATAAGTGATAGCGAAAGAGTAAAGACAAGCAAGTTCACTCAATACAAAATACACAATCAGACCTCAAACTGATGGAGAAATCCCTCAAATCAAAGAGGAATCCCAAAGACTCATACAAACTGTGTAATTTAGGCTCGAAATGAGACAAAGAGAAACTCGAATGAGGAAGAGAACAATCACTCAAATGATGCAATAACACAATGGAAAACCACCAAATGAATGCAAGGAAGCAAAAACAAATTTTACTGAACAAACGAAAATCAAAAACTCCCACGGGAGGCTCAGCACACAATAGCACCTAGATGCCCTAGGGCTAGAATGTAAAATGGATAGTAGAGGGGAAAAAACTAGAGGATGGAGGTTAAAATCAGTCAATCAGGACTTCAGAGCACTCAGGCAGTCAAAAAATTGACACCAAAACCATAAATCAAGCTCAGAAGGCTTAGAAACGAGAAAACCCTAGCACCACACAGGATTGGCGCGACTGTCTGGTTGCATCTAGCACTAGAACAGGATTGGCGTGGGGGCATAACTAGTAGCAAGTGCCAGTTGGCACGACTGTCAGGTAAAAAAGCGCGCTAGTCAAGTTTACTAATGAAAAAAATAAAAAAGAGAAAACAGGGAGCAGATCAGGTATGGTGAGGGTTGAACAGAGGTTTTACATCAGAAGGAGGCAAACCAGCAGAGTTAATCAAGCAGAAAAAAGCCAAAAGCAACCGAAAGAGACAAGAAAAACTCCAATCAAACACTACCCAGCGAAGTCGCCAGTTTTTTGGAGAGGTAAATCCCCTCTGCGGACAGAGGTGATCCCTACTAGCCTAGATCGGGTCTAGAAAAAATCAAGTCACACTAAGACGCAGGTCTCTAGTTACAAAATGACAAGAAATGACAAGTTTCCTACCTCAGGTCCTATGCGATGGTTGTCGAAGGAAGAATGACGTTTCCAGTCCTCCACTTTGGCCGATCACGATCCTTTCGTTTAGCGCATCCGAACACCTACACACATGCGAAGAAACACAATGATACACAACATAGAATCTAAATCATGTAACTATACATCAGTCAGAGAAGATGTAATTCATTGCATCGAAGATAAAGATACTCGAATGAAACCATAATCAAAGTCTCTTATCATTAATAAAACCAAGGAACGACACAACCTTAAGCTCTGACACTGGATCTTCCTTCGGTGGGGTCGACAGTGGAGCACGTATCAATGAAGCTAGTCAAGAATGGGACAAAGCTCTCTCTCTTCGGCTTGGCTCTCAAAGGCTGTCTCGCGATAGTCTCCTTGCTACAGATTCAGCTCTTAGTACTAGCTTGCTAAGGGAAAAAGACAAGCTTATATAGATGGTGGAAGGGGAGTTAGGATCCCTACAATGGTGGGATTGGCCCTATCCTCAAGGAAGCTTCCATGATAGGTGGAAAACTACTTCCCCTACATGGAGATCCGGAGCCAAACCTCCCAAATCATTTTAATTACTCGTTCAGGAGTTGGTTGGAATCAAACTTCCGCCATTTATTTATTTTTTTAAATCCTTATGAAGCTTGGTGCGAGCAATACACTAGGACAGAGCACCAATTGGCGCGCCCTCTATGGTGGATTTTCCCCATTGGCGCGAGGGCTGAACTGGCTAGTCGCGCCAAGGCCAAAAGATCAGTTTTTAGGGTTTTTCAAAGGAAACTGTCTTCAGAGGAATTATTTTCCTTGTCAAGGGGGATGCCATGAAAGTGATTTCAGGTTATGTCACTGCTCACAGGTCACGTGAAAGGCCCTCCAGTGTGCCAGACGGGGGATTGCAGGGGCGGTGACAAATTACTGTGTAACAACTAGCTAGGGTGTCAGAGGTCTGCCACAATCAAATTCAAGAATTGCAACAAACCTCACATCTATCTGCTATCATGACACCCACGAGTATTGTGGTGCGCTTGTGAAAACAAATTCTGCTGGCTCTGATAAATTATATCCTAGTTGTATTTAGTAATATTTTTTGGAAGTTTTTTTTTATGTATTTTTCTGGTCTGATTTCTCTAAAATTTTGCAAAAATTTATTGAAATAACAAGTTTGATGGGTAACCCCTACACAATTGAAGTGCCCTATGGGTTTTTGAGAGTGTTGAATCCATATATACACTCCAAAAACTAGTTTAAATAATACAAATCAAGATTTCACCTCATTTTTTTCCACCCGATTCCAGCACCTGAAAGTCCAAAAAATCGCACTAAAAACAACTCCAATAAAATTTTCCTGCTACAACAACGTACAAAATCTATTTCACAATGCATAATTTTTTTAGGGTTTATTTCTTATTCACTGAAATCTTGCTAGGACATGATCAGGTTCACACCCTGGTGTTCTTGCAATTTTTTTCAAACTCTTCTAATGCAACGAAAAACTCAAAACCTGTTGTGGAGGAGAATACCAAAGGGTGATGATTTCATATGTTGAGGCACGAATGGGTGGACATTTCAATGGGCCAGGTGATACAGGTTTTAAAATAAAATGTTATAAAACGAACAAATTTGAGTGGATGGATTGAGAAGACTGCTGGTATTTTTGAGTTTGTAGCCTAGAATTTTAATAGGAATATCTAATTAAGAAGTTGGATAATGTATTAGATCAGGATAATTATTTTTTTTCTCATTTTTATCCTTTTTTTTATGGTTTATTTTAATTTATGTTTTATTCCAATATAGATCACGAGTATTGATCTAAATATCATCTATCATTTTAACTATGATAATAATACAAGGGTAAAAATGCGAAGATGGGTAAAAATTTTGTGAGAATCGGGGGATGAAAACTTTTTTCCTCAATAGTTCGGCTGAACATTCGTAAAAGTTCAGTCGAAATATTCAAGAGTTCGGCCGAAATTTTGAAATTAGTTTGGTGAACTTGTTTTTCTGTTTATATTGATGGCGTACTGACAACAATGACAAACATATTTTTGGCCAGAGATTGGAAAACCGACAACAAAATTTCGGCCAAACTATTAGTTCGGCTGGACTTTTAAAATAGTTCGGCTGAACTATTATTTTATAAATATATCGCCCGCAAACAGTTACCATTAGGAGAATTTTGAGGTCTAAAATGGGCCTCCTAAGGAAAATGTACAAGCAAAATTCACTTTATGAGAACCAATCACATTTTAGGGGATGACATCATCCCTAATGGTTGAGGTGGCATTTCTTGAGTTAAAGGTTTGTATTTGTCACATTCTCAATGGTGGATAAAAACTCATGGTTAATCATGGTAGTCCTTTAAGTACTTTTAAAGTCAAAGTAAAGTACTCATAATAAATTTCATTTCACATTTTGTGAATAAAATTCATACATAAAATATTATATTACATGTATTATATTATTTTTATATAGTACATTAATTACATGCTATTATAAAATTTAAATAATATAAATTTTAATTAATAACATATTATATAATTAAGAATTTATGAATTTATATTTACATTTTATTTTAAGTTATTTAAGTACAAAGGAAAAATGCATTATTTGTTCAATGATAATGACTTTTTCTTGAAAAACTCATTCTTATTTATAGTTGCATCAATACAATTTTTTTATTAATTTTATTTTGGTACAACTTTTGAATTGAATTTAACCATGGTTACATGGATTATGGTGTAAAAAGTGAATTTCAAATTCATAAATATTGTTTTATTGATTTAGCTATTATTTTATTATTTCCTTAGGAGGCTTGTTTTAGACTTCAAAATTCCCCTACTGAGGTTTCTTATTCACATTTGTCTCACGCGCTTGGGTCTTGTTCGTTGATTTTTGCTGATTTGGAGCTGCGTCGCAATGAGGAGGGGAGTTTTGTTGATTTGCACCTCGACGCTGAGGTAAATTTTGTTGATTTTGTTTGATTTTGCAGTTGCAGTTGCTTTTATTTTTTGTAATTATTTTTTCTTGTTTTTTTTTTAATTTGATTTTTTTTGTTCGCAGGAATTTGGTTGTCTTCCATGAAGTCTTCAGCGTCTTTAGGGATCGCCCGTGTTCATCTGCGAATTTCTGCGACTTTCCAGGTATGTATCATGAATTTACTATATTCTGTAATTGCACTACATACTATTATGTAATTTATTGAATTTCGTTTAATCTATAAATTCAATTTACAGCTACTGTCTAACACAACCTACTTACAATCCATTGGGCACCCTACCAGCCCTCAACTTCAATCAATTACACGAATTCACAGTCACAGGATTCCTCCTACTACTAACAAGAAATGGCACCCGAAATCCACTCAAGACCAAAAGTCAATCGCCCGGATTCCTCCTACTACCAACAACAAATGGAACCAGGCTTTATGACTTCTATTCATAGTCGCTTGCTCAGGTTAGAGAATTGAGCACGAAGCAACCGCCCTGGGGCCTCCCATTCCTTAATCCCTTTAGAAGTCATGGAAAAGCTAGGATTATACATCACTAGGTCGATGGGAAGTGGCAAGTATGTCTCATTTTTCATTTCAATAATCAGTAAGTGGGTAAGTTTCTGTATTAGCAAGTGAGTGAGGGGTGAGTGAGTAAGTCTCAGTTGGAAGAGAGGAAGTGGGTGAATAGATAGTTCGGGGCTATGACAGGTCAAAAATTCTTGTCCTTTGTCCAAGAATCTAGTTGCTTATATCAGGGTTGTGGCAAATTTACTTCAATAAATATCTCGTCTGTTGAAAACTTGGCTGCGCTAGGTGGTGTAGTTTGGGTAATGGGTGCAACCACCTCACGCTGGGCACTACCTCACCTGCCTAATTGGAACTACCTAGCCCCTTTCTCTGACCCTAATGTCTCAACCTCCAAATTATCTGAAAGGCATAATTGGGCCATTAAAAGACTTCCCTGGGGCCGGACCTCCCTGGACTTGTCTGGAGCTATCTGTCTTAATAACCCCGGCTCCATCTCTAGAAAGAGTTTTTCAATCCCGACTCTCTCTCTCCTAATTATTATATAAGGGCTCAACATCTATCTGGGCAACTTGGGAGTATCATAAGTAGCTATAAGTTCTTTTTGGTGCCCAATTTTCATCTACTGTGGGGAATAAGAAAAAAAATTTATCAGGGGAATAAGGCTTCTGTATTGGGAAAATAAAACGTATACCCTTGACTAACTTACATTTCTTAGATGCAGCCACTCCTTTTTTAGACTATACCCACTCATAACCAGTAGGCACCCTAGCCTGCCTCCTCCATAGCCAGCCAAAAAAAGCCAGCCAATAAACTATTGTTAGTCATGTTAATCCTTTCACTGGGGATCCAGCCAGTCAGACCAGTCAGATCCACCAGTTTGACCAACACATAACTGACTCCTTGTGTTTGGGGTTGCACGATCTGTTGTTGTGATTTTCCCAATTTGTTATTGAAGAATTTATCTACTAAATCGACCTTCTTTCTGCCTCTACTATTCTTCAATTTATAGCTACTGTCTGTATTTATATATATTCACATAGTATTTAGAAAAAAAAAGTAATTTGATACAAAACATAGGTTTTAACCTTATATAGTTAATTGTTTTGAAAATATATTCTTAATAATATGAAAAATATTCAATGTAAAACATATGCATATTAACATATAATTGTGATATTTTCCCTTCTTTCCAACTTAGTCCATCCTTCTATAAATATCCCTCTTAATGAAGCAAATATATCCTTAGTGATCCACTGATATTTTTTCACCAACAACTATTCCATTTTGGACTTATATATCTCAAAACTATGCTCATTGAATTTATGCATCTATATCTTTAAACCACTTGAAACTATTTTATTTCACCATAGCAATCATTTCGATATGTCTCCCATTTTAATGGGGTGTACAACATTTTGAGAAAAAACACAATAGCCATAAAAGTTTCCCATTGAAACCAAAAGTGATTTGATACAAAACATAGGTTTTAATCTTATATAGGTAATTGTTTCAAATAAATTCTTAATTTAAAATGAAAAATATTCGATGTAAAACACATGCATTAACATATAATTGTTATACTTTCCCTTCTTCCAAACTTAGTGGACATCTATTTAGAAAAATCCCTTTTAATGAAGTAGATAAATCCATAGTGATCCACTGATATTTGTTCACAAACAACTATTCCATTTTGGACTTTTATATCTCAAAACTATGCTCATTGAATTTATGCATCTATATTTTTAAACTACTTGAAACTATTTTGTTACACCATAGGAATCATTTCGATATATCTTCCATTTTAATGGGGTGTATCACATTTCAAGAAAAACACATTTGCCATAAAAGTTTCCCATTGAAATCAAAAGTAATTTTATACAAAAATAGGTTTTAACCTTATATAGTTAATCGTTTCAAATAGATTTTTAATAAAATGAAAAATATTCAATGTAAAACACATGCACATTAACATATAATTGTAACATTTTCCCTTGTTTCCAACTTAGTGGACATCCTTCTAGAAAATTCCCTTTTAATGAAGCAGATATATCCATAGTGATCCACTAATATTTGTTCACAAACAACTCTTCCATTTTGGACTTTTATATCTCAAAACTATGTTCATTGAATTTATGCATCTATATTTTTAAAATACTTGAAACTATTTTATTACACCATAGGAATCATTTTGATATATCTCCCATTTTAATGGGGTATATCACATTTCAAGAAAAACACATTAGCCATAAAAGTTTCCTATTGAAACCAAAAGTGATTTGATACAAAACATAGGTTTTAACCTTGTATAGTTAATTGTTTCAAATAGATTTTTTAATAAAATGAAAAATATTCAATGTAAAACAAATGCACATGAACATATAATTGTGATACTCTCCCTTATTTCCAACTTAGTGGACATCCTTCTAGAAAAATCCATTTTAATGAAGCAAATATATCCATAGTGATCCACTGATATTTGTTCACAAACAACTCTTCCATTTTGGACTTTTATATCTCAAAACTATGCTCATTGAATTTATGCATCTATATTTTTAAACTACTTGAAACTATTTTATTACACCATAGGAATCATTTCGATATATCTTCCATTTTAATGGGGTGTATCACGTTTCGAGAAAAACATATTAGCCATAAAAGTTTCCCATTGAAACCAAAAGTGATTTGATACAAAACATAGGTTTTAACCTTATATAGTTAATTGTTTCAAATAGGTTTTTAATAAAATGAAAAATATTCAATGTAAAACACATGCACATTAACATATAATTGTGATATTTTCCCTTGTTTCCAACTTAGTGGACATCATTCTAGAAAAATCCCTTTGAATGAAGCAGATATATCCATAGTGATCCATTGATATTTGTTCACAAACAACTATTCCATTTTGGACTTTTATATCTCAAAACTATGCTCATTGAATTTATGCATCTATATTTTTAAACCACTTGAAACTATTTTATTATACCATAGGAATCATTTTGATATATCTCCCATTTTAATGACGTGTATCACATTTCGAGAAAAACGCATTAGCCATAAAAGCTTCCCATTGAAACCAAAAGTGATTTGATACAAAACATAGGTTTTAACCTTATATAGTTAATTGTTTCAAATAGGTTTTTAATAAAATGAAAAATATTCAATGTAAAACACATGTACATTAACATATAATTGTGATATTTTCCCTTGTTTCCAACTTAGTGGACATCCTTCTAGAAAAATCCCTTTGAATGAAGCAGATATATCCATAGTGATCCACTGATATTTGTTCACAAACAACTATTCCATTTTGGACTTTTATATCTCAAAACTATGCTCATTGAATTTATGCATCTATATTTTTAAACCACTTGAAACTGTTTTATTATACCATAGGAATCATTTTGATATATCTCCCATTTTAATGGGGTGTATCACATTTCAAGAAAAACACATTAGCCATAAAAGTTTCCCATTGAAACCAAAAGTGATTTGATAGAAAACATAGGTTTTAACCTTGTATAGTTAATTGTTTCAAATAGATTTTTAATAAAATGAAAAATATTCAATGTAAAACACATGTACATTAACATATAATTGTGATATTTTCCCTTATTTCCAATTTAGTGGACATCCTTATAGAAAAATCCCTTTTAATGAAGAAGATATATCCATATGATCCACTGATATTTGTTCACAAGCAACTCTTCCATTTTGGACTTTTATATCTCAAAACTACGCTCATTGAATTTATGCATCTATATTTTTAAACTAATGAAACTATTTTATCACACCATAGGAATCATTTCGATATATCTCCCATTTTAATGGGGTGTATCACATTTTGAGAAAAACACATTAGCCATAAAAGTTTCCCATTGAAACCAAAAGTGATTTGATACAAAACATATGTTTTAACCTTATACAGTTAATCGTTTCAAATAGATTTTTAATAAAATGAAAAATATTCAATGTAAAACACATGCACATTAACATATAATTGTGATATTTTCCCTTCTTTCCAACTTAGTGGACATCCTTCTAGAAAAATCTCTTTTAATGAAGCAGATATATCCAGAGTGATCCACTGATATTTTTTCACCAACAACTATTCCATTTTGGACTTATATATCTCAAAAATATGCTCATTTTTTCCCAAAAACATTTTTTGGGGGTACTACCCCTGAACACCTGTGTGTGGGGAATTTTTTGTCTATATGAAACCCTAAAGTGCGGGTCCTTTCCACCCATTTTATTTCCACCACTGTGCTTAGAAAAATATATAGTGCATGGGGGTATCAACATAAAGAATATAACACATACCAAACATCCAATAATTCTCCTTAATGTGACCATCAATGTTGCAATGGCTAGAATTATTTCTACTACCCTTGCATGGATGTGTAGTGGCTATTTTAGCTTGGAAAGAATCACTTGTTTTTGTAGATGGTTATATAGACCCCACAAATACTTAAGGAGTACATTTGGGCTCTTGGGAAAGATATCCAATTATATGACTATATTTTTGAACTTAGTACACTCTTATACACCCTTATGTCTACGTAATGTAGTGCGAGTGATTCCACGGGTCCTTTACACACTTCATAGGGTATAATTGGGACATGTAGTGTTAAATTCTACAAGTTCTATAGGAAGAGTCTGTAAAGGGCCAGGTAGCCTCTGGATCTCATCTTTATGAAAGGTGACATATCTAGTAAATGCCCCTATAGTTAATCTCTAGAATAGAATTAAATAGAATTTCTTCATTTCAATATCCGTAAAACACAACCACTTTAAGGAAAAATTTGTACGTGTGTCATTTCTCCCATAAATTCTTAGGCAAAGTTTTTAAAGCATACATGCCATGTTGCCTTTCTCCCATTAACTTTAAAGCAAGTTTTTTGGAAGTGCATAAAATAATTTTGCAAACCATGTAAATGTCATTTCTCTCAAGCTTTAAGGCCTAAAAATTGAACCTAAAGTTGTTGAACTCTCATAGAATTTTGAACTTCCATAGGATTTTAGTCTGTTTGTTCAGTGTTAACTTCTACAATTTCTAAAGGCAGAGTCTGTAAAGGGCCAGGTAGCCTCGGGATCTCATATTTTCTCAAAGGTGACATATCTAGTAAATGCCTCTATAGTCAATCTTTGTAACAGATCTAAATAGAAGTTCTTCATTTTAATATCCATAAACCTCAACCAGTTTAAGGCAAACTGTGTACATGTGTCATTTCTCCCATAAATTCTTAGGCAAAGTTTTGAAAGCATGTACATGTCATGTTGGATTTCTCCCATTAACTTTAAAGAATTTTTTTTTAAGTGCATAAAATAATTTTTCAAAGCATGTAAATGTAATTTCTCTCAAGCTTTGAGGCCTAAAAATTGAACCTAAAGTGGCTGAACTCTCATAGAATTTTTAACTTCCATAGGATTTTAGTCTGTCTATTGAGTGTTAACTTCTACAAATTCTAAAGGCAGTGTTGAGTGTTAACTTCTACAAGTTCTAAAGGCAGAGTCTGTAAAGGGCCAGGTAGCCTCTAGATCTCATCTTTTCTCAAAGGTGACATATCCAGTAAATGTCCCTATAGTGAATCTCTGTAACAAATCTAACAGAATTTTTTCATTTTCATATCCATAAACCACTACCACTCTAAGGAAAACCTTGTACATGTGTCATTTATCCCTTCTCCCATAAAATTTTAGGCAAACTTTAAGGCATGTGTCATTTCTATTTCATTTCTCCCACAAACTCATAAAGGTGTGACTTTTGACATAACTAATTGTTTTAGTAAGTGCGTAAAATTCATTTCTCCACAAACTAAAGGCTTCCTCCCATTAATTCTAGATGTGAATTCTATCATAAACGTTTTAAGTCAAATTTTAAGGTAAACCATGCACATGTCATTTATTTCATGATCATGTGTCATTTCTCCCATGCATTTGCAATAAATGTCAATTTAATATATATTTTCAAGGATAAAAAAACCATTAAATATGGTTGAAAAATGGAAATTATGCATATAATTTTCTTGCTATCCCAATCTAGGGAAAGCAGTGATTACATATGTGCTTTCCAATATTGCGACTAGAAAATTCGTCCAAAGGAAAATGAATATACCGGGAAGAACAACAAACAACGAGGCATATTATATTGGATTGATATAAGGCTTGGGAAAAGATATGGAGTATGGATCAAATGGAATTGTAGTTTTCACCAATTCTGAACTTTTTTGCAACCAGATGAATGGCGTGTACCAAGTTAAGAAGGAGGGGCTAAAAGAACTACATAGAATAGCAAACACTATTGTTAGCCAATTTCAATTTTTTAGTATAAGACATTGTACAAATGTGAATAATATGTCTGTTGATCTATTGCGTGGGGCAATGCCAATTCAGGATTCATCTATTAAATATGAATTAATAAATGAATTAGAATTATACGGGGAAATGCCAATGCAAGATTCGTCTCTCAAAGACGAATTAGTTTTGAGACGCTCTTCTTCAAAAATTTAAGATTCATCTCTCAAAGATGAATTAGTTTTGAGATGCTCTTCTTCAAAAATTCAAGATTCATCTCTAAAAAATGAATTAGTGTTGAGACGCTCTCCTTCAAAATTTATTGATGGACATTGTAACATATCTTGGATATGTGTGTGTTTTATACTTATAAATGTGTCTTTTTTAATGACCATGTGACTTTTTCAATTATATACGAAGTGTGCTCCCACCACACCATGTAAAGTGCAACTTGGTGAGCTTCACATTTGCAACAAGTGGTGAACTTCACATTTTTATAAAATTAAAATGCGGGGACTTCAAAAAACTTTTGTTTAATTGGAGTTTCACTTCTTTTTTAAGACCGTGTATTTTTTTCAATTTTATACCAAGTGTGCTCCCACCATATAAAGCGCAATTTGGTGAACTTAACATTTTTATAAATTTTTTTGTCTAAATTGAGTTTCGCACATCAATTAGTGCTTTGAAAGTTGTGTTTTACATCATTTGTGTACACTAAATTAGATTAATTTTCTAAAATTTATTTTAAATTTATTTTAAATTAGTCATTTAAAAAAATAATTGTAAATATCCACCATAGATATATATATCATAGAGGATGAACGACGAAGATTAACAAAATCCCATATCTCTACGAGAGAAGGGGATTAGGGATCGAGGGATGTTCATGGTATTTAAATATAATCTTAAATCTCTATACATATACATACATGTGTGTACATATGGAATTGATTTTTTATCGACTTTGTGAGTTAAATTAGTTGTTAATAAGTTTTATTTTTTATTTTTTAGGAGCTAAGAGGAGAAGGATCTCTACTACATTAGTGGAGCATGTCCATGGTTCACCCAGTCGTGGTATGGTTCACGCAATTGAATCAATGAATATGTACGTGTATTTATATGTATGAATGTATTTTTCAATTGATTATAAATTCGTATTTGTTTATGAAGCTTTTCTATCATCTCGAGAGGTTGGTGGTGGTTCAAATCTCTTTAGAGGGCCATCAATAAGTGCTAGCAGGTTGTGTTAAGGTGGTGATATTTATTCCCCCGGAGGCCAATCAATGGATGGTGGAGTTGATTCTCAGCAGAGTTGTTCTGGTTCTCAACAGTTTCAGGATGGACAATATGCTAGCCAACCACATCAAGGTTTTCATCAATTTGAATATTTTTTTCATTCAATTTGTACAAATTTCTTTACATGTGTTTTTTCTAATATACAGAATTTTATATATTGATGCAGAGGCTAAAAATGCTCCAAATGTTGGTAAAAAAAGATATAGGGCAGAACACCTCATTCAAGAAGAAGGTTGTCCATCCACCATGACTTATCCGACCAAAATTTCTGATATACCATGGGAAAAAAACATGCAACTATGCACCTTGGAAATGTGTCAACATTTTCATGCAAAATTGTAGAGAGATCTCGTCTCTTTGATTCTACCTGCTGAGAGTCGACAAAGCTTTGAAATAGTTACACATTATTTAGGCCAACTAGTAGATGTGTACCAAAATCTTGGACCAACCACGGATACTTTTGTGGATGTCATAAGAAAAAGAAAAGAAAAAGTGATGGGTCCCGATAAATGGGAGGCTGTTAAAGAAAGAGTTACAACAAAAATGGAAAAGTCTATGTTTAATTTCAAAGAAGGGCCGAAAATAAATATACTGAAGGTGGAATATTTCAAGAACCCTAATATAGCTCACTATTTGTATGATATACACCTTGCGGCTTATGGAAGACTCCCATGGAACAACGAGGTTTCGCTTTATTTTGAAAAATTATTTTATGTAGAATTCTTTTTGAAAATGAAACCCAATTGCAATGACCTTCCATCTGAATTTTTTGGTATTGGGAAAGGTCGATTGTGTGATCGTAGGGGCGCTAGGCGTGATGTTGAGTTGCCTCATCCTGAGTCACCATTGGTTAGTCGACCTTTTCATGTCGAAACTTTGCGGTCAGAGATGGAAGCCAATTCTCAAATTAGTCGAGAAGCAAGGGATTCCCTCATCGACAATGTTCATAGTGGATTGGGTGGAGTCGATGTTTGTTTGAATCGACAAAGAGCACGTGAGAATGCACGCACCAATTTTGTGTATGATACAGATGAAGTGATTGACAACATGAATGTTGAAGATCTCAAAACATATGCAAAGAATTGTCACAATGGTTGGCATGACCTAATTGTTCATGAGGAAGAGGGCATGGGAATGGTATGTGTTAATTGTTAGGGTTCAATTATTTTAACACATACATACAATTTGTAATAAATACATATATTCATACATTTATTTGTATACATTACTCTAACAAAAATGTATCATTAAATGTTAACCCCATTTCCAGTTGTCACGCTTGATAAATGACGAAAATGTTAATATCACATTCGGAGCCTCTGGTTCAAACAATCAAGATGGGTCTCATCATCAAGATATGTTGGAAAATGTTAGTGTTTTTTAAACTTGATATTTTTAAAATAAATAATTGTGCACACATGTAAATTTTCATGTATATATAATAAAAAATTTTAACAGATTCTGATTTCGTCTAATGTTTTTGGGATGGCAGTACCTTCTTCTTCCTTGGGAGATGTACCTTTTACTTCTTTAGGAGATGTGTCAGATTCACAACAAGTATGGACAATTTTTCACTTTTAAAATTTATGTTTTTAAGTTATATATTGCACCTCAAAAAGTTCCGTTAAAAAATGAGATATATCTATATCTTGAGTTATTTTAATTTTTTTGAATTTTAGGTTTTTGGATATTTTCTTTTAGAGCCTCTCTTAGGAGATGTGCCAAATACACCTGCAGAAGTATTCAATTTTTCACTTTTAAATATATATGTTTTTAATTTATAATTTATAAATTGAAGTTTAAAAGTTTTATTATAAATTGAGATCTTGATCTTGAGTTATTTTATACTTAAATTAATTTTTTTAATTTTAGGTTTCTATAGAGGATTTCTTTTCTCCACGGACTCTAGTGATGGAGATAGGAACATCCACACATTTCAACCATTTGAACAAGTTGTCTATTTTTTTTTAATATTATTGAAAATAAGTTTATATATATGCATTTTCATTTGAAATTTTTTAATATATATGTATATATTGTACAGTTTACTGTTGGAGATGTTCCCATGGGAGAAGTTGAAGTAGACGAGCAACAAATGGAGAGGAAACCTCATGAGGTATTGCATGATTTTGTCTTTTACATGAGGTTCTATATATTCTCACTCAATTTTAAAGCATCAAATTTTAATTTTGTGCGTGCATTGTGTACAGGTTCCCCATGCTTCGCAGGATAGCTCATGGATTGAGACTTTTCTAAGAAAGACACTACATCCATCCGTATTTGATGGATGATTTCTAGATTAGATTGAGATTTCTAGTCTTCAATTTACTTTTTTATATGTTATCTAGATGCAGTCATATATAACTTGATACTTGATACTTGTGAGATCTACAAATTTTGGACATATTTTATGTGAACTACATTTGGTACATGTGAATGTGATATATAATGTTTTTAAAACTTAAGTTTTGGATGGTTGAACTACATTTGGCATGTGAAGTAATGTTGTGATCTATATTAATGTTTTGCTTTTGAACTACATTTGGCATGTGAAGTAATGTTGTGTTATAATTTGTTTTGTTTTTAAAACTTAAGTTTTGGATGGTTGAACTACATTTGGCATGTGAAGTAATGTTGTGATCTATAATATTTTGTTAAATTAAAACTTAAGTTTTGGATGGTTGATCTACATTTGGCATGTGATATAATGTTAAATGTTTTTATTGGATAGTTGAACTACAATTGGCATGACATGTGAAGTAATATTGTGATATAATCAAAAAGTTTTTAAAACTCAATTTTTGGATGGTTGAACTACATTTGGCATGTGATTATGATATTATGTTTTGTTTTTAAAATTCAAGTTGTCGTTTTCCAAACAAAAAAAAATTCACATGAATATATGTACATGTAGAAATGATTTTACACATGTTTGAATATATATGTTAAAACGATTGAAGTACAACACACACACACACACACATATATATAAACAATCATAAGATTATAGGTCTTGTTAGATGTGTCAAACAATCATAAAATTTTAAAAATGCATTCTATAATGTATATATATCCAGTACGTGCAACATTTTTCATCAATGCATGTATAGAAAAGCTACTTTCAGTTAATTCCATTCTAGAACATATATATCCAGTACGTGCAACATTTTTCATCAATGCACATAGAAAAGCTATTTGAATAGTTAATTTCTTTCTAGAACATATATATCCAGTACTTCAACATTTTTCATCAATTTCAATAGAATTAAGCTACTTTTCATCAATGCCTCTAGATAGAATTTAGCTTCTTTTAGTTAATTGCATTCTAGAACATATATATTTAGTACGTGAAACATTTTTCATCAATGCACATGGGAAAAATACTTGAACAATTAATTTCATTCTATAACATATATATATCCAATCCGTGCACAAAATTTTTCATCAATGCATGTATAGAAAAGCTAAGTTTTTAGTTAATTGCCTAGAACATATCCAACCATTGGACAGTCAAATTTTGTACTAGATTTTCTATCAGGAATAGAGATGTGAGTCAAATCCCACCAAAAGTCGGAGAAGTGCTCCGAGTCTCTTGTCCGAAAGGAATCTTTGTACAAAACTGTACTGTGGATGATTTATTTACATTGTGGATACTTTTAACCAGAAAATCCCATGAGAAAAATTGCTCACATTTAGTTTGTGTATATATCTAGTATGTGCAACATTTTTCATCAATGCACATAGAAAAACTACTTTCAGTTAATTGCATTCTAGAACATATATATTCAGTACGTGAAACATTTTTCGTCAATGCACATAGTAAAACTACTTGAATAGTTAATTTCATTCTAGAATATATATATATATATATATCCAATACATGCAACATTTTTCATCTATACATGTATAGAAAAGCTACTTTCAGTTGATACTAGTGTGCATGTACCAAAAAAATTTTTACATGTGCAAAAAATTGCACAAATAACATAAAAAGGTAGCTCAATTTTTAGCTGAGTCCTAAAAGTTCTAAAACATAATCCAAAGTGAATAAATTGTTGGGTAGTTCAATCAAAAAAATTCCAATGGAATGCCATCTTCAATGATCCATTCATGATCGGATTTTGACATTTTCCATTTCTTAATTTTCGTTTTTTTCTTTGATTGACCCCTATCAACTTTATGCATGCTGCACAAAACAAGTGGCTATATTGACAACTTATGACATCAGGTTCATAGTCTTCAAAGTAAACAAAATCCCCACTTTGATTAGTTTGTCTGAAAAATATCCTTTCAGTATAATAGATCCTCTTTCATATGGAAACCCGTGATCATTATATATTTCTAATAATTTCATTTTTCATTCAGTGCAACGCATCAAATAATACTTCACATTTTCATCATTGTCAGCAGGTGCAATTACAACAAAAACATCTCCTGCACAATAAAACAAACTTAACAAACTTATGTATTTAAATTTATTTCTAGATCTTTATCATTTGAAAGCAATTCAAATGTTACCTTCTCTAACAAGATCAGAAACTCGATCACCATCGGATGATATTGTAGTCTCCTCTGATTGCATTTCTTCAAACATTGCAACAGACATTTTTCCCTTTGTATTTAGCTCTGTATGTTTCCAATCATTCACATACATTTTGTTTTCACAAACGTCATTGGATTTTGTGTTGTCTATGCAAACATCACAAAAACAAGAATATTTTTTTTTATCCAATGCAAACACATTTCTGGACAACTTTGTTTGAATTGAATGCAATTTTCGAGTCCCTTTTATTGTTTCAACGTCATTTCCAATTGATCTATCTACGTCTTCGATTCCAATATGCCAGAAAAACCTTTATATGGAAAATTAGAAGAAGAATTTGTAAATATGATATCAAAATATAATCAAAGATAATCATTGCATGATAAATGTACAATGTTTAAAATTAGATTTCCAATATAAATTAAATTGAATGTACCTTCGCACTTCTCTTGATGGGTTTCTCTCATGGCTTAGAGCAGCGATGCACCATTGAACAACTTCTTCAGTGTTCACAAGTCGGCTTGCAGAGTGGTTCATTTTATATCTTCGAAGTACTTGTTTTATGCATGCTCCTTCACCATCATGTTCTCCTTTTCCATGGCCAGTTTCAAAGAAATTCCAACAATGTTTAATGCATGTTTTCTTATGAAGACAACACAACCAAAAGAATGATCGTGCAGATTTGAATTGACCTGCGCATCCGTCTGACCATATCCAATGTTCACTGAATGTTATTCCACTATTTTTCAAGGAATCATAAATTTTTCCAAAACAATGTTGTACAAAATATGTATCATGTGTATGATCGTCACTGATATAAAAGTGATATTCTTTAATGATATGTCAATTTTCACTCGTGCTTTCTATATGATCGACGTTTTGTTCAGCATGTCTATATAGAATATGGACGAGCATGGAGACTTGGTCATAATGATAGTATTCACTCTGAATTTCTTTTTGTGGAACAAATGTGTAGTTTTCTGCAAAATCAATCACTGACAAAATGGTCCCTGGTGGAAAAAATTCACGGGATTTTTTGAATTGCAAGTCTTTCCATCGAGCTCTATGGGAATGCTTGGTGTATTTATAAATTTCTACCTCAAACTTTCTCAAAAAGTCTATCACAAAAATTTCTTCTTCTCGTAATTCAATTCTTTTAGCACTATTTGCACCTTGAATCGATGTATGGATATATTCATATCTCTTCCATTTCACTTTCATGTTGGACAATGATTGATCATTTATATCAATACGATATTTGTTTTGAAATTTAGTCAAATTTCCACAATCATTGCATTTTTTACCACCAACACATTTCTTTTCGTAAAATAGTTCATCGCTTTGTCTTTCACATAGAATTTGAGATATGAAATCACGGATAGTGGAAGGAGGAGGTGAATCCTTCCAAAATGTTCTACCAAAATTAAGGAATGTGTCATAATATAACTCAAATTCCACATGATAACGACAACAACAAGTGTCGCATACGGTGATAGGTTTTACATACCATGGTTTTTGTTGAACAAAAGCACTGAGTGAAACATGAATTTGACGATTCTCTTCTTTGAACTTGTTGAATAACTCTATCTGAGTGGTTTCCAAGAAATATTTTTCATGTTCTTCGTACTGATTTCGTGCTATTCTTCTTCGCATCACATGCCTTGCAGTTGGCGAAACACATGAATTGTTCTTCCAATATTCATATATTATTTTTTTAACATTTTCTCCAAGTCTATCTTTGTATGGTTGTCTACAAATAGCTCTCCAACAAGCGAGTTCATCATTTACATCTATTTGCAACCGAAATTTCCGATGTTTGTGCAAAGTTTTTCGTGAGGTTCCTAATGCTCGTGCCATAGATTTTACCAAGCGATTATCTTTAGTACTTGATGAAACCACTGCCATATGTATTGCTCTACGTACAATTGAAACATTTTTCTGTCTAGATCTTCTAATTGAATTTATAGCACTATTTATATTTTGTATCACATTTTCCTTCATTTTTTTATCTTTGGTTGATTTTCGAATACCCAATAAAGTTGTAGTTTCTTTTAATTTCCTTAATGATAGGAGACCTTTCAACATTTGGGCTTGAACTGTCACATTTTCCTTTATGAAATACGTATAAAAAATGTGGTTAACACGATATCATATATAATGGTCAGCTCTTTTATCTCCATCTGTGTGAATGTCAACATTTTCTAACATCTTATCATCGACATTGATTTCCTCTGTACATATTCGAATGAATAGTACATAATAAGTTTACATATTCAATAAATAACTAAATTAATAAATATATGTATAATAAAAAATACGTGTATGTATTCGACACACACACACACACACACATATATACACACATACATCTTGTGATTCAATTTCTTCACTTAATTTTTTTTCAACATTTTCACCATCTTCAATCATTGGTTCAATATCTCTTTCACTTTTTCTTTCAAAATTTTGTATCTCATCATCAATGTTTTGAGGAATTTCTCTCTCTGTTTACATTGCAAAATATTTTTCAAATTAGTTCATCAAATAAAAATTAAGCTTCACATTTTAGACTAGGAAAATTTTAAATATATCAAACTTATAATATATACATTTACATACCTACTTCAACTTCTAGTTGAGGTTGATTTTCCCATTCAACATTTGAGAGTGCTTCTATCTTTCTTTTGCGAGATTGTCTCATCTCTTCTCTATGTTCCTCAGGGTTTCTTTTTTTATCATATTTTCTCGTACAATTCCTTCGATTTCTCATGATAATGGAGTATGAAGTTCAAAAATTTAGACAAAAACTCAATTAAAAAAAAATCACAAAAGATTTAATTTAAAAAAAACTCATTTTAAAAATTTTGCAAAAAATACATACTTCAATCTAAAACACTTGCTTTAAAAAATCCGAGAAAAAAATGTCTTATAAAAATGAAACAAAGCTCAAAATATTTCCTTCCAAATCCTACAAAAAAATTTCATTTAAAAAGTTAGACAAAAACTTATTTAAAAAATCATTATAAAATATTTACTTCAACACAAAACACGTACTGTAAAAAAATGTCACTTCAAAAAATTTCAATTGAAAATTAATTCCAACTTCTTAAAATTGCCACTTTAAAAAATACTTCAAAAAAACTTCTAAAAAAATATCACTTTAAAAAATACTTCCAAAAAAAATCCAAAAAATGTCCTTTGAATACTAAGCCTAAAAAGAATCATTTTAAAATTAAGCCTAAAAAGAGTCTTTTGAAAATTAAGTCCAAATCCATACATTTAAAAACAATGAAAATTAAGCCCAAATCCATACTTTAAAAAAAAATGAAGCCAAAAAAAAATCAAAAAAATGTATCACATACCTCTAAGAAAAGTCCTTTAAATGTACCCTCAAGAAAAGTTCTTAAACCCAAAACAATCATTTGCAAAAATGTCCTTTGAATGTACCTCCAAGAAAAGTCCTTAAACCCAAAACAATTCTTTGCAAAATCAGACCAAGACCTTTGTAAAATCAGACCAAATGTGTGAAAATATGCGAAAATAAAAATGCTTTCGCTGAAATTTATATTGCCGTGAAATGTTTTTTTGGAGGGGCTTCATGGTATTTTTCGGCCAACGAAAAATTGGGTAAAAGTTCGGCCAAACTTTTATAAAAAATTTGGCCAAAATTTTATAAAAAATTCTGCTGAACTTTTATGTCATTTGACTTGACGGGCCGTCGGCGCAAAAAATAATTTAGACGAACTTTTTTTAAGAGTTCAGTCGAACTAACGCGTCAACGATTACGCAGAACCAAACTCTGAATACATATTTTCAATTTTGGATCAATTAAACTCCATGAAACATTCTGAATTAACTGTCGGAACCAAGACACGCATTTTCAGAATTCAATCTACTTTCAAGAAATATAATGTTTATAGAATTTCATAAATATTTAATAATTTTAATTAATTTTGTAATAAAACAGGTGCAAACAATTTTTGAATGTCGTTATGATTTAGTGAAATCATAATTATGTATCTTCCAAAATACATTGTAAAAAAAATGAAAAAATTATGGTGCATTATATTGGTTCATCTCTAATAAATAGTTTTTAGATTTTTAGTTTATAACTTATATGTTAAGAATTTTTTTGCATCGCGAAATATATTCAAAATATATAGTTTTTTTATATTGGACCAATTCAAGAAATTCTAGTAATTATGATATGCATCCATTGGCTTTGTAAATATAACGAAACCGAAGTAAACTCTATCTACATTGTTGTAACACATTTTGTTTCTCAAAAATACAAAATTTCAAAAACTACAACATTGCGTATTAACATGAATTCTTATGAATCCTTTGATTGTTAAAAAAAACATACTCAAACAAAACATATTAAATGTGTATAAAAAAATTCCAAAAAATAAGTAATAAAAAACGAATATTACAAAATGAAATTCTAAATAGAAAAATTGTTTTCGCTTGCAAAAATTTGAAAAACAAAAAAATGAGATTTTTTTTATCAAAGAAAAACAAAAAATGTAACTCAACTTCATATTTTCCATATTTTCCGTAACAATGTCAACATAGTTTTCCATTCTGGAGTCAAGATTTTAGAATATTGTCGACATGAAAATGGGAAACGCACTCCGAACTCTACACACGAATGAATTTCGAATATGGTCGCCATCGAAACAGGAGACAGCGCATTAAAAAGAGAAATCATTGTTGCAATCACAATGTTTACAGGGGCAGGGGACTTTTATATTCACTGCTTTTGCTGCACGGCACCGACATTGTTACATTCACCGACCATACTGGCCCCTTCGGACCTGTTTAAATCAGATAGCCATCCGACGTAATCAATGATCGCCAGTCCAAATGAGACAACTGCAACTGCCCTTCTGCATGAGCACCACTGATTACGCAGACTTATCAAACAAAACGTACAAGCTTCAATACACCACAGGATTGGATGTACTTCAAACTCCATATATTCATGATGGTAGATTGTTAATGCAAATGAACACAAATTTTTAATGCAAAAGTTAAATAAAAGTTGATAGTTTGGTTTTATAATTTTGTTTATAGGTTTAAAGTATTAAATTTAGATTTTATTTGGTTTTATAATTGTATTTTTATGCTTAAAGAATTAAACTTAGATTTTATTTGGGTAATTTTTTTGTTCTCCTAAATGTTTTGAATTAAAATATAATATTCTTATATAATTTTTTAATTTTTTTTATGAGATTGTGAGAGAGAATACATATTTTCAATTTATACATTTATTTAATCTTCTATAAATATAAATAATTAATATATAGAAATATACAGAAGCACAAAAAAAAAACCACTTCTATAATGTATATATTTAAGCACCAAAAAAATCACATATATCTTTTCATATTGAATAAGACAGTATTAAAAATATTTTAATTAGAAGACGATGGTTTAAGTTTCATACGACATATGTTAAATATAAATCACATATATCTTTTCATATTGAATAGAATAAGACAGTGTTACAAATATTTTAATTAGAAGAGGGTGGTTTAAGTTTCATACGTTATATGTTGAATAGTATTTCATTGTGTTTCCATACTTTTAGGCTAAGTCTTTATAGGAGTTAAACCTTGTTTAATTTTAAAAACTTTTTATTTTTTATGATTAGATATAATTTTATTATTATCGGATCAAGAGACATATTTTATAACTCACTATTACAGAAATTTGTAATTGTATTTATGTTCAACTTGAAGTAATATTAAAAAAAAAATATTACTTACATTTTTTTGAGTGAAAAATACAATGGGTTAATAAATAAATTTTCAATGTTTAAATTTAATTTTTAAATTCTAAATAGAGTATATAATGTCAAATAAACGTTTTAACCATTAAAAAAAAAAATCGTGATATATACATAATTTATTCAAAATAATATATAATATAGGCATGTAACTTTGTTAAACACCATGTTAAGCACACACATGATGTATGAGGAAGAAACACACACACAAGAGACTCAACACACAATGAAAGATAAGCGTGGGGCTTTCTTATTTTCCATTATACAAAGATGTACATTTATAGTACAATGGTGTGACTCTTGGTTTCATATTCCAAGGTCACTTGGACTCCATTGTGACTTTTCGCATTCCACACCTACCCATGTAGGATTAGGTGTTCCAACATCCCCCCTTAATCCAAATGGGCATGTGTGAGTCCAAGAAGAGAGTTGTAATACAAATCTGCAAAGTATACATGGCAGCGCTTGGGCTGAATCAACTCTCTGAAATGTTGGAAAAAAGAGATAGTTTAAGGATGACCACCAACACTGGAACACAAAACTCGTTGCAGTTCCCGGAACTTTTCCAAAACTGGCAAGAATGTGAAGGCTTCTGCTAGAGGAATTGTCCCTCATAAAAAAGGGAGACCTTCAACCTAAAAGAAGGGAGGTCTACTACCTGTGATGGTTTTAGGATTACCAACAACTCTGGAATGCTTGAAGCATTTCCTAGAACTCAACCAAAGCTGGCAAGAAGCTGAAGGCTTCTGCTAGAGGAAGTGTTCCTCATATATGAAAGGAAGAACTTCAACCTAAAAGAAGGGAGGTCTACTACCTGTGGTGGTTTAAGGTTGTCCACCAACCAAAGATGATGGTTTAAGGTTGTCCACCAACCGAAGGCATGCTCATGGACATCCGTGTCTCTGGCTACATATCTGAATCTGGAATGACGAATTGTGGCTCAGGCTCGCTTGAACTGTTGTGTCTCTGGCTACAACTCTGAACATGGAATGAGAGATTGTGGCTCATGCTCGCTTGATCTGACGTCGAAGCTTGTATATGACCACCATTTTCCCCCCTGTCAGGGACAAGGTGAGATGATGGCGAAAACTCAACTGCAAGTTTGCTCAATATTCGTGAACAAGTTCTAACATGTGTCGTAAACATCTTCTTGGCTGCTGATGCCCATTGCCAAGAAGCGATCCATCCAAGATGAATCTTGGTTCTTGCAGGAGGCTTGTTTCTAAAGCATCTGTGTGAAGAATGAGTGTGCCGACCACAGTTCTTGCATGGATGAAGATCAAAACAATGATATTTCATATGGCCAACTCGATCATAGTGTTGGCATTTTACAATCTATTGTTGTTGTTGTGGAGCAGGATCTGGAACAGCTGCAGGTGAACTGTTATACAGGAATCCGACACTCTGAAATATGATGGGCTTGGTGTAGTCTAGAATATGAAAGGACACATCCTTGTCATATCCAAGACCAGTTCGGTGCTTGTTATGGACAAGCTATTCCTAAGGTCTGATGATGGGCTTGAGAAGTGTAGGTTGAGCTGCTGCATCTGCATGTACATCTGCTCTAGTGCAAGGAACTGAATGTGAATCAACTGGAACTTTATCTTCTTTCTTCTAACGAGAGTCCTTCTCGATATTTTGAACAGAAACAGGTTCAGAATGGTGACTCTTTTGCTGAAGTTCACCTTGTTGGAGCTGAGATTCCAACTGCAAAAACTCAATCTTTTCTTGTGCATCTTGCAAACAACTCTGAATGTTACAAAGAGCATCCTTGCTCATTTTTATCATGTCATAAACATTGGAATGAATGAGGTTATTCAACAATTCTAATGCCTCATTGATTTTAGCCATTTCAACAACTTAAGCTCAAAAAATGAAAGGGTGTAGGCTTCAACCGAAAATGCACCCGTTTACAATGTGATTCAACAACAAATACAAATGACTCCAAAGAATTTCCAACTATGGAAATCTCAAAGTACAAATTTTGCTCCTCAAATGATGGAGGACAATCAACAATGAATTACATCAACAACTCAAATTTACTGATTGCAACTATGAAGAAGATGCAAATTCCACTCACAATACAATGTCAATATCTCTGCAAAAATATTTGTTTGAATGTGCAGCAAAAACAATATGCAAGAGGCCTTTAAGGCAGCTGAATTTTCCTTCAAAGCGTTGTTTTGAAAATGATGGCAAACTGTCTTCAAATGTCAATTCTTTAGAAAATCAACCTTTTATCAATGCCACAAATCACAATGCAAATCTGCAATTTTCTCTATGTATTTAGTCCATCTGCTCACATGTCATTTCCTTCATTTCTGCTGTTCATATCTTCTTTTCCTCTCTCTACTTTTTTTTTTTTTTTTAAATTAAAAATTAATTAAAAAATTAATTATTTGGGATAGAAGGGAGGGTATTATATGGAGGGGTTTATTAATGGGGGAGGGGGGCTATTAAATAAAAAATTAAAATGGGAAGGGGATTTTTATTTTTATTTTATATATATATATATATATATATATATATATATATATATATATATTAAAAAATAGATTAATGGGAATATGGGGGGAATTTTAAAATGAGGGGGTTATTAAAATGGGGAGGCGGGGGAGGAGGGGGATAACTATAATAAATCAAATTTAAAAAGCAGGGGAGATAAACTAAAGTTAAAAAAATTGGGCAAAAGCAAAACGGATTGGAAAAGGTGAATTGCTGTGTGAAGAGGGACGTATGTGGGAATAGTGTGTGGGAACAGGAGAGTAGTGAAAGGAGCTGCTTGTAGGGCGGACGGGGGAGTGGGGCTGCGTTGTGAGGGTGGACGCGTGAGGGGGTGGGCTAGAGGGCCGTGAGGCCGTGGAGAAGAGCGAGTGCAGCGGGGTGTGGGTTGAGATGCAATGGGAGAGGGAGTGAGGTATCGTTGCCATGGGAAGGGGGGTCGGATTCTGATGATAGATCAATAGGTAGCGAGGTGAGCATGGGCGGCGTTTGCAAAGGGTGGCTGTCGTGAGACTAGGGGAGAGGTGGCGTTATAAGTGGAGAAGGGGCCACAGGAGGGGATTCATGGTAAGGGAGTAGGGAGTAGCGTAGGAAGGAAGGGGCACGTGAGGGGGTAGGGTTAAGCCAAGGGGACGGAGATGTGTGAGAGTTGAGTGTTGGATCATAGCATATGGAGTGTAGGTTGAGTGTGCAGCGAGTGGGGTAACGTAGAGGGTGAGGGTCGAGCGATGGGTTGGGTTGCTGTGTGGTGATGTATGGCTATGGGTAGAGCGATGAGAGTAGGGTTAGGAGAGGCTGTGGGTTGCAAGGGGCGGGCCGAGATCCTGAATAATAATTTTTTATTTTTTATTTTTTTTTAAAACAGCAGAGAGGAGACTGACTTTAAAATAGCAGCAGAGAAATGCAGTCCAGAAAAACGCAGAATTTTTCCAAATGTATAGCAAGATTGGAGAGTTTCCAGAAATTTTTCCAATAGCCCAGCAGCAGAAGAACCCAGAATTGCAGAAATTTTACAATGAAAAAATTTAGAAATTTTTACTTTCAGAAACCCACTTTGAAACACTATTTTCCAGCAACTCTTCAATGCAGAAATTAATAGAAATTGCAGGAAAAATGAGTAGTGAGAAAACCTTCAAATGCACAACGATGCTTTTTTTTCCAAAACCAATGCCAGAATGCTGCCAATTTCTAAATGCTGCTCCTTCTCCAAAACCACTTTCTGAATGTAGCAAAAAAAACTACTACAGAAATCTCTAAGTGCTGCAAAAATTATCAAAATTTTTGCAGATATGCACAGGCCATAAACACAAATGGCTCACTCAATTTGGAGCAGGGCCAACAATCGCCCGCTCTGATACCATGTTAAGCACACACATGGTGTGTGAGGAAGAAACACACACACAAGAGACTCAACACACAATGAAAGATAAGCGTGAGGCTTTCTTATTTTCCATTATACAAAGATGTACATTTATAGTACAATGGTGTGACTCTTGGTTTCATATTCCAAGGTCACTTGGACTCCATTGTGACTTTTCGCATTCCACACCTACCCATGTAGGATTAGGTGTTCCAACAAACTTAATGAAATGACTTTTTTCGTGATCATTTTTCTTGTTAATTTTATAGGCACGTAACCTAATGAAATGACTTTTTTCATGATCATTTTTCTTGCTAATTTTATAGGCATGTAACTTAATGAAATGACTTTTTTCATGATCATTTTTCTTGTTAATTTTATAGGCATGTAACTTAATGAAATGACTTTTTTCATGATCATTTTTCTTGTTAATTTTAATCAAAATTTGATAGAAATTTTTTAAAACTTGAATTTAAATTGTTTAATCTTCATAATTCCAGTGCTCCAAGGGTTTTCAAGGTTGTTGAATCCATTTATACATTCAAAAATGTATTTTAAATAACAAAAAATCCTTAAATTGTAAACCTAATTTTGGTGAAGTCTCGTCTATATGTTATACTACTTCTATAATATATATGTAATTGAAATTAACATATTTTACATAATATGATGATTTTTTTATTAATATATTTTTAAGTATATGTCAATATTAATTCCTATTAAAATATTTTATTGATAATCCACATTAAAAGCTTTTTTATATGTCACATTAAAATATTTTATTTTAACAATTTTTTCTCTATATTGTATATATGAAGTTGATTAGTAAATATAGATCTTCAAATATTTTATTGAAATACTTTTGAAAAGTATAAGATTTAAACATCTTAATTAGACATGTTTTTTACTTCTAATTACTTTACAACATATTAATTTTTTTATTATATCCAACATTATTTTTCTATATTTACACATCTCCTTATACTAAGTTATAGAATGAGCCTTTAGACTTAATGAATTATTAGACTCAAAAAATAATAATTCCATAAATAAAATATATCAACGACCACATTAAACAAAATTTATATATATGAAAATAATAATTATTAAATAATAAAAAAATAAAAATCTTGCCAAGATTTATTTTGTACATTTTAGTATAAGAAAACTATTAATTTCTACATTGTTCAAGATAGATTTGATGCTCAAACACACAAGTGTTTATGTTATTAAATAATAAATAAAATATTTAGGAAAAAATATATTTCAATGTAAAACATATTTAAGTATATGTGTTCTTCCATGTTTAATAAAAAGTTCACATGTCTGTTTTTCTTATTACGAGGGAAATGCATAATTGATTTTGTGTTTGACATCTAGATGATATCTTGTGTGTAAAGAATCTTAAGTATAATTTCTATTAATTTTAGATATATTATGATTTAATTTTTCAAGGTTTAAATTTTTTTTTTAAATGTAAAATTTTAAGAAAATGTTTGTACTTCAAGGAATTTGATATGTAAATTTTGAACAAAAATGTTTGCATTTCGAGGGATTTGATTCATCTCTTCCAATAATAAATTTGGAATTAAAGTAAATCTATATTGGTTAATATTTCTCTAAATTTCATGAGTAGGGAATGAATCACACATCTTTCTAATTTTTAAGATTAATTTTTTTTTTATATGAAAGAGTTTATGTTGAAGCATTTTATTTATCGCCAATATAATTTTTTTTAGACGTTTTCAATTTTTTTCAAATGTTATTTGTAGACTCTATCTTAACATTAATAAAAGTACACATCATCATTATAAGAAGATTTCATAAACATATATCTATGAAATAATAAATTTGTGAGCTTCTAATTATTTTCTTATTTTATATATAAAAGTGGATATTGAAATGTTTTATTTATGGTGAATATTGATTTTTTTTCTTTCCTATCATTGATATCTTTTTAAATATTACTTTTCAAAACATTATCGGATGTAAAGGAATGGATAATTAGTAAATAATATGGCCACCATCCTGTTAAGGAATATGGTCATCATCTTGCTAGGAATAAAGATTTGAGACATGACCATCCCTCCCCCAACATCATTAATATTGAATAATGCGTGAGGGATGGTAGATAATTTCAATCTATGTGCATCTCAGGTTAATGCCTCGTCAAGCATTAATGTTGTAGGTAATAAAAATAATGCCAAACTATGGATTTGAACTGGAGATATTCTTAGGATAATTCATCGTCGAGGATTAATGTTGCACGTCATAACAATAATGCCAAAATGTGGATTTGAAAGTGGAGGGATTGAGACAAGGTCGTGGGAATCATTGCAGACCTGGAGGACCATGTCAATTCATCATTTTAGGGAGGTCGACAGTCTATGACCTAGACACGAACCAGATTCAACATGAGTTAGGCTTGAATTTCCAGTTTACTTTTGTTACAACAATCTATCACTAATATTCATGGGTTTAGAATCCACTGGTGGAATATATTTACAGGGAAGCTAAAAAATTCTGTATAAATCACATGTCCGGTAAGGTCTCCCTTTGTTATTCTATTGTTTCTAATTGGAGCTAAGCTCCACCCTAAATTTCCTATCATTCTCTTTTTTTTCTTTCTTTAGGGCTTAGAGCTTGGTTGATTTTTTAGTTCTCTCAATTGCACAACTTTTAGTGACTCATCCTAGACATGTGCCTCTTCCCTGTGCATAATTTCAATTCTCCCCTTCTCACATTAGGGATTTTTGTTCTAAGCTTGGCTTAGGAGGGGACATGCAAATTTGCTGCAATGCTCCATTTTCCATCTTTATTCTAAGCCAACCTACCTGTAATTCTACCTCACTTCTCCCCCTTCCCTACATAATTGATAGGCCTTGTCTTTCAAAAATAATTTTCTTTGCTACCTCCATATCTTTTTCCCTCTTGAATTCCATTTACCTCGATTCATTTTTGTTCTTGACATTCTAAGTTCCTCAAGCTCACGTTGACAATGAGATAGATCATAAAAGGATGTGGCCTATTGTCATAAGATGAAGTCCAAATCTCAATAAAGAGCAACGACCTCAACAAGGAGATACAAAGATCACACCCATCCTTAAATTCAGGAGGGAATTTTTGAGGTAAAGAATGAAATAATCATGGAGTGAAACAACGGTGGCAGAAAAATCTTTATATGATGTTTATATTACAAGTGACTTTGTAGAATCAACCTAAAATGTTGAGCATACCAAGGGAATACTCAACCAGTACATGTACACCATTGATATCTACTACCACATGAAAATGTTGCTCAAGAGAGTACTTTTAGACAAAAAGGAAGCTTGAGAAAAAAATTTGATGATGGTAGATGAGCTACAACTTATGGTCGGAGGGCTAAATCAGCGTCTACAAAGGATTGAAATCCACTGGGGCCTCCCTCCATATCTAGGTTTCTCACTAGAGAGAAAAAATAGGCCATTTTTGTTGAAGAATTGAATTCTCCTCAAGTGGGTTGATGCACTCTCTCTACTCTTCTCCTTCTTACTTTTATTTTATATTTTTTAGTATCCTGAATATTATAGTATCAAAGGTCTTAAGACCCTGTTTTTTTTTTTTTTTTCTATTCTAGAAATAATATCGATTTTTGGATACTCAAAAAATCTCAAAAAATCTTTAGTTCTGCCACTGCTTTGGTTTCTTAGTGACAAGCTCAGGGAAACCAAATTATATATTTTTTCTACTCATAATAAAATGAACTTCTTTTACCCATTAAAAAAATATGTTACTCGTTACCTTCAGCTTAAACAGATAAGAAAATACACATCTTCCTAATAAAATGTACCTTTCAACTAATTAAAAAAAAAAAAATTTTAAAAAGTGTTATTCATTTTACATCACTTATAACAAAAATATACTTTTATTCCTTTAAACTTATCAAAATTATTTTTTATTTTTCATCATTTATGGTAAGCACATACTTTTCTTCTTTCTATAAATGCTTTTCTTTCTTTAAATTAAAAATAAAGAAATCCTTAAAATATTTTAATATTCTTTTATTTAATTTTTTTATTATTTTATAATTTATTACTAAATTTAGATGCTATCGAATTTTTAAAATAATAATATTTATTACAATCATTTTTTTAAATGAATTAATTAAAAATTGACATTTTTATACCTATTCAGCTTCAATTATACATAGTTTTAAAAAGTCAGTCATATTTAAAGTCAAACATCTTTTAATTTAGATATTTTTTGAGATTCATCTTTTAATTTAATAGTTATATATCTATATTTTATTAATACTTTGTATTAATAAAGTTACTAATAAAATAGAATACAAAGAATGATATTACAAATTATATAGTATTTTGATTATTTTTATAATTATTAAAAGTATTATAATTTTGAAAAAAAAAATATTTATATTAACATTTAAATATTATTAATAAAAATATCAAAATATTATTAATTGAAAATTAAAACTTCTTTTGAAAATGACCATCTTATAAAATTTAATGTAGTTTTTTAAGGGGTTTATTGATAGATGAAGTCAACATGTGCGTGAGGTGACACAACCTTGGACATGATGAATTTGGTTGAAGTATACACGACAGAAAGACAATGAATGGCAGCTTGATATATAATCAATTTAGTTGATATATATACATGTCGAGACCAGGATAACCTTTTATACGCACAACTACGATTCCATTTCCGAGAGAGACGCTATCCAGCTCGGTAGAGAGACATGGAAGGAATTTGATAATATATTCTTTGTTAAAATATTGAAAATGATATCGAAATGGCGAAAATGGACTGTTTTATTTTGGAATTAAAAATACTAAAGAGAAATTAAATATCTATAAAAATAATAAAATGATACTGTATTTTTATCAAAAGGTTATAGGTTCTATGTATTTCTGTCAAAAGCTTCAGTTTCAATGTAAGTGCTGTTGCTGCTTTTTATTGGAAATATCTAGCTGACTACGCATGATTATTTGGCTGTTTCATTAATAAAACATGTAGTCATTTTTATGTTTAGTTTCTGCTATTATGTTTTTCTGGCAATTGATTAGTTTCATCTGAGGATATATCCTTTACAATATATACTGTTTTGTAACATATTACTAATATAAATATTGTGTTCTTTTTCCTCAAAAAAGCAAGAAGTTATAAAGGGTAAAGTATTTACCCATAGTAAATTTGAATAGTCCAATTACTTTCTCGACTCTTACCAACAAAAGATTTTTATACATCAAATTAATGTTTTGTTTGGTTGTGATTTTAAAGTTAGATTATTATCATACTTAATTATATATCAATTTAATGTTTTGTTTCGTTGTGATTTTAAATTTATAATTTTTAACTATTTTGAAAATAAGTTATTTTTATAATTTTTAACTATTTTGGAAATGAGTTATTTTTAGTGAATTTTTTGGAAGTTTTTTTGGTGGATTTTTTCCGTCTAATTTCTCTAAAATTTGGTATGAATTCATTGAAATCACAAGTTTGATGACTAATTCTGCACAATGCCCTCGCTGCTGAATCCATATACAATGAAAAAACTAGTTTAAATAACACAAATCAAGATTTTTCCACTCCATTACCGAAACTCCAAAAAATCCCACTAAAAAACAATTCCTTTTGGAAAACCATGTCGACATTGTTAGCTTATTTTAACCATTTTGGAAATGAAATGTTTTTAGTGATTTTTTTGGAAGTTTTTCAGGTGGATTTTTTCCTTCTAATTTCTCTAAAATTTGGCACGAAATCATTGAAATCACAAGTTTGATGATTAACCGTGCACAATCCAAGTGCCTTAGGGGTTTTCCACGCTGCTGAATCCATATTCAATGAAAAAACCAGTTTAAATAACACAAATCAAATTTTTTCCACCCCATTCTTGAAATTCCAAAAAATCCCACTAAAACCAATTCCTTTTGGAAAACCATGTCAACATTGTTAGCTTACCTTAACCAATTTTGACACAAAATCCCTGTAATCTAAATTTTAAAAATGTTCCACTTAAATTTTGCCAAAATTTCTATTATTTTCCAAACAATGACCTTAAACTATTCCAATATAAAAGCCATAATTATATGAAAAAATAGTTATTTTTAAGCCATAATTATATGACAAAATAAATTTTTTTTTATATATATAAGAAATTTATATTTCTTTTGAATTCAATAAAAAAATATATTTTGTTATTTAATTTTAATTAAAAATAATAGTTAAACTTATTAAATTATTTATATTTAAGTTTTATTATTATATATTTTTTAATTATATAACCAATTTCAAATTTAGTTACTAAATTTTAAATTGTTACCAATCCTGCTATCACAATAATCTTACATGTTTATATCTTTGTACCAAATCCATTCATGTTGCTACTTTGTAATCTTACATACTTATATTTATGTTTCAAATCCATTTATGTTGCTACTTTATCTAATTTTAAAGATTGAAAAGAATATAACATTTAAATGTATTAATAAATATGATAAATTTATTTTTGGAAGATTAGCTATACTTCTTGTAAATATATTTAATAATTTTATTAAATTTTATTTATATTATTAAATTTATTTTTTTCGAAAATTAATTTTTTTATTTTAGATAAATGTCTTTTGGATTAATCATATCATTAGGATTTGGTCGACATTTAATGTTAGCAAAGTAAAAGGTACTCGCAAGGTTCGTTAAATTTTGTTGTTCAATTGTGCCCTAAATATCTCTGAATACAGACACATCGAATGATGACCTTCGATACCTCTCGACTTCCTCGAACACTCTATGCCAACCAGTGGACATATTTATTCCAACAGGCTCAACTACATACCGGAATTCTAGCATACCCACAAAAGTTGCAGCGAGCAAAGGAGTGAAAACCATGTGATTTCGAGGAGAGATGCAAATGACATCATAAATATTTATGTCCAAACCTTTCATGAAAGTGAATCCCACCCAACCTGTCCATAGTACTTTGCAAATAGACTTTGTAGTACCAGGCAAAAATTTCACTTCTTTTGTAATATTCCCATTTTAGCACAGGGCTAAATGGAATATTAAAATTTTTCTTTCATCACCTTGCAGTTAAATAAATGGGTAAGGAAGGCCATGCTTATTGAAGACTTGAATAAAATCCCTCATAATGTGAAAGGGATCATCAGAGTAGCTTCATTTTGCACCCTCAAGTGTGAAAAGGAGCAAATGCATGAAGACAAGGCCAAGTTTGACCAAGTCAATAGTGCTACCATAGGAGGAGTGGCTCACTTTGGAAGACAGTGCAGTGTGAATGAGGAAGAGGATATTTTGTGGAGGAAACCCTAATGAGTGGGACCCATGGAGAGAGATTTCACTCGTTTAAAACGAGGGAAAGGTAGCCATTGTTATTCATGCTTTGGATTATTGATTTCATTGCCTATTCAGACATTGTGCATTCTTTTGCTGTTTAGTAAGAATTGCCAGGGAATTCCTGTTTAGGATTTCTTCACCTTCTTGAGAGGCTTCTTGAGGGATTTTTCTTCATTCTCCATATATCTTGGCTCAAGGCCAAAGCCACCTCCTTCAGTCACAGTGTTATTCCTGAAGCAGGATAACTTTGTGTTGCAGGGTGTTGCAGTGGAGACTCCACAACACCATTTCCTTGGCTCATATTTCAGAGGAGGAAGATTCTATTCCTTTGGGAGGTTAGTGAGGGATATTCATGAGCATATTTTAGATCATTGGAATCATTCCAAGAACTTCCCTTCACCAGCAGCGCAGTCCCTTCTCTAGACTGCGTTATTTCTAAGTGCAATTGCAATGGGGACTTGCTCCACTATTTTGGAGGGTGAGATCTTTAGGGATTGGATCAGCCTTTCACCTGATAGATCCTTTGGATGAGATTCAGCCATCATTTGCATCATCATCAGCTATCTACATCCATTTCTATTTCCCGAGTTGCAGCTGTTGCCCAGCAACTCTGGCATTTCTGCAGATTTGCCATTTTGTATGTATTTCAGTCAATCCTTCTAAGGATTGTGTACTGTAGTTTCCAGGGGTTGAGATCTTGCTCCCCCTCTTTTATTTGAGATATATATTTTCATATTTGTGTATTGACACTATTTTGCAGCAGTCCTCCTTTATAGACTGCGCAGTCATAGCCAGGGCTTTTCTTATGTAGCAATATTTCTCCATTGATCATGTATATGTTTCATTGAGGCTGCATTTCCTAGCTTGAGAGAAAATTTCCTCAAGATCTTGTATACATTATTGCTGCTATAATTCATTGTAATGGTTATGTGGATCTTCCGACATTATTGTATTAATGTATTCACTGCTATTTTCCAGCTCATGTTTATGTATTGTTGATCTCCACATTGGTAATATCTTGAGATATTCCCAATAGTGCAGTTGTTCCTAATTTGGAATATTACAGTGGTATCAAAGCATGATCTCTATCTCAGCCTGTGAGTCTCAGCCAAAGAAGATCAAGATGATAAAGAAGATGAGTTTACTCTCATCTATTTTTAGATCCAAAGGAGACCTCTCCAAGGAGGTCAAGAAGATTGAAGAAGGAAAAGAGGAAGGAACATGCACTTCCTACTCTCACAAAGAAGAAGACCAGAGGCATGAAGAACACTTGGAATTCAAAATTCTAAGTGAGTACCTTGCTGAATACCGAGCAAAACCTAGAGCCTTCCAAGAGACTCTAGCTTTTCCACAATTCATTCAATAGAAATAAGAGAGAAGACCCCACTGCTATGGGATGATGAGAGGCAATAGATTTCTATTTTCCACATTTGATGGATCACTCACATGTGCAGCAGAGGTTTGGGTGAAAAAACTAGAGGCTTTCTTCCCACTACATCCTGTAGTAGACAGAGAGGCTGTAGAAGTTGCAGCGTTTCACCTTGGAGGTGAAGCAAGTACTTGGTGGTTCAGTCATTCAAGCCATACAAGGGTTTCTACTCTTGTTGAGTTTTCTCAGATATTGATCAGGAGATTTGGCTAGAAGAGAGAGGAGCCCTCACCACCAGTTGATGAGGCATGTACCAGTGCTGTTGAGACCATGGAGGAGCAGCCTTCATCTTCAACAATTTTGGAGGCCAACACTTATGAGGAGGAAACTCTCGCAGCCCTACAAGGAGCTTCCACATTTCACCAAGGTATGACTAAAAATCCATCTCTTGTCATTTCAGAAAACACTTTGGATGGGTCGACATCATTGCATGCAACTGACTTAAAGTAGCAGAATAGCACTACTCTGTACAAAGGCAGTGATGGATAAAAGAGGAACTATTCCTCATGTGAGCACTCAAAGAGCAGATTTATTCAGGAAGCCATGGAGGAAGTAGTGAGAAGGAGTAGACATCTGGAGATAATAAAATATTTCTCCTCTCTAGATTACACTCTCTCAATGAGCATGCCACAGCTGAAAGAGAGACTTCTACTGGCAGCATATCCAAGGCCTCTTGGGTTTTGGAGGACCATGCATGAGGAGGAGATCTCAAGGAGAGATTTCAATGGAGATGCACTCCCACACAACATGGAGTGCAAGATTATTCAACAGTTTGAGGAGGTTCTTCCCTTCTCACAGGAAAGATGGAGGACTTCTTCGGATGGATAACATCTCTCATGACTGTGTTAGACATTCCTTGAGCCATGCGCATCATGATGGGAGGTTTTTTCCTACCACCTATTTGGATCCTCATAGGGTCAAATTGATCCTCGGGAATATTACATTTCAAGGTCCCATGAAATGCAGGAATTTGATTTAGGATGATGGTAGCCATCATGGGAGGAGTGCCAAGATGGAGGGTGGAAGGAGGCATCCAAAATTGGTTCAGTGGATGTGGATCGTGAGCAAGGAGTGGGTGAGCTACTTGAAAATTTATGATACCGGGTAGCAGGAGGCTTGGCTGCACTGGTTACTCTTGAAGGAGTTTGGCCATCACTTGGCATACACTCTTTCCAAGGGTATGAGGATAGAGAATATGTGGCAGGATGCTGGCATCATGGAGCAGCAAATATTATGGATGCATAGTGATGATGAAACATTCATATCATTCACTATGTCTTCCTCACATGTCTTGTATTATGAGAGCATGAGGAAGCAGAAAAAAATTTTGTTGCTTGGGTTATTCTTTGGAGAGCAAGGGTAGATTTGCTCTCATTTCTTGTATGATGTTGTAGGAGTAGGAGATTGCACTATCATGGTGAAAAGGGGATATTCCTTGACCTTTGATGATCAGGAATTACTTCCACCTTGGGAGAGATTCCATATTTGTAGCAACATTATTGGAGGGTTGCCCATATATGTTGAGGAAGCTGAGGGCAACAACGTTGTTTTATCTAGAGGTTATCTAGTGCCTCATGCAGAGGAAGGAGGATCTCTTGCTCCAGGTAGAGGGATTCTTGCATCTTTGCATGGATGTCCCCATGATCTCATGTATGGAGATCAAGGCACAATTCATGCACCATTTTTGAGGAGGTGTGGAACCATGGAGACACAAGGAGAAGGTAGGGAGGAGACCCAACATCATGAGATGAGGAGTACACACCCCTATTCATTTCTGGAGGTTTATACACCTGAGAGGGTGATTGGATTGCGTAGTGGAAGCATGGAGAGTTTTCTCCATTCATATATTCAGTCATCTCTTGTTGAGGATGTCTCATTGCATGGATACATTTTGTCGGGGAGACCACTGGACCAGCAAAGGAGGAGGGATGCTTCACATAATGAGACACCATTCATCGATTTCAGAAGAGTGGAGTGCTCCCATGATCATCTTTCTTGCATGGTATTGATAGATTAGCATATGAGGAGATGCATAGATCATGTGCAGATGGAGAAGATACATAACTCTTTGGAGGAGTTAGCCCAGCCACCTCTTTTCTCTTTGAGGATGAGAGGAGACTCATTTTTGAGCCACTCCATTTGCATGAGCAAGACTTATGGTAAGGGTATTGTTTATTTGCATGATGATTTGTATATTCATCCCTTAACCATATATGTATAGGATGTTGCTCCAAGGAGGAGCATTTTTTTTTCTAGACCCCATGGTCTACTCGAGGCCATGACCACTATTAGTGAGAACTCCCTAGGAGGAATTGGGAAGGAAATGTATTTTGGAGGGCATAATCACCTTGCAACATACATCATTCACTTTCTCCATACATTTGAGGAGAGTGGGACAGCAAGAAAGTGGTTGGGAGGCCACACTTTTTGTCACACTCTTTTGCAGTTGAAGGTCAAATTGCATTTGGTTACAATTGAGGGACCATTGTCCTTCTCCCTTGCCACACATGATAGCAAGCATGGTTCTAATTATGGTTCATTATGTTGCTGTTGTATTTATATTTATTGAGAGCATGATTGGGGGAATGGCACATTGGTTGAATGTGTCCCTGGGGGGAGAGATCTGCCACATTATTTGCATTTCATGTTCCAATGGGAGCATGAGAGGATACGTGGCCACTACAGCAAAACATTTGTTTCCATTTGAGGTGAGCCATATGATTGATTGGATGCCATATGATGGTGACTTCCAACTCATCACATACGAGGTAATTTGGGACAACATATTTCGTAACGTTGGGGAAGAGATCCTTGGAGGTCTAGTCTTCATCTTGCCACTGGAGGGCAACATTATTGCAGCCCAAGATCAACATATACTCTACAATTATCCTAAGTGGAGAGGAGGACAGCATGGGGTAGGCTATTTTGTCTACCAAGATCAGATTTTCAGCCCACCTACATTGCAGGAGCCAATGGTGGAAGATGATTTTCAGGAGTTGCCATGTTGGGAGGTAACTCATTTTGTATGGATGATTTCTTGGGGGATGGAGGATCCACATGGGGAAGATGTTCCTCAACATATTTCAGACTCCATGCTTTGGGTGGATATTTGTCAGTTCTATCCTTGTAGTTTCTTGAGGACAAGCAACATTTGGGAGGGGAGGACTGTAATATTCCCATTTTAGCACATGGCTAAATTGAATATTAAAATTTTGCTTTTATCACCTTGTAGTTAAGTAAATGGGTAAGGAAGCCCATGCTTATTTAAGACTTGAATAAAATCCCGCATAATGTGAAAGAGATCATCAGAGTAGCTTCATTTTGCATCCTCAAGTGTGAAAAGGGGCAAATGCATGAAGACAAGGTCAGGTTTGACCAAGTCAACAGCGCTGCCATAGGATGAGTGGCTCACTTTGGAAGAAAACACAGTGTGAATGAGGAAGAGGACATTTTGTGGAGGAAACCCTAACGAGTGGGGCCCATGGAGAGAGATCTTTCACTTGTTTAAAAGGAGGGAAAGGTAGCCATTGTTATTCATGCTTTGGATTATTGATTTCATTGGCTATTCAGACATTGTGCATTCTTTTGCTGTTTAGAAAGAATTTCCAGGGAATTCCTTTTTAGGATTTATTCACCTTCTTGAGAGGCTTCTTGAGGGATTTTTCTTCATTCTCCACATATCTTGGCTCAAGGTCAAAGACACCTCCTTCAGTCACAATGTTATTCCTGAAGCAAGATAACTTTGTGTTGCAGGGTGTTGCAGTGGAGACTCCACAACACCATTTCCTTGGGTCATCTTTCAGAGGAGGGAGCTTCTATTCCTCTGGGAGGTTAGTGAGGGAGATTCATGAGCATATTGCAGATCATTGGCATCATGCCAAGCACTTCCCTTCACCAGCAATGCAGTCCCTTCTCTAGATTATGTTATTTCTGAGTGCAATTGCAGTGGGGACTTGCTCCACTATTTTGGAGGGTGAGATCTTCAGGGATTGGATCAGCCTTTCACCTGAGAGATCCTTTGGATGAGGTTTAGCCATCATTTGCAGCATCATCAGCTATCTACATCCATTTCTATTTTCTGGTTTGTAGCTGTTGCCCAGCAACTCCGGCATTTTTGCAGATTTTCCATTTTGTATGTATTTCAACCAATCCTTCTAAGGATTGTGTATTGTAGTTCCCAGGGGCTGAGATATTGCTCCCCCTCTTTTATTTGAGTTGTATATTGTCATATTTTTGTATTGACACTATTTTTCAACAATCCTCCTTTATATACTGCGCAGTCATAGCCAGGGCTTTTCTTATGTAGCATTATTTCTCCATTGATCATGTATATGTTTCATTGAGGCTGGATTTCCTAGCTTGAGAGAACATTTCCTCAAGATCTTGTATACATTGTTGCTGCTATAATTCATTGTAATGGTTATGTGGATCTTCCAGAATTCTTGTATTAATGCATTCACTGCTATTTTCCAGCTCATGTTTATGTATTGTTGATCTCCACATTGGTAATATCTTGAGATATTCCCGATAGTGTATTTATTTCTAATTTGGAATATTACATCTTTGGGGAAAAAATTGTTTCTCGCCTCTCCCACTATCTTGCTTTCAGTTTTCTCCTTAATTTCACTCGGAGTTCCATTCTCAGTAGTAACAAATGATGAATCTACTTGACCAAACAATCTCTTTGAATTTGTTGTTATGCATCTGGTTGCATTATTGATCAAAAGTTCGTTGAATGCTGGACCAAATTCATTAAAAGACCTCGATGAGATTATACTTGGTTGAGAGTTGAAAATAATGTTACTTGATGGTCGTATCAACTAAATATGAAGAAAATATGTAAAATTGAAAAGATCTATTGGCATTTTTATTCACCAAATGAAAGAAAGATGACTGCCACTGTCTACTTTGAGTTGGTAGCCAAGAGATAGCACTGAATCCTCTATCTTTGTAGACTAATTTTTTTCTTCTATTCAGTATCTAACATAAATGTTTCCAATTCGTATTCCTTGTGAATGATTCACCGAGAAAGCATCGATTGGGCATCGTCAATCTTCAGAAGAGGAGATTTCTTAATGTCAAACTAATGGTAGGGAAATAATAACAAATACTACCACTGCAAGCAACATTTTTCATGGAAAAATGAAACTCGACCTTACCTTCAATGGTGACGAAGAAGATATAGAGGTTCAGGAGGAAAACATGGATTTTTTTTTTGACCTTGGGAATACAAGAGGGTGACTACCTCTCTTTCATCAATCCATCCACACATGTTGGAATCTGAAATGTGTGCTGGAAAAGCCCTGCAAAGATTATAGGAAAGTGAAGGAAGTCCCACAGTTGTCTCAATTCTACAGGAAATCAAAAAAGAAATTCAAGATATAAGGGTATTTCAGTATCATGCCATAGCTCATATTGGTAGAATCGAAAGGCAGCTTCAATTGATGCATCATGTCGACATGCCAGGCTTAACAACAAAAGACCCGGTTCCTATAGACTCTTCATATGGTTAACATATGATGCTCTAGGTTACTATGATTTTTGCGGATATCTTTTACTTTTCATGTTGTTAAATATACTTTTCTTTAAACAGTAAAATGGACATAGCGGCTAGTAGATGAAAGATACAATTTCAATATTGGATGGCGTTTAATGCTTTAAGGTGGCCAATAGACCTGGTTTCCTTCGGGCAGGTTGAGGCCACCAAATGTGTATATGTTGCAACTTGCTCTCTTTTTTTGATAAATAGAAAATGGTAAGGAACTACTAAATTTACAAAAAAAAAAAAAAAATGGTGACAACAACAAGAAAAAGAAATGGGACAAAAGAAATTTAGCCAAATTTGTAATGAGTTAGATTACAAATAGTACCCTTTTATATTGTTATTAATTTCATTGATTTGTATCTCCTGTATAAACATTGTCAAACATGTTACATAAAGTAAGCACTTTAACCATGCTTTAGCACATAGTGAAGCTTGGAGAAGTTTGAATACTATTCTCCTAATTAGGCCGAATACACTAGTATACTCCTTAGACTAACCTATTTGTAAGAGTAAGAACACTCCTTAATAGTGATGGATTTATTTATGACCTTTATATGTTTATATTGTGCTAATAGGGTAGAGCGTAATCAAGCTAAGTTCATGGAAGTTGACCTCTTGATTCACCTTATCCATTAAATAGGGAAACACCTTATAGTGGCAAGGTTTGTATATTGATTTGTATATAGTAACTTGGAACCTTACTTAAAACTATACTTCTTTGTTAGTAATGGATACATAGTAACAAGGTATAGATGCACAATATGAGAGATATGGAGCTTAGTTATTCATTAATATTAGTGCTTGCTCGACATTTTGAGTATCATATGACCATAATCATAGCGTAATGAATAAGCGTAATCACTTACATGTATAAATAGTATTAGTAATGGTATTATATTACTATGATATGCAATTATCAACGTTGGGGTAAGCCACAAGAATTGGAATTTCTTTAACAAGATCCACTGATGTTGTTTCACTAGTGTCGTCAACTTTTATTGGAACTTTGACTTACAATCTGATACTGAACAAAAATCTATTATATCGGTTTGGTTTAGAGGATCGGAGTGAATCTGTATGCATAAAAAAATGTTCCAACGTTGTGGTATACATTGGGTCACACTATTTAGTCTCAATTCTGAATACGAGTTGAGGGTTAACTACTTGTCTACTCAAGGCAAGGACTTGTTGCCCCTCAACTCACCTTGTTAAATTTAGTTTTCTTCATGAATGTTGAAAATATTGAACGAAAACAATAATAGAGGGATGGTTCCCCCACAAAACAGAGAATTCTATAATGCGGAAATAAACATTCACAGACAGGCAGCGTAAAAACACAGGAGAGGAACAAATCTTCTGTTTCTATTCAACTCTAAAAACTTATGGAAATTACAATATTTATACAAAATGACTGAAGCTTGAAAACCTAATGCTATCAATCCAAATTTAATGTTGAAAGGATGTGCAACGACTAAATCGTCCTCTACTCTATTTCTATTGTTTCTACACAAAAATAGTGTACAAAACCATAAACTCTGGATCTGAAATATTATGTGGTTTGGTTCTGAAATCACGTCGCATCGCATCCAAAATAAAATAATTTGTGGGCGTTTAATGGTAAACTCAAACTTCAGCGATTGCGATATGCGACGGCGTAATCGCATCGCACCCAAATAAAATTTATTGCGAAAACTTTAACGAAAACCATAAAGGTTTGCGATTGTGATGTTCATGGCACGATCGCATCACGACTCAAATAGGATATCCTATGGGTGATCTTAATGGTAAGTGAAAGCCGTTGTGGTTGCAATGTGTGATAGCACTATCGCATCGCAACGAACATAACATAACCTGCGGATGGTGGAAAGGTAAGGTGTAAACATTGCGAAGTGCGGGTGTGATGGAACTTAAACTTGGTAAGTGTGATAAGCGGATAACAAAGGAATAGGCGGAATAACAAAGGAATTCACGTGTTTGCAAAGTGCGGTAAGGTAAGGTGGGTCCTCCCAGATATCGCATTGGTGGAAACATAAGATATGGAGAAGGGCTTAAGGGTAAGGCTTGAAACTTGCTATTGCGGATATGCGGGCAAAGGTAAGTCAAAGGCGGTGGGTAAAGAAATAACATAGAGTTATGGCCGCAGTACTCTACTTCTGGATTTTACGTGGATTGCGTGAAAATGCCTATGGATTGAAAAATCCTGTTGCTTGTCCTTCCCTACTACAAAATTGATTGAAGTGTGGGCTGTTGCCACTGCTTATTCATGGCGGTGGTTGGAAGTTAATTCCAACACTCCCCCTTTATCACAACTGCCACCATCATTCATTCCCAAATATTGTTTGAGATAAACAAAACTTCTTTGTCCCAATGGCTTTGTGAGGATATCAACAAACTGTTCCTCTCTCTTGCAATGCTGCAAAACAATCTCACCATTGTTAACTAATTCTCTTATAAAATTATATTTTGCATCTATGTGCTTTTTTCTCTTGTGGAAAATAGAATTATTTGATAATGCAATTGTCAAGGTATTATAACAATAAAATGTGGTTCCTTTGTCTTTCTCATGACACAAATATCTCAGCATCCTTCTCATCCATACTGCTTGACATGTTGCTGTTGTTGCTGCCACATATTTAGCTTTTGCGGTTGATTGAATGCAAATATTGGTTGCTTCTTGGAATCCCATGAAATGGCTCCTGATCCCAAATGAAACACATACCATGCTATGTTCTTTCTATCATCTACACTTCCAGCCCAATCACTCTCAGTGTAACCAATTAGCTTAAAATTATCAGTTGAGGAGTATAGAACACCATACCCCTTTGTTCCATTCACATACCTCAATATTCTATTTTATGCTTTCCAATGTGTCTCCTTTGGTGTCTCCATGAATCTGGAAATTAAACTTACAACATACATAATATCAGGCCTAGTTGTAGTCAAATACATTAGACTGCAACCTATGCTCTTGTACAATGTCAGATCAACATTCTTGCTGCAATCTTCTTTGCTTAACTTCAACCCCATGATAGTTGGAGTTGTTGTTTATTTGATGTTCTGCATGTTAAACCTCGTTAAAAATTCTGCAACAAATTTTTCTTGGGAAATAAAAATTCCCTTTTCATTTTTCTTTACTTCTATTCCCAAAAAATATCTCAATAAGCCCAAGTCAGTCATTTCAAATTCACTCTTCATGACTGCTTTAAAATCAGAAATGAGAGAAACTTCATGGCATGTGAAAATTAAATCATCTACATATAAAACAACAATAACGATTTTACCATCATTTTCTTTAATGTAGAGTGTGGATTCACCTTCAAACTTGTCAAACACATTATCCATCAGGTAAGAATCAATCCTATTGACCATTCTCTCGGTGCTTGCTTCAACCCATAAAGGGCTTTCTTCAACTTACATACGTTGTGTTCTTGGCCTTCTATCTCATAGCCAGGAGGTTGTTCAACATATACCTCATATTTCAACACTCCATTCAAAACTGTTGATTTTACATCCATTTGATAGACTTTCTACTTTTTTTGTGCTGCTATGAACAACAATATCCTCACTGTCTCCATCCTTGCAACTGGTGCAAAGGTTTCCTCAAAATCTCTTCCTTGCTGCTGCTTGTAGCCTTTCACAACAACTCTTTCTTTGTGCCTTTATATCTTGCCTTCAGTGTTGCTTTTGGTCTTATAGACCCATTTCGCACCAATGACTTCTTCACCTTGTGGGAGGTCCACTAACTCCCATGTATCATTCTTTTCTATTGATCCAATCTCTTCATTCGTTGGTTCAATCCATTTTTCTTATTTTACTACATTTTCAAAATGGATTGGGTCATCAACAGGAAAAAACAAAGAAAATAAATAATTTAGACCAGTATTATTATTTACTTCTTCTTGCTCATAAATTTCACTTAAATTTCTGAATCTTGGTCTTCTTGGTGTGCTTGGAGTTCCACTTGAACTCGAGGGATTCTATGATCCCTGTGGTGTGCTTGGAGAAGCACTTCCATGATTTTACAGTATTTCTCTATTGGTTGCTTGTGGTGTTCTCTACTGAGCTTGGGTAGCTGGAGGAGGAGCCACCATTGAGGGATTATTTTCTGCAATCAATTCCTCTTTATCTTCATGTGAAATACAAGTCTTCACATTTACAGTTTTCTCTAAAATTCCATCCCAATCTTCTTCTTCAATGAACTACACATCTCTTCTCATTATTACCTTCTTGGTTGATGGATTATAGAGCTTGTAGGCCTTGGATTCATCACTGTATCCAAAAAATATACACTTCTCCCCCTTGTTTTCCAAATTCTTCCTTAATTGATCCGGGACATGTGCATATGCCACACATCCAAATACTCTCATGTGAGTGAAAAAATACTTTGTTCCACTCCATGATTCTTCTGGGACTCTGTTCATAATAGTTTTGGTTGGAAATATATTTAAAATATAAGCTGCACAATTGACAACTTCTGCCCAATACTCATTTGGAAAATGATTTTCCTTCAACATACTTCTGACCATGTCCATGACGGTCCTATTCTTTCTTTCTGCAACACTGTTTTGTTGTGGTGTATACCTTGTGGTAAGCTTCTTGTGTATGTCGTGCTCCCTGCAAAAACGTAGGAAGTCTTTGGAGATATACTCTCCTCATGTGTCAGTTCTCAACACTTTTATGTAGTGCCAACTTTGCTTCTCAACAAGAGCTTTGAAGTGGTATAATTGTTCAAACACTTCACTCTTCTAGTTTATGAAATAAACCCATGTATTTCTTGTGTAATCATCTATAAATTTCAAGACATAATGACTGCCAACTAATGATGGTGCTTGCATTGGTCCACACAAATCTGAGTGGAAAATCTCCAAGGGTGCTTTTCCCCTTATACTCTTTCCTGCTGGAAAGGATTCTATGTGTTGTTTTCACAAGATGCAGCCTTCACATGGGCCGTGTGGTTTCTCTATGAGTGGTAATCCATTTACCATCACTTTTCTATGCAACAGGTTCAAACCTCTGAAATCGAGATGTTCAAATCTCAAATGCCATAACCAGTTTTCATCTTTCACTTCTTCTTGACAGACCTCTTGTGTAACTTCTGCTACAATACCTCCTTCATTCAATTCTTTTCTAAACTTGAGAGGAAACATCCTATTTCTTATCATTTGCACTTCTGCAATGACCCTTTTACTTGGAGGTATATCCATGATTGTACACACATCATTCTTAAAAAACACATTGTAGCCCTTATTCACGAGTTTCCAATTCTTAGAAGGTTACAGGTTACAGAGACCTTGCTATCAGTCCCTGTTGTTACTTCATATTTCACACTGTCATCTAGATTGGCAAACATTGCTATGTTTCTAGTCATATGGTTACTACATCCTGAATCTAAGAACCATACATCTTCTTGTTTTTCTTGTGCTACATTACAAGTTAAAAGCAAATTTCATTAGTTCTGATTTTCTCTTGTAAAATTTACAATAGGTCTATTACCCATATCATTTTGTTTATTTCTACATTCATTGGCATAATGGCCATACTCTTTACAGAAATGACATTGGACTTGAGATTTATCATACCTCTATCCTTGTGCTTGATTTTGGCTTGAGCCTTCGCTTTGATTCTGGTTGCTGCCCCTTCCACTTGTTCTTGCAGGGCTGCTTCTTCCACCTCTGTGTGGGCTTCTTCCTCTTCCTTGGTAGTTTGATATTCCTCTACCTCTAACTTGACCAAAATAAATTTGTGTCTTGAATGCATGCTACAATGAGGAGTTCATTGTCTTGTTCAATCTATGTTCATGAGACATGAGTGATGCACAAAGCTCATCCACTGAAAATCCTAAGAGATCCTTTGTCTCTTCTATGGCCACTACTATGGCATCAAATCTCAATGGTAGGCTTCTTAAGATTTTCTTCACTATTCTCCTTTCCTCAAGTGTTTCTCCATGAGACCTTATTTGGGTAACCAACCCAATCACCTGTGTGAAGAATGAGTCTATGTTATTAGACTCTTTCATACAGAGAGTTTCAAAATCTCTCTTCAGCATTTGTAATTTTGTTGTCTTCACCTTCTCCATGCCTTGATAGGTTGTCTTGAGAATATCTCATGCCTCCTTGGACTTCATCGCTACTGCAACTCTTGGGAAAATACTCTCATGTACTGCTTGGAAGATATAGAAGAGGGAAATGGAGTCCTTCTTCCTATTATCTTTCAACGAGTCTCTTTCTACTGATGTCAAAGCATTAAGCGCTGCTGCATCTGCTGGTTCTTGGAAACCATGTTCCACTAGCTCCCATATATATTGTGAAGCAAACAGGGCCCTCATTTTAATGGCCCAATAATCATAGTTTTTACCATTGAAATATGGTAATTGTGGATTTTCCATGATTGTGGCTCCTTCTTCCATCTTGATTGTGTAAAAAAAAACTTTCTCACTTCTGTAAAATCTTTCTCACTGTTGGAGACTTCTGCTTCTACAAACAAACAATCTTACAACTTCTTCAGTAAATAGAGCTTGTTCTTTTACGGAGAGCCTAGACCTGCTCTGACACCATGTTGAAAATATTGAACGAAAACAATAACAGAAGGATGCTTCCCCACAACACAGATAATTCTATAATACAGAAATAAAAATTCACAGATAGGCAACGTAAAAACACAGGAGAGGAACAAATATTCTGTTTATATTCAACTCTAAAAACTTATGGAAATTACATTAGTTATACAAAATGGCCAAAGCCTAAAAACCTAATGCTATCAATGTAGATTTAATGTTGAACGAACGTGCAATAACAAAATCGTCCTCTGCTCTGTTTCTGCTGTTTCTACACGAAAACAACGTAAAAAACCATAAACTCCGGATCTGAAATATTATGTGATTTGGTTCTGAAATCACATCACATCGCATCCAAAATAAAATACTTTGTGGGTGTTTAACGATAAAATCAAACTTCAGTGATTGCGATACGCGGCGACATTATCACATCGCAACCCAAATAACATTGCTTGTGAAAACTTTAATGAAAACCATAAAGATTTGCGATTGCGATGTGCATGGCACGATCACATCATGACTCAAATAAGATAGCTTGTGGGTGGTCTTAATGGTAACTTAGGTTATGCATCAAAAAATAATACATTTATTAAAATAATAATTATTTAAAAAAAAATGAAAATCAATATTAAAGAAAAAACTATAATTGCATATTTATTATTATTATTTAAGAAATTTATAAATTTTTTTATTAAAATATTATATATTTGTTTTAAATAAAAATAAATAAAACATAATAATTAAAAAATTAAATATAAATTTATATTAAATAAAAACAATATATATTTAAAGTTTCTATTCATAATCAAGAATACACTAATTCCACCCTCAAAGAGGGTGTCCAAGAGCAGGCATTCTCACCGCCCTTATATGATGTCAGCTCACATAAAAGAGGCATATGGCTCCCACTAGATGCATTGCATGCACTTCCATCACTTCATTAATCATGGCATGAAGTTGGCGCAAGGTTAAAAATCATTTGAATATTTGAGGTTGTATATAGAGGTATAAGAGGTCTTAATAGGAGAAATATATTATATTAGAAAAGCTACAACACAAAATTAACAGTACAAACAGCATTTCGACCATTCTATCTATGAGATCAACCAACATCTTCTTCTCATCAGATGAGGGTAGTGGGCGGCTAGCATGGATGTCTAGAGATTTTTCTGCAATACTTGTTATGAATCACTAGTTTTTTTCATGCAACACTAGTAGTATTTTTTGTCTTCTCATGTCGATGTTTATCAAGGCCTAACATATCTAGTCTCTTTTTATATTTTTATATTTAAAAGATGCTTTAGTTAGATGATATATGCACAACTTGAAGACTCTGAACTTGTTATTTATCTGGCTTCTCTTCAAGGAGACTACTAGGAGAATTTTTTTTGTCTATGTAATGCTCATTTGCTGTAATACAAATCACCTAGCTTCAAAAAAATTATTCCAATAAAAGGTCACATTTGAAACCAAAAACCTAACAATAATATCATATGAGTAACCATTATTTATTTATGGAGATGACCAATGTGTAGAAATTTAGGATAAGTTAAATTCCTAAATGTTTTTTTTAAGGTTGAATGAAATTTAAGGTAAAATAATTCAACATTCGTTGGGATAATAACATAGATGATATCCCTTTTAATATGATACATGCAAATGAAGTCTCAGTTGGATAAATAATCACTATATAAATTTGATAAACTTTATTTTCATGAAGATTGTGGCAATGATTGTGTTTGTGGTTTTTGACATGTTCTCTAAGATGGGCATTTTAACACTGAAAGTCGAGTATCACAGTTGAAGCCACTACTATACTCTTCTTTGAGAATCTTTGGGTTCATTTTGGGATACCTAGAACCATGTTTTTTGTCAACACACCCCCTTACCACCTTGCATAGACCTCTCTAAGGGCGAAAGGAGGCATGTTACTATGTTGATCTAACATCCAAGATAGGGTTATGGAATGGGGTTTAATTTTTTTCTATTTTTCAGAATTTTCGAAACATAAAACAAATAATGAAATTTCATTTGTCTTGTCGAGACCTCTCTAATGATATAAAATTTTCCTCAATCTGATTCTCAAATTAAGAGTTATGACCCTTTTAAAATATGGCCTCTTAGACTTAGTCATGTCATCTAAAACAAATAATGAAATTTCATTTTCCTTGTCGAGACCTCTCCAATTATATAAAATTTTCCTCAATATGATTGTCATATTAAGAGTTATGACCCTTTTAAAATATGGCCTCTTAGACTTACTCATGTCATCTACAAGAGTGCCCTTTCACCCTTTATGTCTATTTTTGTGCCATTTCCACTTAACCCCCAGATTAAACCCTGAAAATCCCCTTAACACATTCACATGGATGCTATGATAGTCAGGAAGCGGGATGAAACCTTTCATAATTTACATATGTGAGAATTTTCCATATATCTGTCACTACCAGTCTATCGTCCCTCTTCACTTTGAGAGAGTCTTGACTCCACTTGGTGATTGGTGATCTAGTGAGGTCCCATCAATTTTCACTAATGTTCCTTTTCCATCCTTTGTCAACATTTTCAAACACTTCACACATTTCCTGCAGTTCTCACAGGGGGCCTAACGTTCTGGGATGACAATCCTTTCTCACTTATCATAGATAATGAATTTTTTTTATCGTGGTAAGGCCAACCTATACACCACTAGCCCTATCCTTTCGAGAAATACAAATGACCCAAAAAGTATGGTTCTAGCTTGGCACATGACCCCATTTTTAATGATCTCCTCTTGGGCCTAATGCACAAACACACATGCTCCCCAACCTTTAACACTTTATGCACTCTATGCTAGTCTACATAGCTCTTCTGCCTATTCTATGCCACCTTCAAATTCCTTTTGATATTCATCATTTATTGTTCCATTTATTTTAACATATCAGGCCTGATGATGATCATATTTACCAAATCGCTCCATCTAATAGGAACATTAAAACTCCTCCCATAAATTTCTTCAAATGGGCTCATTTTCAAAGAGTCTTGGTACCCATTATTATATGAAAATTCTACAAGCGAAAGATATTCTTACTACTTCCTTTGTTAAATAATTACATACATTCTTAACATGTCCTTGAGGATTCAAATTTTCCTCTCCATTTTCCCATCTATATGTGGATGGTAAGATACGCTAAAATCCAACTCTATCCCGAACTGGTGCAGGTATTTCACTTTATAAAAATTATATAAGTGAATAGCGTGGTTAACCTTTAAGCCAAAACAATTCAAATAGAAGGACTATAGCCTTGATGGGTTAATATATATATATATATATATATAATCCAAAAAAAATGGAATTACCTTATTGAAAACCACCACGCACAAGTTAAGGCCCCTTCCACTTTGGTTTCCCTTTAAACTTTCATGCAAAAAAATTGTGTGCACTCATATATTTAGCATTATTGACTCCTTCACAGTGCCACAGGACCTTGCTATGTGACCAGATCCCTCGGATCTTGGATATCGAATCTTGAAAACGCTCGATTAAGCATGACTTCCTCTTTGAAAATCTTTTGATCCAAGAAACAAAACTCGAGATGGAATATTTTTTCCATTACTTTATTCCTTGATAGGAATCTAATATCTGTTATTTATTAAAGTAATCCTTCCCCAATATTTTGATGGACCTCATCAGAGATCTTTTTCCTCAGATAGAAAGTCAAATAGCCTTCTATCAACTAAAAGATTCTCACCTACTCAAGGAAAATTTATTTCTGTCAATATTTTGAGAGGATGTTTCTGAGAAGTATGTATCATGACATAAATAATTCACTAAATATAACTTATGTCTCATTTTAAGGTTTTCAACTAATGAACTCTTATCAAAGGTATTTAAATCAACTATGTCTTGTCATGGGCCTTGGTATTGCATCAAGAATGTTGCAACTCCCAAGGCTTCTCAACTTAAATTATCAACCCGGGGTTCATAAAAACTTAGAGGTGACAGTGTTATATGAACATGAGGTTAAGTTCTACTCATGGAACCCTCATTCATTAAATCATATCAAGGAATACAAATACCACTCCTCCAACTAACTATGAAGAGGATTTATATGAAATCATATCATGGTTGCAAGGGAATGAACATAATTCTAACTCCAGAAATGAAAATACCATTCATTAAATGTAAATACTAATTGAAATTGCATGAAATGAACAAACTAAATAGTTGCATAAATCAATTATTCTACTCTATTTGTACAATAATAAATTCCATCCTCTACTTGTTTCGAGTGGAGTAAGGATAAGGTTGGAGTGGTCTTGGGGTCTCCGTAATCATGAAATAAAAGGTTGGGGGCCATTATTCAACTTCAAAATTCCAGATTTAAGGTCCTAGGGAAAATATGGTTGAATTTAGGCAGTGTTATAGGAATGTTACACAGTGCTACATGAAACCCTATTTTTCTACAAGAGTGCCCTATTTTTCTACAAGAGTGGGTCTAAGAGGTTTATGAGGGTAAGGGTTGTTTCCTGAAGGTGGAGGAAGGTGGATGAAAGTAAATGAAGGATGTGTGAGGCCTTTTTTGAAGCTTATCAACCCTCAGATTCCTATCTTGCATAAAATTTTATGCCCAATGTGTCCTTCATTGGCCTTAGAAGGATAATCTCAGTGATAGAGCTTGAGAGAAATATGAGATGTCTAGGAGGGGGGCAGAAATTCCTAAGTGGATGTCGATGTGTGTGAAAACCCCTCCATGTCACTTGGAAACACTTGTAGAACAAGAATCAGAACATGAGTATATTGATCGATATTGCAACAAGATAAATCAAGGTGGAAAAGATGATTGAAATTTTATTTCTTCAAGTTCTACTCTATCCTACAATGTGAATCTAATCTAATTTCCAGATCAATTCTACTAACTTCTAAGTTACAAAAACCAAACATGCAAAATAATCTCAGTCCAAACTTAGTAATTTCCAAGCAATAATAAACACATGATTCTGGCTTGTTGTTATAGAGTCTTCAACCACACTTCCCACAAGAGAGGTGGTAATCCAACCTGCAACTACAATTTTGCAATATAATCCTACTCAAGCAAGGAAATGAGTAAAATGATTTGAACAGGAAAAAGATAAGAATATAGGAGAGGGAATAAAGCCTCTGGGTTGGGCCCAAACCCCAAAGTGAACAAAAATGCAGGACAACAGTAAGATTTTCATTAATATAAATAAGAGTCACACACAACATACAAAAGATTAAAATAAAAGTGCGAAACTCTTGGCTCTCAATAGTTATTCCTATACCCAAAAAAATTTAGAATCCTAATGAGCCCTCAAGCTTGTTTATTCATACAAAAAGTGGTTGAGGGGAAGGTCCCTTGAAAGGAGGATTGATTCCCTCCAAAATATCGAAATTGGTGGATCTGGTTCACTTGGGTCTTCTCATGCACTTGAGTTCCTCGAATGCCAACGGAATTCAAGCTGTTGGTGAAGGATCATTGGTCCCAAGTCGATTTGAAGAGTTAATGTAGTTGACAAGCCTACTATATTCTCTCTAGATGCCTCCAACAATCCCCTGCATAGTAACTATCTCCAAAAAAATACTCTTTTTCCTGCATAATAACCACATTAGGCCATGAAATATTAAAATCACCCTTTAATCTCCCTAATAAGCACATTATGGCTAAACATGTAAATTAATGTGAGAAAACGAGAGTTTAAGGGCTGAAGGATAGCACAATGGGCCTCAAAATGTACCTATTGATGGGATCCATCATCACCCCAATACTAAAGGTGTTTCTCACCCTCTAGAAAATTAGTCACTAATGTGAATTTCATTCATGGCCCTAGTGGCCTCTCTGACATCCCAAGGAATTTCATATGGTGTGCCTTCCTATGGATAGAACCCTACATTTGCTTCTATGTTTGTCCACTCCATTTGTTCTTCTGCCTAGTCTCTCTTCTCTTATATGACCAATAGTGAGGGAGGGCTATGTTTAAGCCCTATCCAATTGATATTTAACCCCTTCCATGATCCTTTCGTAGAGTGGGGTTCTCTGGGGGGAATTCATTAGTATTTCAGGGGAGTGGTACTTACTTATTTTCAAACTATAAGGCAGAGCATGCCATCTCCTTTGGAAATCCCACAATGTAATGAGAATGAAACATCCAACTAGATAGTTTTCTACCAAAATTTCCTAGAATTTCTAACAACTTTATTTTCATGGATCTATCTACGAGGTGGGAACCGAAGTACTTGGAGGGGACATTACTTTACAATTAAAATGATGTGATTCTTTGCAACTAGAGCAATATTGAAAAAAAAACCTTGTGAACTTCAATTTTTAATGTCCATTCTCGAGGCTTGGGTAATTTTTTCCAGAATATAGTGAAAGACCTCGGCTTCCTAAGAATAGGCACTCCCATGCATAATGTGTTTTCCAGAAATTATTGATGAGAAATAGGAGATCTTCTCCAAAGCGTATGATACCCTTCACCTTTTGCTGAGAGATGATAGATTTCATAGCATTACCCAAAACTTCTACAGGTAAGATGAAAAGGAAGAGGGACATAGGTCCCCTACCTTGATATCTTGGGAGGGAGACAAATCTTATAGGTGGAAATATTCAAGATGATAGATAAAAAGGTTGAGGAGATAATTGCATGGATCCAGGGGTTCCACTTGGGAGAAAATCATAAGTAGAGAGAGTGTAGAAGACTCAAAATACAATTGAGCTTGTTAAAGGATTTTTATAGGTCAAGTTTTAACATCATCTTCAGTTTTATAGAATATTTTAACGAATCAAATTATCCAGGTGGATATCAGTGGCCACCCACCTATTCCATTTGGACTCGCAACATCAATTCTTACATCTTTTCACTTCCAGCAACTTACTTTTTTTAGCAGGTTTTTCGGTCCTACATCCAGCACGTCCGCCAACAGGTCCGCGACATCTAGGACAAATCCAATACCAAGTTGAGCAGAATTTTTCCCCTCATGGAGGAAATTATGCAATGGAGACCATTTCTTCCTAAGGAGGGAGGAATGATCCAGGTGGATATCGGTGGCCACCCACCTATTCCATTTGGACCCACAACATTAATTCTTGCATCTTTTCACTTCTAGTAGCTTACTTTTTTAGCAGGTTTTCGGATCCTACACGCCCGACACCATTTTGGGGCATTAATGATCTAGGTGGATATCGGTGGCCACCCATATATTCCATTTGAACCCTCACTATCAGTTCTTTCTATTTTTAAGTTTCAACACAACTTACTATTTTTGGCAGTTTTCCGGGTCCTGAACTTCCAGAGCCGTTTTGAGGCCCTAAACGACATTTTTTTAGGAAAATCAAAAGCAACCGAGCCAATATTTATCACACCAAACGTTTTACGCCTTGGATAGACCTTTCTAACGAGCTATTGAGCGCATCAAACAGAGATCGTACGCCAAAGTTACACCCCCGGGAAGTTGAAACACCAATTTACCCAAATGGGGCCCACAGTTTTGGTGCTTCATCTCCGAGGGTTAGGCTTTTGGAAATTTTGGGTTTACATTGTTTCTCAAAAATAAATAGGCCTTTGATCCTCATTTTAACACAGTTCAGGGGCTGGTATCCGACACATCTCTTCTAAGGGATACGCTGCCAGTACCGTAGCTCATGTATTTCCATTATATCTGTAATAAGCCTTCGAGCCTCAATGTAACATAGTTCAGAGGCCTGTGTAAGCCACTTCTTTTCTTATAGATATGCTACCAGTGCCCTAGATTGTTTCCATTATTTTTGTAAGCTTATTTCAGTCATTCTTTTATTAATAAAATGAAGCATTATTTCCGCTGCATCTCTGTGTTTATGGTTATATATGTATTATGTTGCGTTCCTGCCTAAAATCTGGATCAGTGGTATCAGAGCGGGTCTGATCTTTCTCTATTTTTCTTTTCATGTCCCCAACACAGTCAGGGTATAAAGAGTTAGGGCTTGATCCAGTTGCACCCTTCCAAGATCAGCCTCGTAAACCCCGACGACCCCCCATGGTGGAAGGAAAGAAAGACGAGGGAGCAGAAGTTCCTATCAAAATATTGTTTGAGGATTTCCTTGAGAAACAAAGGAACGCGATGATGGATAAATTTTTCCATATCGTTCAACGGCTGCCCATTGGTGGCACATCTACATCTAGCACGTCCACCAACAGGTCCGCGACATCCTGGACAAATCCAATACCAAGTTGAGTAGAATTTTCCGCACCATGGAGGAACTTAACGCAATGGAGACCATTTCTTCCTAAGGAAGGAGGATTGATCTAGGTGGATATCGGTTGCCACCCACCTATTCCATTTGGACCTGCAACATTAATTCTTGCAAATTTTCACTTCCAACAGCTTACTAATTTTAGAAATTTTTCGGGTCCTGCACGCCCGAAGCCGTTTTGGGCATTAATGATCCAGGTGGATATCGGTGGCCACCGAGCTATTCCATTTTAACCCTCACCTTCAGTTCTTTTTATTTTTAAGTTTCATCACAACTTATTATTTTTGGCAGTTTTCCGAGTCCTGAACTTCAGGATCCGTTTTGAGGCCCTCAACGACGTTTTTTTAGGAAAAACAAGACCAACCTAGCCGATAATTCTCACACCAAAATTCGTACTCCTCAGATAGACCTTTCGAACGAGCTATTGAGCATGTCAAACGAAGATCGTATGCCAAATTTACGCCCCTGGGAAGTTGAAACACCAATTTACCAAAGGGGGTCCACAGTTTTGGCGCTTCATCTCCTAGGGTTAGGCTTTTGGACGTTTCGGGTTTTACATTGTTTCTCAACAATAAATAGGCCTTCGAGCCTCATTGTAACATAGTTCAGGGGCTAGTATCCAACACATCTCTTCTAAGGGATACGTTGCCAGTACCCTAGCTCATCTATTTCCATTATGTCTGTAATAGGCCTTCGTGCCTTGATGTAACACATTTCAGAGGCATGTGTAAGCCACATCTCTTCTCAAAGATACGCTACCAGTGCCCTAGCTTGTTCCCATTATGTTTGTAAGCTTATTTCAGTCATTCTTTTATTAATAAAATGAAGCATTATGTCCACTGCATCTCTACATTTATGGTTATATCCGTATTTTTTTGCGTTCCTGCATAAAATCCAGATCAGTGGTATCAGAGCGGGTCTACTCTTTCTCTATTTTTCTTTGCATGTCCCCAATGGTCAGGGTATAAGGAGTTAGGGCTCGATCCGGTTGCACCCTTCCAAGATCAGCCTCTTAAACTCGGATGACCCCCCATGGCAGAAGGAAAGAAGGACGAGGGAGCAGAAGATCCTATCAAAATATTGTTCGAGCAGGCCCTTAAGAAACAGAGGAAAGCGATGACAGACAAATTTTCCCATATCCTTCAATGACTACCCACCGACAATACATCTACATCCAGCACGTCTGCCAACACATGCACGACATCCTAGACAAATCCAATACGAAGTTGAGCAGAATTTTCCACCCCATGGAGGAACTTAATGCAATGGAGACCATTGCTTCCTGAGGAGGGAGGATTGATCCAGGTGGATATTGGTGGCCACCCACCTATTCCATTTGGACCTGCAAGATTAATTCTTGTAGCTTTTCACTTCCAGCAACTTACTATTTTTAGCAGGTTTTAGGGTCCTGCATGCCCGAAGCTGTTTTGGAGCGTTAGTGATCCAGGTGGATATCGGTGGACACCCAACTATTCCATTTGAACCGTCACCATTAGTTTTTTCTATTTTTAAGTTTCAGCACAACTTACTATTTTTGGCAGTTTTCCGGGTCCTAAACTTCTGGAGTTGTTTTGAGGCCCTAAACGATTTTTTTTTAGGAAAAACCAAGATTGATCGAGCCTACCTTTCTTGCACCAATAGTTTTACTCCTTAGATAGACCTTTCTAATGAGCTATTGAGCACGTCAAACGAAGATCGTATGCCAAAGTTACGCCCCCGGGAAGTTGAAACACCAATTTACGCAAATGGGGCCCATAGTTTTGGCGCTTCATCTCCTAGGGTTAGGCTTTTGGACGTTTCGGGTTTTACATTGTTTCTCAACTATAAATAGGCCTTCGAGCCTTATTGTAACATAGTTCAGGGGCTGGTATTTGACACATCTCTTCCCAGGGATACGCTGCGAGTACCCTAGCTCATCGATTTCCATTATGTCTGTAATAGGCCTTCGAGCCTCAATGTAACACAGTTCAGAGGCTTGCATTAGCCACTTCTCTTCTTAGAGATACACTACCAACACCCTATCTTGTTTCCATTATGTTTGTAAGCTTATTTTAGTCATTCTTTTATTAATAAAATGAAGCAATATTTTCATTGCATATCTGCGTTTATGGTTGTATCTGTATTATGTTTCGTTCCTACATAAAATCCAGATCAATGGTATCAGAGCGGGTCTGCTCTTTCTCTATTTTTCTTTGCATGTCCCCAACGTGGTCAAGGTATAAGGAGTTAGGGCTCGATCCGGTTGCACCCTTGCAAAATCAACCTCGCAAACCCCGATGACCCCCATGGCGGAAGGAAAGAAAGATGAGGGAGTAGAAGGTCCTATAAAAATCTTGCTTGAGGAGGCCGTCGAGAAATATATGAACGTGATGATGGGTAACATTTTCCATATCCTTCAACAGCTGCCCACCTGCGGCACATCTACATCTAGCACGTCCGCCAACAGGTCCGCGACATCCTGGACAAATCCAATACCAAGTTGAGAAGAATTTTTCCCCCCATGGAGGAACTTAAAAAAGTGGAGAAAATTGCTTCCTAAGGAGGGAGGAATGATCCAAGTCGATATAAGTGGCCACCCACCTATTCCATTTGGACCTGCAACATTAATTCTTGCAGCTTTTCAATTCTAGAAGCTTACTATTTTTAGCAGGTTTTTGGGTCCTGCACGCCCGAAGCCGTTTTGGGGAATTAATGATCTAGGTGGATATCGGTGGCCACCCAGCTATTCCATTTGAACCCTTGCCATCAGTTCTTTCCATTTTAAAGTTTTAGCAGAACTTACTATTTTTGGAATTTTTCCGGGTCCTGAACTTCCAGAGCTGTTTTGAGGCCCTAAACGGTGTTTTTTTATGAAAATTGAGAGCAACCGAGCCTATTTTTCTCGCACCAAATGTTTTACTCCTCGAATAGACCTTTCTAACGAGCTATTGAGCACGTCAAATGGAGATCGTATGCCAAAGTTATGCCCTCGGGGAAGTTGAAACACCAATTTACCCAAATGGGGCCCATATTTTTGGTGCTTCATCTCCTAGGGTTAGGCTTTTGGACGTTTCAGGTTTTACATTGTTTCTCAAAAATAAATAGGCTTTCGAGCCTCATTGTAACACAGTTCAGGGGATGGTATCTGACACATCTCTTCTTAGGGATACGTTGCGAGTACCCTAGCTCATCGATTTCCTTTATGTCTAGAATAGGCCTTCGAGCCTCAATGTAACACAATTCAGAGGCATGCATAAGCGACATCTCTTCTCAGAGATATGCTACCAACACCGTAGCTTGTTTCCATTATGCTTGTAAGCTTATTTCAGTCATTATTTTATTAATAAAATGAATCCTTATTTCAACTACATCTCTGCGTTTATGGTTATATCTGTATTCTGTTGCGTTCCTGCATAAAATCCAAATCAGCGGTTTCAGAGCGGGTCTCCTCTTTCTCTATTTTTCTATGCATGTCCCCAACGCGGTCAGGGTATAAGGAGTTAGGGCTCGATCTGGTTGCACCCTTCTAAGATCAGCCTCTTAAACCCCAACGGCGCCCCATGGCAGAAGGAAAGAAAGACGAGGGAGCAGAAGATCCAATCAAAATATTGTTCAAGGAGGCACTCAAGAAATAGAGGAATGTGATAATGGATAAATTTTCCCATATCCTTGAACGACTGCCCACCGGTGGAACATCTACATCCAGCACGTCCGCCAATAGGTCTACGACATCTAGGACAAATCCAATTTCAAATTGAGCAGAATTTCCCCCCCATAGAGAAAATTAACACAATGGAGACCATTGCTTCCTAAGGAGGGAGGATTGATCCAGGTGGATATCGATGGCCACCCACCTATTCCATTTGGACCCGCTCAATTAATTCTTGCATCTTTTCACTTCCACCAGCTTACTAATTTTAGTAGGTTTTAAGGGCCTGCACGCCCGAAGCCTTTTTGGGGCATTAATGATCTAGGTGGATATCAGTGGACACCCAGCTATTCCATTTGAACCCTCGCCATCAGTTATTTCCATTTTTAAGTTTCAGCACAACTTACTATTTTTGGCAGTTTTCCAGGTCCTGAACTTTCGAAGCCGTTTTGAGGCCCTAAAAGACGTTTTTTTAGTAAAAACCTAGAGCGACCAAACCTATCTCTCTTGCATGAAAAGTTTTACTCCTCGGATAGACCTTTCTAACGAGCTATTGAGCACATCAAACGGAGATCGTATGCCAAATTTACACCCCCAGGAAGTTGAAACACCAATTTACCCAAACGGGGCCCACAATTTTGGCGCTTCATCTCCTATGGTTTGGATTTTGGACGTTTCGGGTTTTACATTGTTTATCAACAATAAATAGGCCTTCGAGCATCATTGTAACACAGTTCAGGGCTGGTATCTGACATATCTCTTCTCAGGAATACACTACCAGTACCCTAGCTCATCTATTTCCATCATGTCTGTAATAGGCCTTCGAGCTTCAATGTAACACGGTTCAGAGGTCTGCGTAAGCCACATCTCTTCTCAGAGATACGATACCAGTGCCCTAGCTTGTTTCCATTATGTTTTTAAGCTTATTTCAGTCATTATTTTATTAATAAAATGAAGAATTATTTCCGCTGCATCTCTGCGTTTATGGTTATAGCTATATTTTGTTGCATTCCTGCATAAAATCTGGATCAGTGGTATTAAAGCAGGTCTGTTGTTTCTATGTTTTTTGTTTGCATGTCCCCAAATCGGTCAGGGTATAAGGAGTTAGGGCTCGATCTGGTTGCACCCTTCCAAGATCAGCCTCTTAAACCCAGACGACCCCCCATGGCGGAAGGAAAGAAAGATGAGGGAGCAGAAGATCCTATCAAAATCTTGTTCGAGGAGGCCCTTGAGAAATAGAGGAACGAGATGGCGGATAAATTTTTCCATATCCTTCAACGGCTGCCCACCGGTGGAACATCTACATCCAGCACGTCTGCCAACAGGTCCGCGACATCCTCGACAAATCCAATACCATGTTGAGCAAAATTCCCTCCCCCCCCATGGAGGAGCTTAACGCAATGGAGACCATTTCTTCCTAAGGAGGGAGGATTGATCAAGGTGGATATCAGTGGCCACCCACCTATTCCATTTGGACCCGCAACATTAATTCTTACATCTTTTCACTTCCAGTAGCTTACTATTTTTAGCAGGTTTTCGGGTCCTGCACGCTCGAATTCGTTTTGGGGCATTAATTATCTAGGTGGATATCGGTAGACACCCAACTATTCCATTTGAACCCTCGCCATAAGTTCTTTCTGTTTTTAAGTTTCATCACAACTTACTATTTTTGGCATTTTTCTGAGTCCTGAACTTCCAGAGCCGTTTTGAGGCCCTAAACGACGTTTGTGTAGGAAAAATCGAGAGCAACCAAGCTTATATTTCTGGCACCAAAAGTTGCACTCCTCGGATAGATCTTTCTAATGAGATATTGAGCGCGTCAAACGAAGATCGTATGCCAATGTTATGCCCCTGGGAAGTTGAAACACCAATTTACTTAAATGGGGCCCACAATTTTGGCGCTTCATCTCCTAGGATTAGGCTTTTGGAAGTTTCATGTTTTTCATTGTTTCTCAACAATAAATAGGCCTTTGAGCCTCATTGTAACATATTTCGGGGGCTGGTATCTGAAAAATCTCTTCTCAAGGATACGCTGCTAGTACCCTAGCTCATCTATTTCCATTATGTCTGTAGTAGGCCTTCGAGCCTGAATGTAACACAATTCAGAGGCCTGTGTAAGCCACATCTCTTCTCAGAGATACGCTAGCAGCGCCCTAGCTTGTTTCCATTATGTTTGTAAGATTATTTCAGTCATTCTTTTATTAGTAAAATGAAGCATTATTTCCGCTGCATCTATGCGTTTCTGGTTATATCTGTATTCTGTTGCATTCCTGCATAAAATCTAGATCAATGGTATCAGAGCGGCTCTGCTATTTCTATGTTTTTCTTTGCATGTCCCCAACTCGGTCAGGATATAAGGAGTTACGGCTCGATCTGGTTGCACCCTTCCAAGATCAGCCTCGCAAACCCCAATGACCCCCCATGGCGGAAGGAAAGAAAGACGAGGGAGCAAAATATCCTATCAAAATCTTGCTCGAGGAGGCCCTCGAGAAACAGATAAATGCGATGACGGGTAAATTTTCCCATATTCTTCAACGGCTGCCCACCGGTGGCACATCTACATCCAGCATGTCCACCAACAGGTCCGCGACATCCTGGATAAATCCAATACCAAGTTGAGCAGAATTCCCCCCCCATGGAGGAACTTAACACAATGGAGACCATTGCTTCCTAAGGAGGGAGGAATGATCCAGTTGGACATCGGTGTCCACCCACCTATTCCATTTGGACCCGCAACATTAATTCTTGCAGCTTTTCACTTCTAGTAGCTTACTATTTTTAGCAGGTTTTTGGGTCTTGCACGCCCGAAGCCATTTTGGGGCATTAATGATCTAGGTGGGCATCGATGGCCACACAGCTATTCCATTTTAACCCTTGCTATCAGTTCTTTCTATTTTTAAGTTTCAGCACAACTTACTATTTTTGGCAGTTTTTCGGGTCCTAAACTTCCAGAGCCGTTTTGAGGCCCTAAACGCTATTTTTTTCGGAAAAATGAGAGCGATTGAACATATCTTTCTTTCTCCAAAAGTTGTACTCCTTGGATATACCTTTCTAATGAGGTATTGAGCATGTCAAACGGAGATCGTATGCCAAAGTTACACCCCTGGGAAGTTGAAACACTAATTTACCCAAACGAGGCCCACAGTTTTGGCGCTTCATCTCCTAGGGTTAGGATTTTGGACGTTTTGGGTTTTACATTGTTTCTCAACAATAAATAGGTCTTAGAGCCTCATTTTAACACAGTTTAGGGGCTGATATCTGACACATCTCTTCTCAGGGATACGCTACCAGTACCCTAGCTCATTTATTTCCATTATGTCTGTAATAGGCCTTTAAGCCTCAATGTAAAACAGTTCAAAGGCTTGCGTAAGCCACATATCTTCTCAGAGATACGCTACCAGTGCCCTAGCTTGTTTGCATTATATTTGTAAGCTTATTTTAGTCATTCTTTTATTAATAAAATGAAGCATTATTTGCGTTGCATCTCTGCGTTTACGGTTATATATGTATTCTGTTGCATTCCTGCATAAAATCCAGATCAGTGGTATCAGAGTGAGACTGATCTTTATCTATTTTTCTTTGCATGTCCCAACGTGGTCAGGTTATAAGGAGTTAGGGCTCAATGCGTTTGCACCATTCCAAGATCAGCCTCTTAAACCCTAATGACCCCCCATGGCAGAAGGAAATAAAGACGAGGGAGTAGAAGATCCTATCAAAATCTTGTTCAAGGAGGCCCTCGAGAAACAAAGGAACACGATGATGGATAAATTTTCCCATATCCTTCAATGGCTACCCACCAGCATCACATCTACATCGAGCACGTCTGCCAACAGGTCCGTGACATCCTCGACAAATCCAATACCAAGTTGAGCAGAATTTCCCCCCCCATGGAGGAACTTAACGCAATGGAGACCATTGCTTCCTAAGGAGGGAGGATTGATCTAGGTGGATATCAGTGGCCACCCACCTATTCCATTTGGACCCGCAACATTAATTCTTGTAGTTCTTCACTTCCAGCAGCTTACTATTTTTAGCAGGTTTTCAGGTCCTGCACGCTCGTAGCCGTTTTGGGGCATTAATGATCCAGGTGGATATCGGGGGCCACCCAGCTATTCCATTTGAACCCTCACCATTAGTTCTTTCTATTTTTAAGTTTCAGCACAACTTACAATTTTTGGAAGTTTTCCGGGTCCTGAACTTCCAGAGCCGTTTTGAGGCCCTAAACGACATTTTTTTAGGAAAAAACGAGAGTGACCGAGCCTACCTTTCTTGCACCAAAAGTTGTACTCCTCAGATAGATATTTCTAACGAGCTATTGAGCGCGTCAAACAGAGATCGTAGGCCAAAGTTACGCCCCCAGGAAGTTGAAACACCAATTTACCCAAACGAGGCCCATAGTTTTGGTGCTTCATCTCCTAGGGTTAGGCTTTTGGATGTTTCAGGTTTTAAATTATTTAGTAACAATAAATAGGCCTATGAGCCTCATTGTAACACAGTTCAGGTGTTGGTATCCAACACATCTCTTCTCAGGGATACTTTGCTAGTACCCTAGCTCATCTATTTCCATTATGTCTGTAATAGGCCTTCGAGCCTCAATGTAACACAGTTCAGAGGCTTGCGTAAGCCACATCTCTTCTTAGAGATACGCTGCCAGTGCCCTAGCTTGTTTCCATTATGTTTGTAAGCTTATTTCAATCATTCTTTTATTAAAAAAATGAAGAATTATTTCCGCTACATCTATGCGTTTATGGTTATATATGTATTCTGTTGCCTTCCTGCATAAAATCCGGATGAGTGGTATCAGAGCGGGTCTGTTATTTCTCTATTTATCTTTTCATGTCCCCAACACAGTCAGGGTATAAGGAGTTAGGGCTCGATCCATAATGCACCCTTCCAAGATCAAACTTGCAAACCCCGACGACCCCCCATGGCGGAAGCAAAGAAAAATGAGGGAGCAGAAGATCCTATCAAAATCTTGTTCAAGGAGGCCCTCGAGAAAAAGATGAACGCGATGGCGGCAACTTTCCGAGTCTCAAAATCGGCTACCCACCGGGCAAAGACATCTACATCCAAACTCTAGACCCTACACCACACCAAGGCATGTCAGATAAATCCAATACCAAGTTGAGTAGAATTCCCCCCCCCCCCCCCCATGGAGGAACTTAACGCAATGTAGACCATTGCTTCCCAAGGAGGGAGGAATGATCCAGGTGGATATCGGTGGCCACCCACTTGTTCCATTTGGAATTGTAAAATTAATTCTTGTAGCTTTTCACTTCCAACATCTTTCTAGCGAGCTATTGAGTGTGTCAAACAGAGATCGTATGCCAAAGTTACGTCCCCGGGAAGTTGAAACACCAATTTACCCAAACGGGGCCCACAGTTTTGGCGCTTCATCTCCTAGGGTTAGGCTTTTGGAAGTTTCGATTTTTACATTGTTTCTCAAAAATAAATAGGCCTTTGAGCCTCATTGTAACACAGTTCAGGGGCTGGTATCCGACACATCTCTTCTCAGGGATACGCTCAAGTACCCTATCTCATTGATTTCCATTATGTGTGTAATAGGCCTTCGAGCCTCAATGTAACAAAGTTCAGAGGCCTGCGTAAGCCATATCTCTTCTCAGAGATACGCTACAAGTGCCCTAGCTTGTTTCCATTATGTTTCTAAGCTTATTTAAATCATTCTTTTATTAATAAAATGAAGCATTATTTCCCGTGCATCTCTGCGTCTATGGTTAATATATCTGTATTATGTTGCGTTCATGCATAAAATGTGAATTAGTGATATCAGAGCGGGTCTACTCTTTCTCTTTTTTTCTTTCCATATCCCCAATGTGGTTAGAGTATAAGGAGTTAGGGCTCGATCCGGTTGCACCCTTCCAAGATCAGCCTCTTCAACCCCGACAATCCCCATGGCGAAAGGAAAGAAATATGAGGAAGCAGAAGAGCCTATCAAAATATTGTTCGAGGAGGCCCTCGAGAAACAGAGGAATATGATGACGGATAAATTTTCTGATATCCTTCAATTTCTGCCCACTGGCGGCACATCTACATCCAGCACTTCCGCCAACAGGTCCGCGGCATCCTCGACAAATCCAATACCAAGTTGAGTAGAATTTTTGGCCCCATGGAGGAACTTAACGCAATGGACACCATTGCTTCCTAAGGAGGGAGGATTGATCCAAGTAGATATCGTTGGCCACCCACCTATTCCATTTGGGCCTGCAACATTAATTCTTGCAGCTTTTAACTTCCAGCAGCTTACTACTTTTAGCAGGTTTTTGGGTCTTGCAAGCCCAAAGCTGTTTTGGGGAATTAATGATCTAGGTGGATATCGGTGGCCACCCAGCTATTCCATTTGAACCCTCGCCATCAGTTCTTTCCATTTTTAAGTTTTAGCACAACTTACTATTTTTGGAAGTTTTCTGGGTCCTCAACTTCCAGAGCTGTTTTGAGGCCCTAAACAGTATTTTTTTAGGAAAAATAAGAGCGACCAAGCCTATTTTTCTCACACCAAATGTTTTACTCCTCGAATATACCTTTCTAACGAGCTATTGAGCCTGTCAAACGGAGATTGTATGCCAAAGTTACGCCCCCGGGAAGTTGAAACACCAATTTACCCAAACGGGGCCCACAGTTTTGGCGCTTCATCTCCTATGGTTAGGATTTTGGACGTTTCGGGTTTTACATTGTTTCTAAATAATAAATAGGCCTTCAAGCCTCATTTTAACATAGTTCAGGGGCTGGTATCCGACACATATCTTCTCATGGATACACTGCGGGTACCCTAGCTCATCGATTTCCATTATGTTTGTAATAGGCCTTCAAGCCTTAATGTAACATAGTTCAGAGGCCTCTGTAAGCCACATATCTTCTAAGAGATACACTACCAGTGCCTGTCTTGTTTCCATTATGTTTTTAAGATTATTTCAGTCATTCTTTTATTAATAAAATGAAGCATTATTTCTACTGCATCTCTCTGTTTATGGTTACAACTGTATTTTGTTGCGTTCCTGCATAAAATCTGGATCAGTGGTATCAGAGAAGGTTTGCTCTTTCTCTGTTTTTATTTTCATGTCCCCAACGTGGTCAGGGTCTAAGGAGTTAGGGCTAGATCCGGTTGCAGCCTTCCAAGATCAGCCTCGTAAACCCCGACGATCCTCCATGGCGGAAGGAAAGAAAGACGAGGGAGCAGAAGATCCTATCAAAATCTTGTTCGAGGAGGCCCTTGAGAAACAGAGGAACGCGATGACGGATAAATTTTCCCATATCCTTCAACGTCTGCCCACCGGTGGCATATCTACATCAAGCACGTCCACCAACAGGTCCGCGACATCCTGGACAAATCCAATACCAAGTTGAGAGGAATTTTCCCCCCATGGAGGAACTTAACACAATGGAGACCATTGCATCCTAAGGAGGGATGATTGATCCAGGTGGATATCAGTGGCCACCCACCTATTCCATTTGGACATGCAACATTAATTCTTGCAGCTTTTCACTTCCAGCAGCTTACTATTTTTAGCAGGTTTTCCATTCCTGCATGCCCGAAGCCGTTTTGGGGCATTAATGATCTAGGTGGATATCGGTGGCCACCTAGCTATTCCATTTGAACCCTCGCCATTAGTTCTTTCCATTTTTAAGTTTCAGCACAACTTACTATTTTTGGCAGTTTTCCGAGTCTTAGACGTTTGGAGCCGTTTTGAGGCCCTAAACGACATTTTTTTAGGAAAAACCAAGAGCAAACAATTGTTTTATTATTGCACCAAAATTTTTACTCCTCGGAGAGACCTTTCTAACGAGCTATTGAGCGCGTCAAATGGAAATCGTATGCCAAAGTTACGCCCCCATGAAGTTGAAACACCAATTTACCCAAACGAGGCCCACAGTTTTGGCGCTTCATCTCCTAGGGTTAGGCTTTTGGAATTTTTAGGTTTTACATTGTTTCTCAACAATAAATAGGCCTTCGAGCCTCATTATAACACAATTCAGGGGCTGGTATCCGACACATCTCTTCTCAGGGATATGCTACAAGTACCCTAGCTCATCTATTTCCATTATATCTATAATAGGCCTTCAAGCCTCAATGTAACATAGTTCAGTGGCCAGTGTAAGCCACATCTCTTCTCAGAGATACACTACTAGTGCCCTAGCTTGTTTCCATTATGTTTCTAAGCTTATTTCAGTCATTCTTTTATTAATAAGATGAAGCATTATTTCCGCCGCATCTCTCCATTTATGGTTATATCATTATTCTGTTGCGTACCTGCATAAAACCTGGATCAGTGGTATCAGAGCGAGTCTGCTATTTCTCTGTTTTTATTTGCATGTCCTCAACGCAGTCAGGGTATAAGGAGTTTGGGCTCGATCCGGTTGCATCCTTCCATGATCAGCCTCTTAAACCCTGACGACCCCCCATGGTGGAAGGAAAGAAAGATGAGGGAGCAGAAGATCCTATCAAAATATTGTTCAAGGAGGCCCTTGAGAATCAGAGGAACGCGATGACGGATAACTTTTTCCATATCCTTCAACGGCTGCCCATCGGCGGGACATCTACATCTAGCACGTCTAACAACAAGTCCGCAACATCCTGGACAAATCCAATACCAAGTTGAGCGGAATTTTCCCCCCCATGGAGGAACTTAACGCAATGGAGACCATTGCTTCCTAAAGAGGGAGGATTGATCCAGGTGGATATCGGTGGCCACCCACATATTCCATTTGGACTCGCAACATTAATTCTTGCAGCTTTTCACTTTTAGTAGCTTACTATTTTTAGCAGGTTTTCGGGTCCAGCACGCCCGAAGCCGTTTTGGGGCATTAATGTTCCATGTGGATATCGGTGGCCACACAACTATTCCATTTGAACCCTCACCATCAGTTCTTTCTGTTTTTAAGTTTCAGCACAACTTACTATTTTTGGCAGTTTTCCGGGTCCTAAACTTCTGGAGCCATTTTGAGGCCCTAAATGACGCTTTTTTAGGAAAACCGAGATCGATTGAGCCTTTCTTTCTCACACCGAAATTTCTACTCCTTGGATAAACATTTCTAACGAGCTATTGAGCGCATCAAACGAAGATTGTATGCCAAAGTTACGCCCCCGGGAATTTGAAACACCAATTTACCCAAATGGGGCCCAGAGTTTTAGCGCTTCATCTCCAAGGGTTAGGCTTTTGGACGTTTCAAGTTTTACATTGTTTTTCAACAATAAATAGGCCTTCGAGCCTCATTGTAACACTATTTAGGGGGTTGGTATCTAATACATCTCTTCTCAGGGATACGCTGCCAGTAACCTAGCTCATCTATTTCCATTATGTCTGTAATAGGCCTTCGAGCCTCAATGTAACACAATTCAGAGGCCTGCGTAAGCCACATCTCTTCTGAGAGATACACTACCAATTCCCTAGCTTGTTCCATTATAATTGTGTGTTTATTTCAGTCATTTTTTATTAATAAAATGAACCATTATTTCTGTTGCATCTCTGCGTTTATCATTATATTGGTATTCTATTGCGTTCCGGCATAAAATCCAGATCAGTGGTGTCATAGCAGGTCTGCTCTTTCTCTATTTTTATTTGCATGTCCCCAACGCGACCACGGTATATGGAGTTAGGGCTCAATCTGGTTGCACCCTTCCAAGATCAGCCTCTTAAACCCCAACGACCCCCCATGGCAGAAGGAAAGAAATATGAGGGAGCAGAAGATCCTATCAAAATCTTGTTCAAGGAGGCCTTCAAGAAATAGAGGAACGTGACGATGGATAACTTTTCCCATATCCTTCAACGGCTACCCACTGGCGACACATCTACATCCAACACGTCTGCCAACAGGCCCGCGACATCCTCGACAAATCCAATACCAAGTTGAGTAGAATTCCCACCCCCATGGAGGAACTTAACGCAATGGAGACCATTACTTCCTAAGGAGGGAGGATTGATCTAGGTGGATATCGGTGGCCACCCACCTATTCCATTTGGACCCCCAACATTAATTCTTGCAGCTTTTCACTTCGAGCAACTTACTATTTTTAGCAGGTTTTTGGGGCCTACATGCCCGAAGCTGTTTTGGGGCATTAATGATCCAGGTAGATATCGGTGGCCACCCAGCTATTCCATTTGAACCCTCGCCATCAGTTCTTTCTGTTTTTAAGTTTCAACACAACTTACTATTTTCGGCAGTTTTCCGGGTCCTGAACTTCTGAAGCCGTTTTGGGGCCCTAAACGAAGTTTTTTGAGGAAAACCAAGAGTGACTAGGGAAAAATTTCTTGCACCAAAAGTAAGCTGTACTCCTTGGATAGAAATTTCTAACGAGCTATTAAGCGCGTCAAATGGAGATCGTATGCTAAAGTTACGCCCCCGTGAAGTTGAAACACTAATTTACCCAAACGGGGCCCACAGTTTTGGTGCTTCATCTCCTAGGGTTAGGCTTTTGGACGTTTCGGGTTTTACATTGTTTCTCAACAATAAATAGGCCTTCGAGCCTCATTGTAACACAGTTCATCGGTTGGTATCCAACACATCTCTTCTCAGGGATATGTTGCCAATACCCTAGCTCATTTATTTCCATTATGTCTATAATAGGCCTTCGAGCCTCAATTTAACACAGTTCAGAGGCTTGCGTAAGCCACATCTCTTCTCAAAAATATGTTACCAGTGCCCTAGCTTGTATCCATTATGTTTCTAATCTTATTTCAATCAATATTTTATTAATAAAATGAAACATTATTTCCGCTGCATCTCTGCGCTTATGGTTATATCTGAATTCTATTGCGTTTCTGCATAAAATCTGGATCATTGGTATCATAGTGGGTCTTCTCTTTCTTTGTTTTTCTTTGCATTTCCCCAACGCGGTCAGGGTATAATGAGTTAGGGCTCGATCCGGTTGCACTCTTCCAAGATCAACCACGCAAACCCTGACGACCCCCCATGGCAGAAGGAAAGAAAGACGAGGGAGCAGAAGATGCTATCAAAATCTTGTATGCCCGTAGCCGTTTTGGGGCATTAATGATCCAAGTGGATAGTGGTGGCCACCCAGCTATTCCATTTGAACCCCTGCCATCAGTTCTTTCCATTTTTAAGTTTCAACACAACTTAATATTTTTGGCAATTTTCAGGGTCCTGAACTTCTGGAGCCGTTTTGAGGCCCCAAACAACGTTTTTTTAGGAAAAACTGAGAGCAACCAAGCCAATTTATTTCACACCAAAAGTTGTACTCCTCGGATAGACCTTTCTAACGAAATATTGAGCATTTCAAACGGAGATCATATTCCAAAGTTACGCCTCGGGAAGTTGAAACACTAATTTACCCAAACGGGGCCCATAGTTTTGTCGTTTCGTCTCATAGGTTAGGTTTTTGGATGTTTCAGGTTTTACATTATTTCTCAAAAATAAATAGGCCTTCGAGCCTCATTGTAACACAGTTTAGGGGCTGGTATCAGACACATCTCTTCTCAGGGATACGCTGCTAGTACCCTAGCTCATCTATTTCCATTATATCTGTAATAGGCCTTCGAGCCTCAATGTAACACTGTTTAGAGGCTTTCATAAGCCACATCTCTTCTCAGATATATTCTACCAGCGCCCTAGCTTTTTTCCATTATGTTTCTAAGATTTCAGTCATTCTTTTATTAATAAAATGAAGCATTATTTCCGCTACATCTCTGCGTTTATGGTTATATCTGTATTCTGCTGCATTCCTGCATAAAATCCGGATCAGTGGTATCAGAGCGGGTATGCTCTTTCTCTATTTTTCTTTGCATGTCCCCAACATGGTTAGGGTATAAGGAGTTAGGGCTCAATTTGGTTGCACTCTTCCAAGATCAGCCTTGCAAACCCCGACGACCCCCCATGTCAGAAGGAAAGAAAGACGAGGGAGGAGAAGATCTTATCAAAATATAGTACGCCCGAAGCCGTTTTGGGGCATTAATGATGCAGGTGGATATCGGTGGCCACCCAGCTATTCCATTTGAACCCCCACCATTAGTTCTTTCTGTCTTTAAGTTTCAACACAACTTACTATTTTTGGCAGTTTTCTGGGTCCTGAACTTCCGAAGCCGTTTTGAGGCCCTAAACGACATTTTTTTTAGGAAAAACCAAGAGCTACCGAGCCAATTTTTCTTGCACCAAAAGTTTTACTCCTCGGATAGAATTTTCTAACGAACTATTGAGCGCGTCAAATTGAGATCGTATGCCAAAGTTATGCCCCCGGGAAGTTGAAACACCAATTTACACAAATGGGGCCCACAATTCTGGCGCTTCATCTCCAAGGTTTAGGCTTTTGGACGTTTCTGGTTTTACATTGTATCTCAATAATAAATAGGCCTTCGAGGATCATTCTAACAAAGTTCAGGGGCTAGTATCTGACACATCTCTTCTCAGGGATACGCTGCCAACACCCTAGCTCATTGATTTCCACTATGTCTGTAATAGCCCTTCGAGCCTCAATGTAACACAGTTTAGAGGCCTGCGTAAGCCACATCTCTTCTCATAGATACACTACTAGCACCCTAGCTTGTTTCCATTATGTTTGTAAGCTTATTTCAATCATTATTTTATTAATAAAATGAAGCATTATTTCCCCTGTGTCTCTACGTTTATGGTTATATTTGTATTTTGTTGCGTTCCCGCATAAATCCGGATCAGTGGTATCATATCAGGTCTGCTCTTTCTCTTTTTTTCTTTGCATGTCCCCAACGCGGTCAGGGTATAAGGAGTTAGGGCTCGATCCGGTTGCACCCTTCCAAGGTCAGCCTCGCAAACCCCGACGACCCCCCATGGTAGAAGGAAAGAAAGACGAGGGAGCAGAAGATCCTATCAAAATCTTGTTCTAGGAGGCCCTTGAGAAACAGAGGAATGCGATGATGGATAACTTTTCCCATATCCTTCAACGGCTACCCACTGGTGGCACATCTACATCTAACACTTCCGCCAACAGGTCCTCGACATCCTGGACAAATCCAATACCAAGTTGAGTAGAATTTTGCCCCCCATGGAAGAAATTAATGCAATGGAGACCATTGCTTCCTAAGGAGGGAGGAATGATCCAGGTGGATATCGGTGGCCACCCACCTATTCCATTTGGACCTGCAACATTAATTCTTGTAGCTTTTCACTTCCAGCAGCTTACTATTTTTAACATGTTTTCGGGTCCTACACGCTCGAAGCCGTTTTGGGGCATTAATGATCCAGGTAGATATCGATGGCCACCCAACTATTCCATTTGAACCCTCACCATCAGTTCTTTTTGTTTTTACGTCTCAGCAAAACTTACTATTTTTGGCAGTTTTTCGGGTCCTGAACTTCTAGAGCCATTTTGAGGCCCTAAACGACATTTATTTAGGAAAATCTGAGAGCGAAAAAGCCTATTTTTCTCACAAAAAAGTTGTACTCCTCAAATAGACCTTTCTAACGAGCTATTGAGCACATCAAACATAGATCGTATGCCAAAGTTACGCCCCCGGGAAGTTGAAATACCAATTTACCCAAACGGGGCCCACAGTTTTGGCGCTTCATCTCCTAAGATTATGCTTTTTCATGTTTCGGGGTTTACATTGTTTCTCAACAACAAATAGGAATTCAAGCCTCATTGTAACACAGTTCAGGGGTTGGTATCCAACACATCTCTTCTCAGGGATATGCTGCCACTACCCTAGCTCATCGATTTCCATTATGTCTGTAATAGGCCTTTGAGCCTCAATGTAACACAGTTTAGAGGCCTACGTAAGCCACATCTCTTCTCAGAGATACGCTACCAATGCCCTAGCTTGTTTCCATTATATTTGTAACCTTATTTCCATCATTATTTTATTAATAAAATGAAGCATTATTTCCCCTGCATCTCTGCGTTCATGGTTATATCTGTATTCTGTTGCGTTGCAACATAAAATCTAGATCAGTGATATCAGAGCGAGTCTTCTCTTTCTCTTTTTTTCTTTGCATGTCCCCAATGCAGTCAGGGTATAAGGAGTTAGGGCTCAATCCAATTGCACCCTTCCAAGATCAGCCTTGCAAACCCCGAAGACCCCCCATGGTGGAAGGAAAGAAAGATGAGGGAGGAGAAGATCATATAAAAATATTGTTCGAGAAGGCCCTTGAGAAACAGAGGAACGCGATTGTTACACAGTAATTTGTCACCGTCCTTACCATTCCCCATCCCGCACAATGGAGGACCCATTCCGTGACCTGTGGACAGTGTCATGCCTTGAAATCATCATCAATGCATCCCTCTGAACATGAGCTTCATTTGCCCTTGAGACATCTCCTTGCAAAAGTCATGAAAAACAGCCCTTTTGGCATTGGCGCGGGCAGTCAGTTCAGCACTCGCGCCAATGGAGAAATTACTGCAAAGGGGTCGCGCCACTTGGCGCTCTGTCATAGAGTCGTAGTCGCGCCACCCAATTTGGGAGTTGTTTTTTAAATAAGGATGGCGGAAGTTGAGTTCTAACAAATTCACAAACCATCACCTATCTTGAGTTGGGAGGTTGGCTGCGGGAGTTCTATGGAGGGAAGTGGTTTTTCCACCTCCCATAGAGCCTTCCTTGTTGATAGGGCCAATCCCATAATAATAGGGATCCCAACTCCTCCTTCCCCGTCTATAAAAGCTTGCTCAAATCAATGGCAAGCTAGTCTTGAAGTGCCTAAGCTCTGAATCTCCATATTCCCAAGAGCCTTTGTGTCGTAAAGCACCCTCTCTTTCCCTTAAGGCTGACTCAAGTAAGGAGACCATTGTCACGAGACTCTGGAGAGGTTTTCCCTTTCCTTGGTGAGCTTTGCGAGACGTGGACTACTGGAGACCCGTCCGAAGGAGACCGCGACGTCAGAACTTGGTTGTAATCTTTCTTCACTGGTTATTTAATAGATGATTATGATTATGGTTCCACTCCGTTTTCCATCATGTTAATGCGAGTAATGTCCTTTCTGACTGACGTTTAGTTACGTATGCTGGTTTCTATGCTTGTATCTATTCGTTTCTTCTGTGTGCAGGTGTTCATCCGCGGAGATCGTGGAAGGATTGTGATCTGCCAAGCTTGAGGAACGGGGACGCTTCTTCTTCAGATCCTAGCGTTGGAATCCAGGTAGGCTCTTATCTCCAGCCTTTTCATTCGTAATTAGGAACCTACGTCATGACATTGTTTGTTTGTTGCTAGACCCCTGCTGGGCTAGTAGGGATCGCCTCTGTCCGCAGAGGGGATTTACCTCCTCAACAAATTGGCGACTCCGCTGGGGATCCAGCTTGTTGTTTGATTTGTAAACTATAGACGGAGTCTGAAGTACAGCCAGATAGCCTTCGAAACGCTTCTGCCTAGCATTAGCGGAGTAGATCAACGCTACTTCGGTCGATCTCCGGTTTGGTTTGCAGACTGAACGACTTGGAGTCTTTGTCTTGCCTTGCCGTTTGTATCTTGTTTTTCCTTGCTTGATGAACCTTCTGGGTTGGATTTTTGTGTGTTTTTGCTTCTTGGATTGCTTAGCTTGCATTGGTCTGTCTCTGGAGTAGCTTATTTTTAATTTTTTGCTGAGAAACTCGACTGGCGCGGTTTTTAACCCGACAGTCGCGCCACTTGGCGCATGTTGCCTTTGTACAACCCGCGCCAATAGCCTTCTGGCGCCAGTTTCACTCTTACAGTCGCGCCACCCCTGTAAGTTTTTTGAGATTTCTCATTTTTGAGCTCTCTGAAGTTGACCAGTGTTTCTTCTTGATTTTCCGACTGCCTGAGTGTGTTGGAGTCTTGTTTGGCTGGGAATTCACCTCTGTCCTTTGGTTGTTTGCTTCTATCTACCGATTTCACGTTTCAAGCCCTAGGTCATCTAGTGGCTTGGTGTATCGAGCCCTCCTTGAGAGTTTTGGTGTTTGGATTGTCCTGTCAACTATCTGATTGATTCTCCACGTTCTCTGAGTAGTTGTTCATTGTTTCATTGCGATTTTTGGGTGATTGTTCATTTCTTCATTCAAAACTCGTTTGGTCTTGCTTTGGACTTGGATCACACAGTCCATTGGAAGCTTTTGAGTCTTTTTCTTGTTTTGAGAGACTTTGGTCGATTTGGGGATCTGATTGTTTGTGTTGTTGAGTGGAATGTGTTTGTTTCGCTCTCTTGAATATCGTTTCTCAAGTTGCTCCATTCATTTTCAAGTTTGATTAGTGCATATTAGCCATTAAACATTGAAAATCAAAAAAAAAAATCACTTTTGCTTTTGTTAATTAGTGCAAATTGTAACTTTTCCACATCGCTAGTGATTAGTGTTTTGAATGAAAAGTTGTCAATTGCATTAGTTACATTATAGAGCTCATTGTTTGGTTTCCGTTCATTTCGTTTGTGTTAAAGCTCTCAACTCTTCTCTAATTAGTTTTCATCGAACGAAATGTTGCATTGTGGCATATAGCTTTGCATTTAGGAGACACTACATACGATAGGGCCTGGAAATTGAAACTTAATTGAAGATCAACTATAAAATTTATTCAATTAACCTAAGGCAGCATTGGAACTTAACGAAACATATTTAGAAGGTCTAGGCTAGAGACGTGTTCCGGCGTCGTTAAACCTAGCAGCTGTCGTTCGCCTGTTGGCTTTAGACGGCGCTAGTACGGACTTGCGCTCCCCGTACCGTCGCGTATATAAAGGGAGACCCCTATAGGTTTTCAATCCTTTATCCACAGGAAGCCGAGTCTGCCGCCCTATACCCGTGATACACCGAACACAGCATTCGGGGAGACTACCTGCACGTACGGAAAGTCCTTGGTCGATTTCTGTTTCATTATTGAAACCAAGGTGTATATTGCGGTTCACGGATATTTGGTACACCCTTTGTGCCTAGTTTTTCCTGAGCAGTCATTTGGTCTTTTCTGACTCCCTAAACTTGAAAAGACCGTCAAGCGCTTGTCCTTTCACGCTTGTGTCAACTCTGAAAGAGATAGAGTCATCTTTTTCTCGTTTCTCGACTCTTGAAACATGAAACGGTAGAATTTCTTACTTTCCAATGTGGTAAAATTAATCGCCCACGATTTCACACCTATTTAGACATTGCTTGTTGACCGTTTGATCGTGTGTCTTAGCTCATTTTCAGCCCGTGTGTGTGTTTTCTCTTTCTTCTAGTCCTTTGCCACGGTGGCGGAACCATCGGTTTCGTCTACTGGTAGTCCTTACACGGACGATTCTTCAGAAGCTTCTGAGCCTTCTGTTGAACCACAGCAGCCTGTTGTTTCCAAGTTTCCTGACGGGGGACCGGTTCTCGCCGAGCAACCCTTTGGAGGACCAGTTGAGTTCAATTGGCCCTTTTCGGACCCTGTGTCTGAATTGAGATTAGGAGCTGATTTCCTTTCTCTTACATCGGGTTCACCGTTTGTTGCTGTTGTCTTTCCTCCTAGTCCTCGCCGTCTTCTGCGTGATTTAACGGCAGGATCAACCATGAGTGATTCTGGTGAGGAAATTCCGGGGTCTGATGACTATCAGCGCATCCCTCGTAGATTGTTTGAGGGAGACGGTTCCGAGCTGGCTACCACATCGTCAGCCAGTCCTTCTTTTCCATAGGGATACAGATCTCTGGGTCAGATCATTTCAGCTGCTGCCTCTATGGGGATATCATCTCCCGCGTCGAGACCAGCTGCCACTACACCCGGGGTGTCCCCCTCGACGCCCGTCACTTCTGTTCTCGTTCGGCCCACTGTTTGTGTGGCTGCCTCTTCTGTTGTTGTCTTAGCATCTGCTACTAGGGCTGGGCCAACTCCCGAAGACATTTACCTAGCTACTGCTATACCGGAGAATATCTCTCCGGAGGAGTATCGGTTGTTTTTACAGCAGCCGAACGCCGGAGCTGGACAAGTTCCCCAAGATCCTTATCGATCCTTCTTTTCGCACTATGCATAGGATGGCACTCCCGTGTATATGTTCCCAGGTCAGTTCGACGGACATGGGGAGGTTTTGCGCCTTCCTGCTCCTGAGGCTTATTTATATGCTCAAGGTTTACCATACAACCAGGCTTACAACCCACAGGGACAACCCTTTCAAGGCCAACCTACGGGCCAACCTGGTTATTTGTATGACCCACAGGGACAACCCAACCAAGGCTACCCTGCGGGCCAGCAAGGGCCATTATACAATCCGCAAGGACCATATTATAGCCCTGCTGGTCAACCTGCTCAACCTCAGCTAGGGTATCAACCGGGACAGGCCTATGGTCCTGGGGGGAAAATTCAGCCGTCTTTACCAATGCAACCGCAGTATCCTGCTATTTCTAACGTTGCATATCAGCTAGGACCACCCTATGGTTCTGCTTCAGGTCAAACTGGTTTCCAGCAAGCACCTGGTCCTGTTCCTCCACCAGGGCAACCGGCTCATCCGGTACAGCCCGGTGTTCCATTGGCACAACCTGGGGCTCACTTACAACCAGGTCAGCCTGCGCAACCAACACCGCCTGGTCACGGGCCGACCCTGGTCGTCGAGCCGGCCCCCTCACTAAGGTCCTTTGTTCATTCGGGGCGACCTCTAACGTACCTCTCCTCTGCTGGCGGCCTGTTCGTCGATACGCAGCCAAATAAACAGTTGCGCCCTACGTACCAGGCTCCGCAGGGTTCCACTTATCAGCAGCCTACTCATCCTCAGAGTGGTTATTATCCTCATGGTCAGTCTCAACCGAACTATAACCACTCTGGAGGCTCTCAGTATCATCCTATTCCACCCGGTTCCACCTACGCTCAGCAGCCAAATCCAAATGCTGCTTATACAGGGCAGACACCTAATCAGGGCCCGAACCCTGGTTATCAAGCCCCACACTATGGTTACCAGCAACCAAATCAGTCTGGTTATACAAACTATGCCCCCTACGGTCAGAATCCTCAGGGACAGAACCCATGGGGGCATGGATATTCACAACCATCGTGGAACGCAGGTACCGGACCTTATCCTGGGACTGGCATGGTAGTTAACCCTCCATTGCCGTTCCTGGCTACCTTGGAACTGCCGGACGTTTCGAAGTTGACCAATGATCCGATTGCTCATAATCCATATTGGCCCCCGGTTCCCACCAAGATACCAGGTGACTGTCCCAAGTTTGAGGGCAAAGCTGGAGAAGACCCCCAGGCGCATGTGATGACGTATCACCTTTGGTGTTCGTCTAACTCTTGGACCGACGATTCGATTCGTCTACGTCTTTTCCAGCGTACTTTAACAGGAGCTGCTGCTAAGTGGTACATAGAGTTGTCCCGTGGTATTTTTCAGGATTTCAACTCGTTAGCTATGGCTTTCCTCACGCATTTCCAGTTACCAGTCCGGTATGAGACCGGGACGCACCTCCTGTCTTCCCTGAAGCAGGACTCGGCCACTCACATCTCGGATCACATCCATGAGTGGCGGCGCCGTCATCGACTGATCAAGTTTCACATACCTGATCAGATTTTGACTCACTGGTTCACCACCTCCTTTGTCAATAAAATCGCTCAGGATATCGCGATGGGAGCGTGTGTGACGGAGGAACAAGCTATCGCACGTGCCCAGTACCTGGATCTTGTTTATTCGCAATCTGGCACGCTTTATGACATCCTGCCTGATGCTCCACGGCCCGGAGCCACAAAGGCCCCGCCTACCCCCACGGTGGATGGTGTCATTGGTTCCGTTTCTCAAAATTCGAAGAAGTCTTCGAATGGGAAGCAGAAGGCTAATTCTTCCAACAATACCTCTGCTCAATCCCCCTCATCCGATTCTGGTAAAACCGCGGAGGTGAATGCCGTCCAGGCCAATCCTACGGACAAATCCTCCAAGGGGAAGAAGAAGGGCAAAGGCAAATCAAAATCTGATGCCCCGAAACCGGAATCTAAATCTCGGACTGAGGATGGCTCCCAACGTAAGCCGAAATTCCCTTGCCTCATCTGTGAAGGTGACCATTACACTAAGGATTGTCCACGACGATCCGAAATTAGTCAACTTCTTAAAGGCTCAAAAGGAACTCCGGCTGTTTTAAAAGAGCCATTTCCATCTCAGCAGACCTAGATGGTCGAACAGGGCTCATCATCTGCACCGTTTGGGTCTCAGGTTTTCATGATGAAGACTAATGCACCTATCACTATCGTTACGAGATCGAAGGATTACAACAGTCAGCAGCAGGCACCCGGGAAGGCAGTTGCGGAAGGGCCGCCTCCCCCACCTGTTTCTGGTCCGTTGGAAATCGAGAAGCCGACTCTCGAACCCGTTGTGAAGCCACCTCCCAAGGGTGTTCTTCGGAGATCCTCTTACAATCCAAACGCTCGTGCCACTCAACATTACAGTATCGTTGAGGATCTGGCACAGGCGCCATGTGCCATGTCTGCACTTGAGGTTCTTCAAAGTTGTCCTTCACAACGGAAGGCTTTACTGTCTGCCATCGGTGGTATCGATCCCGCCGACTCGAGCCTTCTCACCTTCGATCTGGAGAATTTTACTCCCCAGCTTCCACATCAAATCGCTTTGGTCATTCAAGTCGGGATTAACGGTCTGAACATTCATAGGGCCGTCGTAGATGAGGGTGCATCTACCTGCGTTATGTCCTCCGCTTGCTGGAAGGCCATTGGCTCTCCAGCCTTGTCGTCATCTCCCAATGCCCTTGAGGCATTTGATGGTCGGGAGTCTAAACCCCTGGGAGTTCTTGAGAGTCTTGCGATCACATTACAGGGAAAAACCGTCAACGTGGAAGTAGAAGTGGTTGACGCGAAACTCAACTACAACATACTTCTTGGCTGCAGCTGGACCCATGCCATGCTCTGCGTGCCGTCTACTGTCTTTCGATTCATTAAGTTCCCCCATGAGGGCAAGATTGTCACGGTAGATCAGTTGTCGTTTTTCACCTCTAGCTCTGAGAACAACGTACCATACGTAGATCAAATTCCGAATCCCCCAGACAGCATAGGACCTGGTCTTTTCAAAGACCTTGTTCTCATGGGTATATTCCCCGCACCGCCACCGGATACCGCTCAAGTCAACATGTTGTCCAGGACTGATGACCCCTGGCTTATTCCTTCACCTGAGCAGGTATATGAGTTTGGAGAATCCATGCCTTTAACGCCAGTAGAGATAAGCTACTGTGATATTGTTGACGCATCGGACCCTCCACCTCCTCAGAATGCTCCGATGAGCATGGCTCTTGACGTCTACTCACAATCCCCCTGGCTTGGTCAGGCTGATTCGCCTGATCCTCTTAGAGAGACTTTTCCTTCAGATGAGGCTATCATTGAGACTATGTCTCTGGAGGAGCTGCCTTGGGGCGATGGACATCATCGCTCCTCGTTTATGCCCAGCTTGGAGGCAATGACTGATTTTCTGGAGCGATATGCTACTCAGGTTCCTTCCCCTCCTCTTCAAACACCGGTCTTAATGCACGAGGTCTTTTCGGAGGGTAATCTGAGTAACATTACTCAAACGGTTCCAATCGACATCTCCGTTAAACCGGGGATTGTTGAGAACATTCATGTGGGTGTGACTTGTTCTCCCAAGGAGATTCAAGTCTATACTGAGCTTTTCAAAGAATTCAGAGATGTTTTCGCATGGTCTTACGAGGAAATGCCGGGAATTGATCCGAGTATTGTCGTGCACAAGATTCCAACCTACCCAGGTGCGAAACCCGTGCACCAACGCTTACGTCCCATGCATCCTCGGAAAGCCGCCGCCATCAAGGCAGAAGTTGAAAAACTTCTGAACGCGGGTTTTATTTATCCTATCCCCCTTACAGAATGGGTGTCCAATATCGTCCCTGTTGATAAAAAATAGGGTACCATTTGAGTCTGTGTCGATTATCGCGATATCAATCGTGCCTGTCCTAAGGATAATTATCCCACTCCATTCATCGATCAGATCATCGACGAATGTGCTGGGAGTGAGATCTACTCCTTAATGGACGGTTTCTCAGGCTATAACCAAATCAATATTGCACCTGAGGATCAACATAAGACCACATTCATCTGTCCGTGGGGCACTTTCGCGTACAAAAAACTCTCGTTCGGCTTAAAAAACGCTGGTGCCACATTTCAGCATGCGATGTCCTACGCTTTTCACGATATTCGCCATATTGTCCAGCCTTATCTGGACGACTTTCCAGCCCATTCGGGTAAGCGAGAGGACCATCCTGAGCATCTCCGCCAGATATTTCTTCGTTGCAGACGCTACAATATCAGGCTCAACCCTCATAAGTGCATTTTCTGCGTTGATTCTGGCCGTCTTTTAGGCTTTATAGTCTCGAAAGATGGAATTCGCCTTGACCCTCTCAAGGTTGAGGCCATTGTAAATCTCCCGTCACCCTCCTCCCTGTATCAGTTGCAGAGTCTACAAGGGAAAGCGAATTTTCTTAGGCGCTTTATCCCGAATTATGCCGAGGTGGCCAAAGGATTCACTCGTTTGTTAAAGCAGAATGTTCCCTTTTACTGGGACGAAATTGCTCAGGAATCCTTCGAGAAGCTGAAGACATTGCTAGTCAATGCTCCATTGCTTCGTCCTCCGGACTACCACCACGACTTTACTTTGTATCTAGCCGCCGCATTAAGCACCATCGCCATGGTCTTGGTGTAGGATGACGAGAACGGTGACGAACATGTCGTTTATTACCTATCTCGGAACCTTCTCGACCCGGAAACGCGTTATGCACATGTCGAGAAGTTGGCCTTAGCAGCAGTACATGACGTACAACGCTTTCGCCATTACATCCTTTTGCGCACGATAACAGTGGTTTCAGACTGCAACCCTATGACGTATATTCTTTCTAGACAATTACTAGGGGGCAAGTACTCCAAATGGATCGTCATCCTGCAGGAGTTTGACTTGGAGTTCACTACTGCCAAGTCAACTAAATCACTGGTCTTCGCGGATTTGATATGCTCTCTCCCTACAGACTCTGTTCCTTCACACTCAGAAGATCATATACCGGACTAAACACTCTTTCTTATCGATACTCGCGATCCTTGGTATGGTGACATTATAGTGTATCTTCAGACCGCGACATTTCGGTCTGAGTTGGATAAAACTGCCCGCCGGCGGATTCGGCACCAGTCCCAACCCTACCGTATCGTAGGAGATACCTTATATCGTATTGGAGTAGATTCGGTGCTCCGACGATGCCTTACCTTGGAAGAGGCTGAGAAAGTCTTGAATGACTGCCACAGTGGCGCCTGTGGCGGACACATGTCCGGGTATGCTACTGCCCAGAAGATTTTGCGGGCAGGTTATTTCTGGCCTTCCATATTCAAGGATTGTATCACTACAGTCCGTAAATGCCATCCGTGCCAGATTTTTCAGCGCAAGATGCGCGCGCCGCCATTGCCTTTGCATCCCGTTATTACCGTCGGCCCTTTTGCGAAATGGGGCGTGGATTTTATGACGTGTAACCCTCACTCGGCCGGGGGGCATGCATATATCATTGTCGCCGTCGACTACTTCACTAAGTGGGCCGAGGCGATGCCTACACTAGCTGCTGACGGGAAAACGGCTGCTTCATTTATATTCAACCATGTTATCGCACGATTCGGGGTTCCTCAAGCCATCGTCACTGATCATGGTACTCATTTCCGTGATTATATGATGACGGAGCTGACTTCAACGTTGGGCTTGCGTCACGACAGCTCAACACCATACTACCCTCAAGCGAATGGTCAGGTTGAAGCGGTGAACAAGGTCTTGGTCACCATGCTTCAGTGAACAGTTGGGATTCATAAATCCAGTTGGCATCTCCAACTGTTCTCAGCTCTTTGGGCATACCGAACATCTGCTAAGAGTGCAACCGGGTTCACACCTTTCCAATTGGTGTATGGCCTGGAATCTACTCTGCCGGTTGAATGCGAAATTCCTTCGCTTAAATTAGCTGTGTAGCTATTACCGGATACCTCCCCTGAGGAAGAACGTCTTCTGTATCTCGAACGATTGGATGAAACCCGTCGACTGGCTGCTTTGATCATCGAAGCACAAAAGAAGAGGGTCAAAACTCATTTTGATCAAACTGTTTCCCCTCGTTCTTTCACTGAAGGAGACCTCGTTCTCTTGTATGATCAGGCACATGATAAGCTTGGAGCCGGTAAACTCCAGCCTATGTGGCACGGTCCCTACATAGTAAAACGCGTTTTGAAAAATGGGGCCTACGAGCTTATAGATTACGAAGGAGTTCCGCTGGCGCAGCCCAGGAATGGGCTGTACCTTAAAAAGTACTATGCCTGAAGTGATTTCTTGGTGTGGTGTGTGTACATAGGTGTGTGATTGTCATTTGTGTGCATAGTGTGGTGTGCTTTGTAAACATCTTTCTGCTGATTGGGTCTTCCTGGTTGTGCAGATGTCTATTCATCCATTTGTTGGTTTCGTGGATGGTGCCTCCCGCAGTACCAGGAATCTGTCTTCCGCAGCCTGGGTAATCTACGATCCTGCTAGTGAGTTGATTGACCTGCAAGGTGTGTGTTTAGGACGTACCACGAACAATATCGCGGAATATAGCGCCGTGTTGGAATTATTAACCGAGGCAGTAAACCTTGGTATCCGTGAATTGCTCGTGTACCTAGATTCACAACTTGTAGTGTTACAGCTGAACGGACACTATTCGGTAAGGAACCCGTCCATCTTACGTATGTATTTGCGTATTCGATTACTGGAAAGGAATTTTGACTACATTACATATCATCATATACCCAGGCATTTGAATACATTAACAGATGCAGTAGCAAATTTGGTATTAGACAGACATTTGCGCAATTTATAATCATCATCACATGTAAAGAAAGACTCATCCAGAAATAGATATGTATGTATATAGATATCGAAATGTTTACATAGAGTGTGTCACATAAAACTCAAAAAATATACATAATCGTCTTAGTACATCCTGAGACACTGTGTCTCTCAAAAAATAGGTGTGGCATAAACCCTAAGGACTAATCCGCATGGTACTCATGATAGCACGTCACTGCACGCACTAGACGCCTCAGGATTCGGTGGATCTGGTTCGGAACTCCCCAGCGCTGGCGACAGGCCATGCATTGAGTACGTACGATAGTAGGCAGGGCCTCTGGGATCCCGTGGGCAATGCCCTCGAGATTCTGGATCAGTTCCTCTCCTCCGGTGCCCTCTCCCTGAACCTCAGGGGCGAGTTGTGTCCTCTGGGAGATTGGAGACATCCCAGCTGGTCTCTCAGGTCCCACATCTGCATATATAGATGATCATGTTAGGACGAATGCGTATTAACAAAAAAAAAAAAAACATAAAACGTAAAATCAAAATATGAGGGTCGCCTTCGACTCCTCGTCCTGATCATCTCCTTACGGTAGTGGGAGATGCGGGTTACCGTGCGTCGGTTCTAGAATAAGGGCTGATATTCCACGACGATGGAGTTGGCGCCGCCACCTAAAGAACTGCGGCCTCCGGAGACATACGACGTGGCCACCTCCGGATGCGGGCATGGGTGCGCGGCCCGAGCCGATAAGTAGCTCTCGTGGTATCGGACTCGCCACTGCGGCCCCTTGGCCCTGGAAGATTGGTATGCGTTCCAGAATGAACGATACCAAGATGGAACCATACCTGAACTGTTTCAGTTTCCCCTGTTTGCACTTTGTGAGCTGCCTTTTCATGTTGATAGTTACTGCTTCTACCCAGTTGAACAGTAGGGGACCCATACATTCTGAGGCCAACAGGAGTTGGGTCTTCATGGCCTCGTGCGGGGCCTGCGATCCAGCAGCCCGCGTAATGGTATGGAGAACTACTCTCAGTGCCAGGTCTGGAATGGTGGAGATATCCACCTTCTTGCTTCCTGATCCTGTTTGTGCCCCGCGGCACACCCGTGCCATTACCTGTTCCATCTTTTCCCCAGATGGTCTGCTTCCGGTCAATACAGGGATTGGACCTCTGCGGGACAATTCGGTAATAAAATAAACATCGGTGACCTCCAATTCTAACACCTGGTCTCGTAGCCTGAACACTTGTTCGTTTTCATCCCAGATGCTGATTAGATATTAGAGGAGCTCGGGCTGAGCTCGTAAACATGGCGTGAGGAAGAACTTCTTCAATCCACAGTTTCTAAGTGCATTCATGCAAGCTTGGCTTTGCATGGCCTGTTCATCCTCGTCTTCGTGCTCTCGTTCCTTCCATTCGATTGCCATTTTGAGTGATTATCTGCATTCATATGGTCAAAAACCCCTGATTAGATCTTTAGTGAGCTTCAAATTTCAAGAAATTTGGTTTAAAAGTCGAAATTTTGGGCGGAAATTTAGGCTCGGCCGCTGGCGCGGCTGTTTTTCTAACAGTCGCGCCATGTGGCGCGAGCCCTTTAGTAAAAAGAGCTCATTGGCGCGGGTCCGTGCCCGATACCCGCGCCAATGGGCCCGGCCCTAAAATTTCAAAAATACCCATGCAAGACTGATTTTTAAGGGAAAATCATTAAAAAATGAATGAAAATGTAGAGCAAGGGAGCACCTCTTACCTGTGACAGACGAGAAGCTGAATGGTTGCCTGGATTGGTCGCAATCGCCGACGAAAGTTTCTGCTCCAAATGGACCACTGTTGTTTTCTACCAAGGTAAATAGTAAAAGTAATTTTATTTTTACCAATTAGACATATTTATAATTTTTTCGACATTAAAATGAGTTTTAAAAGTTATTTTTATCAAATATTTTCATATGTTATGTCGAAAATGGATTTTACGCTTGCTTGGTATGTGCAGCAACAGGTTTTTGCAGCTTAAAAGATGGACACGAGTTGTATTTTATACTTTTTTTCGGACTCGGTAAATACACGAAAAAGTCACTCTGGAGTCATCTTTCAGCTCTTTTCTGACTCTCTAAATATGAAAAGATCACCGAGGCCCTTGTCGTTTCGATCTTGTTAAAATGGACGCGAATCGACATCCACCCAGTATAAGTTTAACCCTTTTTCGGGCTGGAATGGATTGATTACGAAAAAGGAATACCCTAGCCTATTGCGACTAGGAGGTTTTCCCGGATATTGTTTTCTACCTTTTCGGATCTGGGGAACTATTTACGAAAAGGGACATGTGGAGTTTTCTTTTCCGCTATCTTTTCAAACTCTCTAAACATGAAAATACGCCGAGTTCTTCCTTTGTCAGACTCGTTAAACCCTGATGACATCGGATCTAGTCGAAATGACGTTCTCCGAGTTTCTCCTTCCTGGGACTCGTTAAATGCACCAGGATGGATTCGCCCGAAGGGCGGACTTATATTGCAAGCATATGCTATCCCCTTCAAGCTTGTTATCAAAAATAATTGGGGTACTCGCCAGAAATGGTGGGGGAAAAATGGAACCGTCGTCGTTGTCGTCGGCAGTATGTCGCTCTTGAACATGGCACTTGTCTGCATTCGTGTCGGGTTGGGGACATCTCATCTCGTTGCTTCACTTTGCCTCCGTGGGTTTGGATAATCTCTTTTGACCTCTCATCTGTTCACTGCCTCGTCACCATGACCTCTGATCTGTTGATGTCAAATACTGCCAAGTCCACTGTCGTGCCGTTCATATGTTCAAGAGAAGTTGGCCTCTGAAAATATCAACCTTCCTCTGTTTCTCATACGATCCTGATTCACAACAAAAACGTCATGTTCCTCTGTCTCGTGTCGATGATGTGGGAATCATTATAGCCCACCTTCGATCAAGGTCACTTCCTGTCGACATCAACTCATTATCCAGGAAGTTGGTCTAGAGACTCCTTCTGGTACCTTGGAGCCTGCATGCCTCAATGGCAGGTTCATCGCATTCGACGAGAGGTTTACATCATTGGCCTCCGATCGAGTGATTCTGCGGGTGTTCGACGTCAACTCATTCATTCGCACGCCGTAGATTGTACCTGTAGTACCTTGAGGACCATTGTCATTATTGGTGGTTTCTCTCGCGTCGGTTAACAGCTTTCATCATTGGCTGGTAATCCGACGATGTTCTTGCATGTTCGACTTCAGCTCACACATTCACATGCTTGAACTTGTACTTTGTTGGGTCGAGATAGAGCGCAAGACCCTGGATTGTGTCTGTTGTAATCCAGGCTGCGATTGTGGATTATTATCGTTATGTACATGACTCATTGATTGGATGGCTGCGACCATACCTGAGTCTATTTGTTTGATCTTAGTTGGATGGCTGCGCCCATACCCTGGATCCGGATTATAGCATACTCTCTTTCGGATGGCTGCGTCCATACCACTTATATATCATGTACTTGAGATATCAGTTGTATCTTTCTGCGCAGGTTTTCCGACGGCGGGCCTTCAGTTGAACATGTTCTCGTAAAGCATTTCACCCCTCTCCCTCTTGGGCCTCATACTTTAGGGGGCATCTGTTACACAGTAATTTGTCACCGTCCTTACCATTCCCCATCCCGCACAATGGAGGACCCATTCTGTGACCTGTGAACATTGTCATGCCTTGAAATCATCATCAATGCATCCCTCTGAACATGAGCTTCATTTGCCCTTGAGACATCTCCTTGCAAAAGTCATGAAAAACATCCCTTTTGGCATTGGCGCGGGCAAGCAGTTCAGTACTCGCGCCAATGGGGAAATTACTGCAAAGGGGTCGTGTCACCTGGCGCTCTGTCATAGAGCCGTAGTCGTGCCACCCAATTTGGGAGTTGTTTTTTAAATAAGGATGGCGGAAGTTGAGTTCTAACAAATTCACAAACCATCACCTATCTTGACTTGGGAGGTTGGCTGCGGGAGTTCTATGGAGGGAAGTGGTTTTGCCACCTCCCATGGAACCTTCCTTGTTGATAGGGCCAATCCCATAATAATAGGGATCCCAACTCCTCCTTCCCCATCTATAAAAGCTTGCTCAAATCAATGGCAAGCTAGTCTTGAAGTGCCTAAGCTCTGAATCTCCATATTCCCAAGAGCCTTTGTGTCGTAAAGCACCCTCTCTTTCCCTTAAGGCTGACTCAAGTAAGGAGACCATTGTCACGAGACTCTGGAGAGATTTTCCCTTTCCTTGGCAAGCTTTGCGAGACGTGGACGACTGGAAACCCGTCCGAAGGAGACCGCGACGTCAGAACTTGGTTGTAATCTTTCTTCGCTGGTTATTTAATAGATGATTATGATTATGGTTCCACTCCGTTTTCCATCATGTTAATGCGATTAATGTCCTTTCTGACTGATGTTTAGTTACGTATGCTGGTTTCTATGCTTGTATCTGTTCGTTTCTTCCATGTGCAGGTGTTCATCCGCGGAGATCGTGGAGGGATTGTGATCTGCCAAGCTTGAGGAACGGGGACGCTTCTTCTTCAGATCCTAGCGCTGGAATCCAGGTGGGCTCTTATCTCCAGCCTTTTCATTCGTAATTAGGAACCTGTGTCATGACATTGTTTGTTTGTTGCTAGACCCCTGCTGGGCTAGTAGGGATCACCTCTGTCCGCAGAGGGGATTTACCTCCTCAACAGCGATGACGGATAAATTTTACCATATACTTCAACGGCTGCCCACTGGCGACACATCTACAGCCAGCACGTCTGCCAACAGGTCCGCGACATCCTGGACAAATCCTATACCAAGTTAAGCAGAAATTCCCCCCCCATGGAGGAACTTAACACAATGTAGACCATTGCTTCATAAGGAGGGAGGATTGATCCAAGTGGATATCGATGGCTACCCACCTATTCCATTTGGACCCCCAACATTAATTCTTGCAGCTTTTCACTTCCGGCAGCTTACTATTTTTAGCAGGTTTTCGGGTCCTACTCGCCCAAAGCCATTTTGGGGCATTAATGATCCAAGTAGATATCGGTGGCCACCTAGCTATTCCATTTGAACCCTATCCATCACTTCTTTCCATTTTTAAGTTTCAGCACAACTTACTATTTTTGGCAGTTTTCCGGTTCCTGAAATTCCGAAGCCCTTTTGAGGCCCTAAACGACGTCTTTTGAGGAAAAATGAGAGAAAACAAGGATATATTTCTTGCACCAAAAGTTGTACTCCTCAGATATACCTTTCTAACGAGCTATTGAGCACGTCAAACGGAGATTGTATGCCAAAGTTATGCCCCCGGGAAGTTGAAACACCAATTTACCCAAACGAGGCCCATAGTTTTGGTGCTTCATCTCCTAGAGTTAGGCTTTTGGACGTTTCGGGGTTTACATTGTTTCTCAATAATATATAGGCCTTCGAGCATCATTGTAACACAGTTTAGGGGCTGGTATCTAGCACATATCTTCTCAGGGATACGCTGCCAGTACCATAGCTCATCTATTTCCATTATGTCTATAATAGGCCTTCGAGCCTTAATGTAACACGGTTCAGAGGTCTGCGTAAGCCACATCTCTTCTCAGAGATACACTACCAGCACCCTAGCTTGTTTCCATTATGTTTCTAATCTTATTTCAGTCATTCTTTTATTAATAAAATGAAGCATTATTTCCACTGCATCTCTGCGTTTATGGTTATATCTGTATTTTGTTACGTTCCTGCATAAAATCCAGATCAGTGGTATCAGAGAAGGTCTGCTCTTTCTCTATTTTTCTTTGCATGTACCCAATGTGGTCAGGGTATAAGGAGTTAGGGCTCAATCCGGTTGCACCCTTCCAATATTAGCCTCGCAAACCCTGACGACCCCCCATGGCAGAAGGAATGAAAGATGAGGGAGAAGATGATCCTATCAAAATCTTGTACGCACGAAGCCATTTTGGGAAATTAATGATCCAAGTGGATATTGGTGGCCACCTAGCTATTACATTTGAACCCTCGCCATCAGTTATTTCCGTTTTTAAGTTTCAGCACAACTTACTATTTTTGGCAGTTTTCCGGGTCCTGAACTTTCGGAGCCGTTTTGAGGCCCTAAACGACGTTTTTCTACGAAAACCGAGAGAGACTGAGCCTATTTTTCTTGCACCAAAATTTGTACTCCTCGTATAGACCTTTCTAACGAGCTATTGAGTGTGTCAAATGGAGATCGTATGCCAAAGTTATGCCCCCGGGAAGTTGAAACACCAATTTAGCCAAACGGGGCCCACAATTTTGGCGCTTGAACTCCTAGGGTTAGCCTTTTGGACGTTTCAGGTTTTACATTGTTTCTCAAAAATAAATAGGCCTTTGAGCCTCATTGTAACACAGTTCAGGGGCTATTATCTAACACATCTCTTCTCAAGGATACGCTGCCAGTACCATAGCTCATCTATTTCCATTATGTCTGTAATAGGCCTTCGAGCCTCAATGTAACACAGTTCAGAGGCCTGTGTAAGTCACATCGCTTCTCAGAGATACACTACTAGTGCCATATCTTGTTTCCATTATGTTTTTAAGCTTATTTCAACCATTATTTTATTAATAAAATGAAGCATTATTTTTACTGCATCTCTGCGTTTATGGTTATATCTGTATTCTGTTGCGTTCCTGCATAAAATCTGGATCATCAATGAACTCATGGGAAACCATTACTCCATCCAAGATTTGGCACTCTTTGATGTACCCCATCTGTTCATGATATACCAGGGCTAGTAAAATGGATTTTAGGAAAGTGAGAATGACCTTTGTTATGACTTTATATACCACATTCCATGAAGATATGGGTAAAAGGACATTGGGATATTTATCCTTGTCCTTTTTGGGTGCCAACATGAGAAAAGTGGCAGTTAAGTCTAGCAGGATAGAGAGAGAACATTTGGAATCCTAAAAAAATAGTTACAGATCCTACCTAATGGTCAATCAATGACCATGGAAAAATTATGTGGTGAATCTACAAGGACCTCGAGCTTTGCTTTTGAGCATACCTTTAATTTTATTTTCCACTTCCTCGTTTGAAATAATACATAGAAGTGCCTCATTTTTTTCTTTGGTGACACGATAGGGGATGTATTGAAAAGTGTTGTATATGTAATTTTCTATAGCTATTCCAGGATTTTTTTCCATAACAGTCAAATAACTCAACTTCCCTTTCATTGTGATATTGAAATTTTTCTCATTCTAATATTCTCAAAGATTATATATAATGAGAATATATTTGTAAAATAAGGTAGTATTTTTTTTCTCCTTTATCCAGTGGATCCTATATTTCTTTTTCTAGAGGGCTTCCTCCTACTCCCGTAATTCCTCAAACTATGTTAGAGTGTGTGCTTCTTCATGAATTAGCTCCTTAGATCATCTATGTTAAATGACTTCTAGTTGAATTGCCAACATCTTAGCTTCTAACTCCTTTTACATTGAAAAATATTTTCAAACTCCTCGATCTTTAATTTTTTTATTTGGCCTTTAACATATTTGATATTTTGCTGAAGACAATACATGAAAAATATCTCTATATTTTCTTCTTCATACCACCATTCTTTTATCTTCTCTTAGAATTGTAGATGGGCTAACCTATAAATTACAAATATAAATGGTTTATTTTTTGGGATAAATCTAATTTCTATTTCTAAATTAAAGGGCTAGTGATCTAAATCGTTTCCCTAGAGAATGGAGGCTTCCAATAATATATCCCAAGCTGGGATGTTTTCCAAGATCAGGAAGATACCCAATCAACATGCAATTTGTTGCGAAGCTCCCTTAATTTTTTGCAGGAGATATTACCATGAATTTTCATGAGGTCTACAATATTATTAGAGAGCATGATATCTTCAAATAGGCTATCTTCTACTTCTAATTTTTTAATGCCCCTCTTTTCTTTACGAGGCATTTAATTACATTGATGTCTTTTCTAAGCATCCAAAAAGCATATGCTATGAGGACCTTGAGGTGATTAATGGTTTTGAAAATGCATTACTTATCTTTAGGAAATGTCGGCATGTATACATTTGAGAGGAAGCAGGTTTCGGTTGAGCCTATGAATTGAATCTTGACTATTATAACTTTGTATATGGTTAACATTTCTAGAATTGTAACTTCTTGTGAACTGTAGAAGATGGAATTACTCTTACTTGTATTTATGCATCAACAAATATGAATTGACAAACTCTTCCCCATTTTTAGGTTATCCCTTGTATGGATTCATTGGAGCATTTAGTTTCTGTAATCATCATAAAATATGGATGATATCAGAGTCGCTTATGTTTTGGATCCTTTCATTTCTCTTGCAATTAAAGCCCTTTATGGACCAAGAGATGACTTGGATTAGGGAGGTGGGCTAGTGGAGGGAAGACCTATGAGATCAACTTAATATGGCAAGATCAAACTAGCATTTATCCTAGCTATTCTAGAATTTTTTGATCTATATTTATTCCTTTCCTTTTTCCATCTTTGTGTAGTTTGGGGGAGTATTTAAAGGAATTCATATGAACTCCAATGTGAGCCCCACTTTTTTCCTACCCAATCCTTCCTTTTAGCCTTGGAAACAATATTTGAAATAACCTTTGGTAAGAATTTTTACACGTATTGTTCATGGAGAGAATTAGGATGTTATGATACTTTCACCTTAACAATGATAAGAAACCAATAATTATAGTTCACTTTGAGGGGGAAACATCCTTATACGATATATACAATGAACAAGAAAATATTTGATGATTTTGAGGCTATGTATTCTTATAATATATATGAGAGACAAATGGTAGAATTATAATAAAATGGGACCATTTGGGGTTCTAGCCTATAGAGAAATATAACATTATAAACATAATCACTCAATATCTAGGGCTTAATAAGGGGTTTTTGGGCTAACATGGGGTTATATAGCATTTGAAATTGGATCCTTTCCTTTCGAGGCTTTCACTATCTTCAAAGATCCAAGGATTTAAGATATATATTCTCTATTTCCTATTTGTCTTGATCCATTTTATGATTAGCCATAATAATTTCTTGGAGGGCCATTTCTTCAAAATCATTAAGGTTAGTGCGAATCATTTATGATCTTGAAGGGGGAGATCAAGGTGATATCAATTCACGCATATCCAAATTAGGGGGAGATGGGGGGTTAAGAAAGAAATGGGAGAGTCTCGGGGGGGTTGATGCATCCAAATAAAAGAAGGGGGAAAACATCTTGTTGATTTTGGGGATTTCTCTAGGGTATGGAGCTGGAGGGGTTGGTATGGTCCACTCTAAGAGACATCTAAGAGATATTGAAATGTATTATTTAATATGAATTTTTAAATAATTTTAAAAAGTATAAGATTTATTCATCTTCGTCTCACTCAAAAATGAAAATATAAGACTTTTTTTTCCCTTTTCCCTTACTTTTAATTAATTTATCTTTTCCTAAAGTTGATATAAAGTTATTACCACATCTCCTTAATAAGAGCGAGGATAGTAAGAGTGGTTTTTTTGATGTTTTATAAGGATTTTGGTTAAAACTAAGAAAATATGTATATTCATTTTTTGTTATTTTTTATAGTTGATATTTTTATCTTATTTAGAGAATATTTTATTTTTATCTTAAAATGAACACATTTCAACTTGAGATTGAACATGGAAGGAGGTACAAATCACTTTAAGACTCTGGTGTTGAATGCACCTTTGGGTCAGGTTATTTTTTGTAAATATATTAGATTTAATTTATTGTTGGGTATTTTCCAAACTATTCTTTAACAATTTGATGAAGATGAGGTTTGATTTATTAAAAAACGAAAGCCGTAAAAATTAAATCAATGAAAAATTAAAATTAAATCTCATTTAAATATATTGCAACCTATTAGAACTACTTTAAATATATTACAATTTTAACAACAATAATATTGATCCAAAGTAAAACACCAAATTGATGTATGAGATCCTTTGGCTCTTTTGTTTGTAAAAAGAGGCATTCTAAATTTATAGAACTCTACATTTAAATCTTATATTTAATAGAAGACACATTTTACATAGTCTAACTCTTAGACTTTTTTTCTTTTTCTGTTGGAATCTAGTAGTAAAATATTGAAATCTAGTGGTAAAATATTCGGTAAAATTATGACTTTAAATTGTTTAAAATTTGTTTATGAAAATATAAATAAATTCTCCCTCTAAAAAAATTGAGGCACTTGATTTTTGCAAATTACATCATTAAAAAAAAAAAAAAAAAAACCCCATTATCATTATTTTACAAATCATTAATTATTTCTCCTTAGCATTTTAAATTTCAAAATAAAACAAGCCAAACAAATTTAACAATTTTCACATCCACCAGAACGAGTAAATGCAAAAGGCCGGAGTGTACATGGCCTCATGATCAAACATCAAGAATGCATGCGAGAATATAATGAAAGACTGTAAAAAATTCGGTGGCGAGCGAGCTTTGTCAAAAAAAGTTAGGAAATTGGGCCATCGAGCGAAGATAAGTTTGGGAAGAAAACCTCAGAGAGGTATGTTTCGCTGCAGGAGTTCCCTAGAGAAATCCGAGGTAACCGAGGTCAAGCTACGACATCACTCAGATATTTGGTATGTAATGGCTACGGCCACCCTCCTTTGTCAATTTCATGTTACTGGCAATGAAGATGGTAATAATTTAGAAGCTGACTACAAGAACAAGAAGGAATTTCCCCTTTCCTGCAATGGCTCTACTTGTAATTATTTTTTTTATTGTCGCTCGCTCTATTTCAAGGCTAATGTAGAGATCCTCATTATTGAACCTCATTTAGAAGCCCGTCCCTTAGTAATATGCATGCTCAGACTAGACAAAACCCCTATGAAAGCACCAATAACAACCCCAAAGTAACTTAGTGGCATATTCATATAGCCCTGGGTCAAAACTCAACACAGCGGCACATGTAAGCTCTTATGAACTTCCCTTTTCATGAGAGAAAGCCCAACCCTAGGGATTATACCATAAAAGTCAAAAATGCGATTTGGCAGGAGTATGAGCAACAACGTATGAAAAGAAACGTTAAAAACCATAATTATAGGAGCCCACATTCCCAAATGTATCTGTTTTGTGATGTTAGGACTCTCAATTTCCAATTTAAATGTGTAAAAAATCGTAGAAGCTACTCAAAATCAAATTGTTGCAATTATATATTAAATGCCTCTGTCTTTTTTAGTAATACCAAGGAAAAAGAAATCTGCTCTGCAACGCCCGACACTCCATCAAATTGCCAGGACGCTATGAACTTTGCCATAACTTGTATGCAAACTTTTACTCATTGTATGTTGCCTTACACAGGCTAGTTCCAAAGCTTTTCAGGGTCATCATAGGCCCAGTCAACCTCTCTCCGTCAAAGCAATAGAATGGCAAAGAGACAGTATGGAAAATATAAAGGAACTGGCAAAGGAAAACTAAACTAGCCTATGAAGAATGAAGGACCTAGCAAGCGAGGCAGAGAAACAACAAAATAAGTCATGGAAAACATCTATAATCTTTATTAAACTGGAAATCCAACCCAGATAAGAGACACCATCCATGGATGGGAAAGAGAAAGTAACCATGAAGATGAAGACATTAAGCAACAAGAGGCCATCCTGGATTTCATCTATGACTCAGGGAATACCAAAGGAAGGCTATCCCTCTTCCATCAATTGGTCAATACATACTGGAAGATCAAGTGTGTCTTAGCCAAGGCTATGACCAGCATCCAGGAAAAAGAAGGAAACTAGACAGTGATATCAGAGTTGCAGCAAATTAGGAAGGAAATCAGAGATATTGCTATGTCCCAGCACCTTGCAATAGCCAAAATAGGAAGAATTGAAAAACAACTCCAAGCAATGTAATAAGTGGAGATGCCGGGGTCTACTGCAAAAGACCCGGCGCCGGTTGATTCCTCTCATGGGTGACATCTTCTTTCATAATGTTTTAGTTTTTTATGTTTTTAGCGGCAAGTTTTTATAGCCAATGGCGAAATTGTAATTATTTTGGACATATTAAAATAGACATAGCGGCAAGTAGAAGGAAAAAAGAAATTTCAATCCTGGTTAGCTTTTAATGCCCTCTGGTGGCCAACAGACCTAGTTTCCCTCGAACAAGTGGAGACCATAGAAAGAAATAACATATATAGCTATATATGATTTTTTGAAATATAGAAAATAATAAGGAACTGTTAAATTAACAAAAACAAAAAGAAAAAGAAGAAGAAAAAAGAAAGAAAGAGAGAGGAACAAAGAATTTAACAATTTTCACAAATTCTCGATACTTCTAACAACGAATATAATATCAAATTCCATCCCTCGTCTCTCTACCCAGCGTGTAGCGTCTAATTCGGACATGGCATCTTAACTGCGTATAAAAGGTTATCATTGTCTCCATATGTATATATAAAACTAAATTGATTATATTAAAGAGTATATTACGTTGCTGTTCATGTGTCTCTATGTATATATTAAAGAGTATATCACGTTGCTGTTCAATTGGACATGGAAGCTTAGTTGTCCTTTTGTCGTATACTACTGGAAGGTTATGTCACCTAAAACAATATAGATGACTTCATCTATGCATACACACCTTAACAAGTACCTTAAAGTTTATGCTTGGTCATTTTTCAAAATAATAATATTTTGATATTTTTATTAATAATATAATAATACCTAAATTAATATAATAATTTGTTATTTTAAAATCAAAATAATATGTTTTTTCTCTCTTTTATTAATAATATTGCTAATAGAAAGTATTTAACTTATAAATATAAAATAAAGATGATTGACTTTTTAAAACCATTTTAAATTCAATGAAATTTAAAAATGAATCGGTATAAAAGTAATACTAAATTTTAACTAAATTATTAAAAAATAAAATGATTTTGATGAATATTGATACTTTAGAAAGATTGTTATAATTTAATGAAGAATTTTAAGGTAATAAAGAAAATAGTTTGAGAATATTAAAATACAATTAAAATGTTATAAAGAAAATAGTTTGAGAATATAAAAATATTATAAAAATGTTATTATTAATTATTTAAAAGAGTTAAAATATTTTTTTTAGTATAATTATTTTAAAAACAAATTATTATTAAAATAAATAAATAAATAAAATTATAAATAATATATTGGTAATTTTTTTTTATATTGGTGAAAATATTTATTATTAAAAGAACACATTTTAAATAATAATTTTTTTAAATAGTTGAAATATGTATTTTATGGGAGAGATGTTTAATTCTGTGTATTCTGAGTATGAATTTTCAAATAACATTTTCAAAAAAATTAATAACAAAATATTCAATATTACATACTTGTGCACTCAATATGAAGTTGGACAAATGAAATTTACAAAAATATGAATTTAAAAAAATATATATATTTATCGGAATTAAAAACTATTCTATATATATATATATATATATATATATATAAGAGTTGTGTATGAACTTAATGTATAATTTTATTAATGTTTAAGATAGGATAGAATTTACACAACATTTGAAAAAAATTAAAAAATAAATAATATTCTAATATTAGTCATAAATAAAATATTTCAAAATCAACATTTTATATATAAAAGAAATTGAAAATAAAAAATTAGGAAGATGTGTTATTCCTTAGTTATCTAATTGCATGTGATATTTAGAAAAATATTAATTAAGATAGATTCATTTTAATTTGAGATTTATCATGGGACTCTTATATCAAATCTTTTGAAGTGTTCTTTTTGTCTTCAAATTTTATAGTTAAAAAAAAATCCAAACCTAAAATATATTATATTATATATATACATTCACACTCCATGTTAAACTATATATATGGTTATGTCCATATTAAAAATTTAAATAATTTTTTTATTATTATATATAGAAATATTGAACTTGAAATATTTGTTTGTTATATATATATATATATATATATATATATATATATATATATATATATATATATATCAATGGTAAAAAACAATGATATTTCTACCATTTCTTCATGTTCAATTTAGTTGAAAACCTAGTCTAAAACTATGGAGACAATTTGAAGTAGCAAACAAAGAATGACTCATAAAATGTAAACCATATTCTTTCAATGAAAACATTTAATAGTGTTCTATTCTATGGGAAATGCATAAATACTTTTTTTTTGTTTTACTTAACCAATTAACATTTACATTTAAATTAATATTAATAAAAAATATATATTTCAATATTAAATGAATCTAGTCTGAAGAGAGTTTAATTGGTTAATGAGAGAAATGTGAAATCATTGAAACTCAAAAAATTTAGATTCAAATCTCTCTTGATTATGAGAGGACATATCATGACCCTCTAAAAGTTTATTGTACTTAAGTGTCATGTGAGTTAAGTGTCATGTGAGTTGTTGAGTTTCTATGGATTCAAAAAATAAATAAATAAATGCAAGCATGTAAGTTAAATGATTATTAAGTTAAATCTCAAATTTTCATTTATACATACTACTAAGAATATGTTACAATATTCTATGTTAATTTTATGTGGGTTTAAAAAAATAAAAATAAAGGTACAACCATATAAATTAAATGACTATTAAATTAAATTTCAATTTTTCATTTATACATACTACTAAAAATATGTCACAATTTTCTATAAAGATTAAATTTATACCATCCACTTAATAATTAACCATAATAAAATTAAAAAACGAAAAAAAATAATATATATCAATATTATATTATAATTTAAAACATTTATAACCCTAATAAATTTCAAAGATAAAATCTAAATTCAAATAAAATAAAATTATAAGACAAACCCATTAATTTGTTTTCAATGAATATTAACAATCATCATGAATATGTGATGTACATCCCATCTTTTGCGGCAACCAATAGTTTCCAGCCTATTGGCCCATTAATGTTGTAAGAGTACCAATGACTATACCATGTTCATGTGACCCATGCCCATGCCATCCTTAGCCGTCCTCTTCACCTTCAGTCTCGAGCCGCCGAAAAATTCTACAGCCATCAACTCTCCCATTAACTCTCTCATCTGCCAGTCTCAAGTGCGCCATTAACCCTCCATTCGACGTAGTTTATTTTCGCGGGCTTTTAGCAGTTAAATGGGCAGGGCTATTAATTCCGGGTTGGCCCTCCCTTACGAATGCTAGTTGCCAAGATTGCTTGACTGAAGCTCAGAAGGAAGTAGTCACCTGTCTTCCCAGGCATGGAGGTAGAGGTCTTGAGGCGGGCTGTTTTTTGCGCTACTCAACTCACTCCTTTTTTTAGATTTCCAATATGAATTTTCTATTTTTGGGGGTGAATATTGCGTTATTCGTACTCTATTTAAGTAAGTTTCAGCAGGTTTTTCAATAAATTTTAGTCTAATTTGTCTAGAATGATGAGATACACCATTATACTTTGAGTTGTGAAATCTTTTTTATTTGGGTATTTATGAGAATTACATGTAGTAAAAAACTACAAAATACTTATAATTCTTAAGAACGTGCCTTTTTGTTGATTGTTTTGCTTTTCTTTTAAATACAAAATCGCTGAATTTGACACCTTTTCAATCTCCGAATTTGGCACCCTCGTTGGGAAAATCATCATCGAAAATATTGCCTATATTGTTAGGAAGCATTGGCGGAATAGCTTTGATACAGCAGCCGTTAACCCAAAAATTTCTGGACATGGCCTGAATCGGGCCACCTGCAAATGCCCATGGAGATGTGACATAGAAACGGTTAAAGAAATCCATTAACTCTTTGCGAACGCTGGTAAGTTTATAAGTTTTTTTTTTTTTTTCACTGTCTATTTGTCCAAACTCTGATCTGCGGCGTTCCATTCTGTAGCCATTAACTCTCGACAATCCGCCTAACTCTCCAGCTTAATTGGTAGGTTATCAAATAATATCAAATACCCTTTGTCTTTCATATTCTTTTTATTTAGTTAGAGAATTTTTAAAATAAGTTTTGATGTTAGAAATTGTAATATGAAATTACTTTTATTTGATTGCCGCAACTGACATTTCACTGATTTGAATGAATAAGGGAAAACAAAAATTAAAGAAAGCATTTTTTGATGGAGAAAAAAATCTTTGTGAGCTTTGTAATATTTTATAAATAACACTAAAAAAAAACGAATTTTCTCTCAATCCTTAGTATTAAATATATGACAGATTTAATTAAAAATTTCTTCAATTAATTTATGGGAAGGGATGGATACGTTTTCTCTATCCAATGTAATTTTTTCTAATAAATGACAGCAAGTTATAGTATATTTACAAGTGGAACCTGGAAAAAAACTTACAACGTTATTTTATATATAATGTGGCTCTCATTACTTGGTTAATGGTATGTAATTAATTTCATATATATATTAGTAATTTTTTTTCAACATTGTTATCCTATTGTTTGGAATTCAATATGTAGAGAAAGGCCTTTATATCATTTTTTGTCACGATGAAAAACATGTATTTTTGGATGTTTTGAATAAAATATCCTTAACACAAAATATGCCATATTAGACTTGATTTCTAAAATATTTTTGGATGTTTTCAATAAAATCTCCTTAAAACAAAATATGCCACATTAGTCTTGATTTCAAAAGTAACGATAACGACTAGTGTATGCAACACATCATCTACAATGTTGCTTCCGTAGAAAAGAGTACAACATGAAATCAAATGAAAATCACACCAATTGATGCATAGTTATACAATACAAAAATAAAGGTGTATTGCCACATCACATAACTGGATATAATATGTTCAACTTAGATAACCAGATTCTCATTGCCAACTGTAGTTTACGTAAGTCTTGCTTTATTTCACTTTGCCAAAAACATAATCACAATTGAAAAGAACGAGAAACTAAGATTTGTTCATTTTGTTCTAGGAAAACAATATAATTATAACACCCACATGCTATGATGAGATGAGAGTTGTTACCTATTTCAAAATGCAACATATGTTATGAATTACATCACATTATTTTCCTAAAAAAATTGTGGGCCTTTAAACATGTGTTTATTTTAAATGAATAATTATGTAAAAAACAATTTTAATAACATCATTATTATTATGAATAAAATTATTTTTATTTTAAAAGAATTAGAATTATTAATTACATTAAATTTGTTACTTTAAAAGAATTAGAATTATTAGTTAACATTAAATATTTGTATAGTAATAATTTAATTTTAAAGTTAAAATCAAAACATATATCAAACTGTTATATAATATTTTTCAATATATAATTAAACATTAAAACTTATTTTTTTGAAGTAATTAATCATTCTTATTTTTATTTATTTGAAAAAAATTTCGAAAAATGAATTGGCTTTAAAACATTGTGTTGATATTTCTTGACTGTTAGACATGTGTGTTATCTTAACTTTAGTGTAGCTAGTGCATCATTCTAATTTTTAGTTTACTATGATATACTCACCTAGTTTAATTAGGAGACAAGAAATGTGGCCCATATCCACACATGTCATCTAAATAACCTGATTATTGATAGTAGATATCACACACATAGATTAATTAACAAAGAGTAAGTGGCCCAAGTCCACACATATTTCGTTAGTTTTCAAATTCTTGCATTAAATCAAGTTTTAATTTTTGCATTAGGATTTCGGGACTAGGATTAAAATACCAAAAGAAAGCAAGTAATCTCTGTCGCCCTTGCACCTAACGGTGACCCTGGGTATGCATATGAACGCTCTCTCTTGATATTTTACAGTCTCCCTATAGACAAAACTTTTAGTTTAAATAGGACAAGTTGTAAGCGTCCCATTATCCGCACATTGTTTATTTCGTTAAAGGAACAACCAAACATAGTGTATCGTATATCCGCATCTTACAACATTGTGATTGTTCACTTTATTTCACACACAAAGCTTCAGCGAGCTAGGGCCCTCGTCCTATTCTTACTGTAGCTTCACAAAGGCACACCATAAGCAAATATTTTCTTTTCATTTTCCTAGTTGAAAGTCATTAATATTAGTTCAATTTTTGGCACTAGGATTCGGGACAGGGATCAAATTATCTTTAGAAGAGCAAGTAATCTCTGCTACCTTTGCACCCACGGGTGATCCTAGGCAAGCATATGAACACTCTCTACTGATAATTCACCATCTCCCTATATTTGATCAATTAAATTAACTAAGAAGCATTGTAAGCGGCCCACATCCACACATGTTTTACTTTTGAGCAAGGAACAACCAAACCTAGTTTAAATACGGGATATTGAAAAGGATCACCGCATATCCACATGTTCAAACTATGTGCTTGTTCACCTCTTTCTCACACACATTCACACCTTAACTAAATGAAAGCCACCTAAAACTCACTTAACTAAATGCATTAAACTCTCCCCACAGGGGCCACAAGAGAATTTATAGCTTAAGTTAGGACCAAGGGGGTAGGCATCCAATAAGATGCCTTGGTCAGTTTACATCTTGAAACATAGAAGTTGACTATTTAGGGAACTTTTAAATCCGTCTATCTGCCCACGGCAAAGAAAACCCGAGCGCAGCAGAGACCCAATTCAGAGGGGGTTAGGCTTAGGCCCAGTGTGTGCGGTATTATTCAGGGCTACCTGACCCGTCTAATACTTGGTACTGGTAGCTGAATTACCAAGAATCCCAAGACTCGAACACTCACATGGGAAGACGGTACCTAGCGACCGAAATTAGGGCATCCTTCCCTATAGGTGACGGTGCAGGCAAGCACTAGATCCTCTACCCTTACCTTGGTTAATTTTCTTCGGTTGACTAGAGGCGTCGCCAGCTCTTTCGGGACATTGCCCCAGCATTCGAAAGATATCTTCTCAAGGCCCAGTTACATTTGAGTGTGTGAGGACGATTTAGGTCTTCTAGGATTTGAGATGAAAAAATAAGAAAAAACCATATTTTTTTATTGACTGGTCACATAGGATTAATCTAAATGGAAAATTTATCTTTTATTTTCGCTTTGTTTTATGTATGCGATCGGATTTTTTGTTTGATTGTAATCTCTATCCTCTCACAATTTTCCAAAAACATACCTAGATAATGCTAGAACGGATCCAACAGGACCTCGTCGATCTAGACGCGTTTTGGACCTCCCCCCATTATCGGGAGGGGTTCCAGGTCTTTCGCCATTTAGGCATCAAAGACGGAGCACTGCCACCCTTATTGGTTCATCCTTTATTAGGGCATCATTAGTTGGAAACCCTCGTCGGTCACCCAACATGACACCAATGAACACCCCCACAGGGTCACCGCATACCACTCCTCCCAAAATCCTTAGGGGACAGAGGAGTGCTATCCATTCAGGAAGTCAGGTGAACTCACAGCAGGGCACATCACAGACAAACCCTATACCTAACCAGAACACTATTTTTTGACAAGGGGCAATGGCTACAAACTCTCAGTCACCTTTCTTAGCTTCGTTAAATTTACCAGATTTAACTAAGTTGACAAACGATCCCATTGCTCACAACCCTACATGGATTCCCATGCCCACGAAGCTTGCTTTGGACATTCCATAGTTCGAAGGGAAGCAAGCGGAAGAGCTAGAAAAGAATATTATGACTTTCCACCTATGGTATTTGTCGAACAACATCATTGATGATATTATTCGACTAAGACTATTTCAATGCACCCTAACTGGAATAGCCGCAAAATGGTATGTGGAGCAGCCATATGCTACGCATGGAACCTTTAGCGCCCTCGCTACTGCATTCCTGACCTATTTTAAGTTACCCATCCACCAAGATTTTGGAATGGAATTACTGACCCACTTTAGGCAAACACCCGCAGTCCATATCTCAGACCATCTCCACGAATGGCGGAGGCATTGTAGTTTGTGCAAAGCCAAACTCAACGATCGAGTTCTGTTATACATGTTCTTGAAAACTCTCACTGCAGAGATTTCGAAGGATGTGGCGGAACAAAAGACCATATCCGAAGAGGGTGCTATCAGTAAGGCCCAACAACTCGAGCTGATCTATACACAGTCAGGATATATTTACAATATCCTGCCTAACACCCTGCGCTTGCAAACTTACAAAGAATTTCTAGGCGCATCGAACTCCGCAGACGGTTTGATTGGGTTATTGACCCAAAATCACCTAAGCAGCAGCGTTCCATACCTCGATTAGGCATATGATTCTACCCAGGACATATCGGAACCTGGCTATCAAATTCATTATGCACCTTTGAAAAATGTAACTAATAGGGCATCATCGTATCTCCATCAGCAGGGAGGTCTGTATCCTCCGGCTTAGGGGACCCAGTATGCAGCTAGACATGTTGATGGAAGAGCTTCCCCCCAACATCCATTTATAAACCAGGGACAAGGACCACAATATGCCCAGTCCCCAACACAAAACCGACCTATGCAGAATAATGCACAAGTGAACTTTGTGAAACCTTCCCAAGCTCAATCGTGCCAACCATACAAACAGGAGAATCCAAATTATCCTCCAAATGCAACTATGAAAAAAGAAAAAAAAAATCCTAAAGGAAATCCTGGATAGGGGGGCAACAATCAAGAACGCCCTTCACAATCTCAGGCCAGAGGAAAATCCAACCGAAATAAAAACTAGGAATGAAGTAACCCCCAAAGGGAGAACAAGAGGGAAAACCTTTGGACAAACCACTCTTGTTTAATCTGTGGTGAGTACAACCATTACACTCATCACTGTCCTGACCTCCCTGAGCTAAAGAATATTCAAGCTAACCGGGGACAAGGGGGATCCTCTCAATAGACATTAGTTATGGAGGAGCCTTTCCCCCACCAAGGGACAATTACCACTCAACAACAAACTCCCGACGATTCTGGAAAGAATAGCCATGAAATCTACATGACTGGCGAAGATTTTATTTTTTCAGACACGGAACCGAAATTATGATACCCCACTAGACACCAACTCATCAGGGGCTAGTACAATTGCGCCAACAACACCTTTGACCATATCAAATATTCCTGTTGAACCTTTTCAAAAAATGGCGAAGGGACCAACTAGGCGGGCAGGAAACCATTCCAAAGCGGCCCATAACTATAGCATCGTGGATGATCTAGCTCAATCTCCCGTTTCCATGTCAGCTTTGGAGGTATTAGAATCATGTCCAAAGTAAAGGAAAACCTTACTTTCTGTGTTAGGCGCCATCGACCCCGCTGATTCACACCTAATAGATTTTGATTTAGACAAATCCACCCCTTGGCTTCCTTCAATGGTCGCCTTTCAGATAACAGTGTCAGTTCAAAACATCACCATCCACCAATGTATAATTGACGAGGGTGCATCCACATGCATCATGTCAAAGAACGTCTAGCAGAAGTTAGGATCTCTCGAACTAAAGCCATTAGACATCACGCTTAGAGCATATGATGGACGCCCTTCAGCCCTCGTCGGTCTCTACCAAAATTTCCTAGTCTGCTTAGTTCGTAAGACGGTCCTTATAGACATTGAAGTCTTGGATTGTCACTATGTCCCTAGATTCTGTGCAATGCTAGCTTGTATGTGATCGACCATAGTTCGCCTCTCCCAAGAAGATGGCTCAGACAGCGAATCCATGAACAACTCAACAACTCAGGAAGATGTGTTGAGTAGATCCATCCTCTTTTTGTCAGCTGAAAAACAACCAATCGGGGAACCCTTAGTCACCCTAGCCATTCTCCATGGACAAGACCAACATTTGCATTGCATAAAATGCCTAATCATATGGTTTCCACTTTCCTTGACTTAGAAGCACTACGACACTGGTACCCAGTCACACCATCTAGCGAGTAGGACAGGAACCCAATTTCTAGGATGTTTTGCCTAGTGTTCCAAGGAAATCTCCATGAGCAGCGTTTTACCTCTAAAAAAGGGTCTAACATACCAACCACGGTTGTGAGTGTTAGTAATGTTGAGGAACCCTCCAACATGCAACACAACCCCAAATACCTTTGTAATCTTTGTAAGGGTGCTCACCTTCTTAAGGATTGTTCTATTATACATAGAGTCTTAGAAGTGTGGTCTAAATATTCTCATCAACTTATGATTGATCCATTGATTAGTGATTATAAAGTTCCCGTGGAAAAGGGTAAAGTTAGGTTTCCATGTAGGTTATGTGAAGGGAGGCATCAAAATCACTTTTTCCCTCGACCACTCATCACAAGTCACTCCATGACACTAAGTTGGTGACACCACCTCCACAAAGACATCATATGTCATACATGGTTAGTCTAAATTTGTGAGAAATATCTAACTTGATTAATGACCCAATTATTACTTTTTCCAAAGTTGTTTATCCGAAAAGTATAAAATATTTACCTAAAAATGTGATTTCAATGCTTAGTGATATGCATTAATCAAGACCATAACTCTTACTCAAACCAAATCGTTTTCAATGGAATGTGTACAGATATTTTAAGAATGTGTAAGTGGGAGAGGATTAATGGGTTGGAAGTTGAAGAACCAGAGGATATGATTGAATTTTCAGCAGAAGACTTAACATGGACAAATGTTGATGGGGACCAAGTTGTAGTTATTCCATATTTTCGACTTGACGATTTTATAAGAGGAGAGGAACCGAGTGAATCTGCACCCACTCAATTTAATCTTTATACTCATGGAGTACGCTATGTGAGTCTTTATATATTTATCAATATATGTATAATTTTTTACAATATGCATATATGTTATATCTAATTTGTTGTAAAAAATTTATATGCAGGTATTGGTGTGCATATGGTCCAGACTACAAAAACCAAATTATGAGTGCATCCTTAGATAAAAAAAAACGCAGTCAACAAGAAAGTATTAAGGTTGGTTGCCAATGTCACTTCATTGTACGACGAATTCAACTTAGACCAGAAGATGTTGTAATAATATATACTGCATGTAGGCATATTGATAAATCCAATGTTGTTTGTCATGGAAAATATGCAATTGGCAGGCCTATGAGATTTAGTTATGCACCACATTTAACAAGTGATATGCGATCTATTGTCCAACATTTAATCCAAAGAGGTTTTAATGTTACAATGATATGGGACAAGTTCATCTTTGATGTGAAGGATGAATGTGGTGAGTTATACACAGGGACATCTCGAGATACATATATGACAAGACAAGATATATTAAACATTTACAATGATACCATAAGGCTAGAGTATGTTAAAGATCAAAGTGATCCAAACAGTGTAGAATGTTGGTATAAGGAACACCCTGAGAGATTTTTCTTCTAGCAGAAACAAGATCTTGTTGAAAACATCCCTTTTATTATAGGCATACAAACAAAGTGGATGCGCTCAATGATGCTAAAATATTCTCACAATAATATAATCTCAATGGATTCAACATTTAGTGCAAATAAGTATGGGGTGAGTACAAATTTATCCTAAATTTCATTCATTTATTCAACCTCATTTTAATGCATGTAACTTATATACATATAATTATGTACATTGTTTGTAATGTAGTATCAACTGTACACCTTAATGGTTTTCAACAAACATCACAATGGGGTTCCAGTAGCTTGGGTGATATCATCACACAATACTATAGCTGAGATTTCTAAATAGATCTCAACTCTCTTTTCCATCGGGAAGAAAGAGCGACTAGATTGGCATGTTCAAGCCTCCATCATAGATGATGCTACTACTGAAATTGAAGCGTTAAGGTGATGTGTTTATTCTTTTATAAGAGACATAAAAATATTGTTAATGTATATTGCCTCTAATAAATTGTGATATTCCAGGTCTTCAATCAAGTGTAAAATATTATTGTGTGTGGCATGTTCGACGTGCATGGTTGAAGAATGTTGGAAATAAAGTCCAAGGAAGGGAAAACCAAATCCACATTTTTGGTTCTTTAGGAGAAATCATGCACACATGTGAAGATGATGAATCTGTAAAAAAGACAGTTGAAAGGTTCTTTGAAATATTCAGTGACCAACCAAGGTTTTTGGAATATTTTAAAACAACTTGGTTAGCCAACAAAAAAATATGTAAGTTTCTTGTAAGTGGCTTTAATGACTCTATTTTTCATGTCATATGTATTATTAATTCATAGCTAATAAATTTCTTTCTACAGATATGTGGGCAAAAGCATACATAAAATTTTCACATTCCAATCAGGATACAAATAATGCCATTGAATCATATCATCGGCATCTCAAGGAAAGGTACCTAAATGAAAAGAATAATGCATGTCATAGACGTGTCGATTGGTTAATATATGTGTTGTTGACAAAGGTTGTATTATATTACAATCATATGCAATGTTTAAAAGAAGCTGGTTTTGTACGGCCTAGAAATATTTAGGAACAATTGAATTCATCCAAGTGTAGAGCTAGCCAAATCCAAAATGAAGATTGTGTGCCTGATGAAAAGAGTAACAATGGTTATTGGGTTTGTAGCCAAAATAAGGATACACGTGATATTTGGTACAATGTCATATATAAAGGTTCCAATCTACACTTCCGTAATTGCAATTGGGCCTTGAATGTAAATGTTTGTAAACATGTACTGAAAGTTGAGATGTTGGTGAGTAACATTAATTTGGGTGAAAATGTACTACCTAGTGTCACTAATCCTACTACAGAAAGGCCTACAATTTTATTTGATTTGAATGAAACACCTATATTGGGCCTAGAAATCCAAAGAGAGCTTCCGCCATGCTTTGATTCTCCTCCAAATATAAATTATTATAATGAAACAAGCATTAATAATGTTGAATCGACCAATGTACTACCAGATAGTGCATTATTTGAAGATGATGATATGAAACGTGTTAACTCATCAACTCATGAGAAATTGAGATCCATAATACCTACAAATTTGGAGCAAGCAAATGCATTGAACAGTTTGGTAGACAAAGCATGTCAAGAATACAATAGAATGTTTTTCAATACTATAACTCCATCAAAGATCACTACTAAAATAAAACATAGTTTCTTGAGCCCAGTCAACAAGAAAAAGCAATGTGGGTGCAAGTCAAAACCAGGGAAAGATAACGCACATTTTGAAAAGGTTGGACGAGTTCGTGAAAAAAAAAGAAACATGGATGAGAAACTGGAGTTATCTTCTCAGCACCAAAGAAGTGTGGGCCACATGCCTGAGTTAGTGCAACATTCTATTATACAGAAAAATGGTATGGAAATTTGATGGCATGCATTGTTTTATGTGAAATACGATATATTATCATTTTCGATGCAGTTTCATAACTATATGAAATTTTTTATTGTTAAAGTCAAGGGAACCACATATCACAATGTTCCAGCTTGTCGAATTCAATTATTTGATGAGCATGTTGGTGAAAAAAACTATAGCAGTTTGAACACTTCTCCAGGGATTAGCATCCCAATTTCCTCCCCGAGGGTGCTTCCTCCTATTGTACAACCAATGGGGATGTATTTTCGCCCACACCGACCACTTTTCTCCATCATAAATTGTCCCATGCCTATAACCACCTCCCCAAACTGTTCCAAATTCCCACTCCTACCATTTATTCATCCACCCTTCTCATTGTTTCAATCATCCACCCTTGACATTCCAATTTCCCCCCCTAGGGTGATCCCTCGCCCTAGGGTGATTCCCACTATCATACAACCGGTGGGGGTGTATCACCGCCCACACCCACTACCTATTTCCTATTTCACTTCCACCATGCCTTTATCCACCACCCATGAACCATGCTTACATCCATCACCAAGTGCTCCACCATTTGCCGAGGAAGGAAAATATTCTCCATTGCCTTAGATATTCATGGTGAGAATGAGTAGTTGATCAAAATATTATCATGAATTAATGGAATTGATTCTATGCATTTTGGATTTTACAACTAATTGGTTATTTAATTTTTGCAGCAATATCAAGTTCGAAATGCACTTGGGAGTGCCAAGTGTGGTGAGGGTGACATATAGACCCAATTTATAAATCAGTCATGATGTCATTTTTCCATTATTTAATTTATGGGCGCGACCTTCCATTATCTATGTTGGGAATACCATGGGCCATGGGTCCATTTTGTAAAACAGAAAAATGTATAACTAGACCAATTTGGAATACCAGTACAAGAATTTGAACTTGTGTATATGACAATGTTTTCATTGGCTTTTAAATTCATGATGTGGATTTAATGTTATATTCTATCAATGTTACATTACTTTTGATGAATGTAGTGATAATGGATTTATTTGTTTCATTTACAAATTATCAAGTTTGCAAGTTAAGTTACTTTTAAATTTATATATTACTCAATGTTGCATGCATGGACAACCATATCATTACCATGGAACTTTGGTTAGTTATAATAATAGATGTATCATGTACATGAAGAGAGCATATATATGGATTCAAATTTATTTTAATTTTGAATTTATGAAAAAGAAAACTAAAGTTTTAAAGTACAGTATACATGTCTTATAATAAAATCTGCAAAAATAGATAAAGTTTTGAGCCTTTACCACTTCAATACTAACATTTAAAGATGAAAAATTTATTGATAAGTGGTGTAGTATTATTTAAGTTTTGTTTTTTAATTTTGGTTTTATATATATTTTAACAATTCCTTTATTTACCTTTAAATAGAGCACAAAACATATTTATGGTAAGAATACAAAGAAGTGTGTAATATTTTTTTGAGATGTGGGTTCACCTTAGTGTGGAAGGCCTTTTTCCCACATAGTTTTGAACATGTGACTTTTACACCATGAAGTTCCTTAACATGTGACTTATAAGGTGAAGAGGGAGTTTGACAATGTAACAATGTTGAATGATAGAAAATGTGAATAATAAGAATGTAGTAAGTTACAAACAATCTTCATTGTGATAAATCTCAAACTATTTTCTTCTACTATTCTTATCGTCGCACCTATTGATTTGCCATATTTTCTTATCGATCATATGAAAAGGGCAGTTGAAATCATAGACCATTCAAATATTTAACTCAAGCTACTCAAAAAATATTTAACTCAATCATATTTAAAAAAATATATAAAATCCAAAAAATAATCACTCTTTTTTAAATTAGCAATCTATTACAAATTAACATACATATTCTTTCATTTTCTATTTTCTAAGTTTTTTAGGCCTTTGAAAGCAAAAATGAAATTAGAAAATGGTAAGCTTTCTTATTCCACTATGATTTTCTTTCGTATTTTCCTACCGTCCCTTTCACATTTTCTAGGTTTTTAGACTTTTAAAAGCAAAAAAGAAATTAGAAAATGGTAAACATTCTTATTCCACTATGAATTTCCATTTTCTTTTATTTTTTCTTACCTTACTACATATTTATGTAAATACTTTTTCCTTCTATGTAAACTTCATTCCACTATTATCTATTTGTAGAAATAGTGAGTTTCTTATCCTCTGCTATTGAATAAATAAATCACATGGCTGATTAAACTTCTAAGATTTTAAATAATATTTTATTAATTAAACATTGGTCCTGGAATGGAATTAACCACATGGCTAGTTAAATTTCTAAAATTTTAATTAATATTTTATTACTTAAACATCTATCTTCAAACTTGATAACTATGTTATAAGTAAATATATTTATGAGTAACCACTCACTTTAGAGATTCCACTAAAAAAAAGCTGATTTCGTGTAATACAAGACATTCTAGAATACACAAGAAGACTACAATCTGCTGCAGAGGCGAATTCTCAGCGCAACACCTATTCTAATTCAAACAAACAATTGCGAAAGAGAAACAATTGAATGCACAAGTTGTCTTCGCCATCCATGTTATCCCATTAATTTTAATCTTATTACATTTATGTCTACTATTACCTCAGAATTTTGAAACCGGCATGACGATGTGAGACTCATCGCCATTGAAGATGCCACCGTAGACGAGACCTACAAGGCCGCCTCCGATGAGAGGGCCAACCCAGTACACCCAGTTGTCTGTGAAGTCTCCGCTCACAATGGCTAGACCGAAGGAGCGGGCGGGCGGGGTAATCAACTGGTTTTTCCTCCTTTGATGAGACTCTCCTATAACTTGGTTGATTCAATAAACTCAGTTATAACTAGGTTGATTGAATAGACTTGGTGAGAATTTGATTAAATAAAGTTAAAATTAGGCCCTAATATGAACTTGGAGTTTTGATACCACTTGTTTGGATTAAAAACCATACTATAAAATAATAATATAATCTCACATATACAAACATTAGTTTGTTTTGGAAATTCTAATTGGGAAAAAACTAGATAATAATAGATCTAGATCTATTATTACCTTTTACTTTAAGACAACCAACCAAGCCAACATTCTAGTTTCTTTTGGGTCTAACTAAGTGAGCTTGCACCACTCAACTCTAACATAATATCATGTAGAATCTCCTTAATATCACAGGCCCAATACCACACGTCACCAATACCATGTAGCCAAAACTATAACTCTTAACCCTTTGAAATTTATCCAACATTTTTTATAATTTTTTTGGGTAATTTTTTCTAAATGGAAATTGTCTTTATTTCTTAGTTGTTTTTATAATTTTTTTTGCATAATTTTGTTGGAGCACGTTAATTTATTGTGATTTTTAAGTTGTAATTTACCTCATAATTTTTTATCAATGTTTTGAATTATAACTTTTTAATAATATAATATTTTCTTTTGTTTTATAAAAGTTTTGTATAATTTTCTTAAATAAAGATCTAATAAGGTAATTTTTAATTTTGTTTTTAAATAGAAATTGTAATTTTCATTATCATTTATTATGGTAAGTTTTGAATTATAATATTTTTATATTGTAAAATTTTCTAAATTATTATAATTTATTATAATGGTAATAAATCTGAAATAATACGAATTAATTTAAATTTTAATAAAATTATTTTTTTTAAATTATTTTTCATACTATGAAATCTTATATGAAAATTGTAAAGTTTATTCGTTTATTATAATCAACAATTTTTAATTAATATTGACTGATCATCATTGGCAAGCCTTACTTATCATTATTATCTCATTATTATCTCTGTAAACGTAACAACGCCAATATATATATATATATATATATATATATATATATATATATGGAATCAGAGGCATCTTTCGCCTTCGCGGAAATTTGAAGGATCTAACCGCTCAACATAACTCATTAACTCATTAATAATTTGTTGCCCTTGGTAAAAGCCTGCGAAATTTAACTGCGGCGAATGGAGGGTAGCGCACTTGAGACTGGCAGATGCCGAGAGTTAAGGAAGATTGCTGAGAATTAATGTCAGAGTTAATGGCAACCAATTTTTTGGCGACCGCACGATTTAATGGGGCATAGCAGATCGTAGATCAGATTTTCGACGGCTCGAGACTGAAGGTGAAGAAGACGGCTAAGTATGGCATGGGTCGCATGGCATGGCATGCCCATTAGTACTTTTAAACGCATTAATGGGCCAATAGATTGGAAAATAAGGCTTTCAAATAGATAGTGACCTGATATATGGTTTTGATATAGTGAGGTTATGATATACTGAGGTTATGTGTTGAGGTTTTGGTTCTCATAAGTTTGGCCGTTCATTTTGGGTAAGATTATGTATGTTTAATTTATTTTTTTAATTAAATAAATAATATAATTAAAAAATTAAAAAAACTAATAGTAAAATTTATAATTTTAATTTTAATTATGTATATTTAATTTATTTTTTTAATTAAAAAATAATATAATAATAAAATTTAGAAAAACTATCTTTCTAACTTAAAAAAAAAACAATCAATCAATAAACAAATCACAAATCTAGTAAAATTTATGATTTCAATTAGGTACATCTAACTTATTTTTTTAATTAAAAAAATAATATAATAATAAAATTTAAAAACACTTTCACCTGTAATAAAAAAAATCAATCAATAAACAACTCACAAATCTCACAAATCTGGTGAAATTTATGATTTCAATTATTTTAAACCTAACCTACCAACTGCAATGTATCGATTTTTTTTTGTTGGTGAAGTACATTTAAAAAGAAAAAATTTTATTTAGGCTCGACAGGAGGTCGTATGGGTGGAAATTTAGATTGGCTGACATGGCGACCACACGATTTAATGGGGCGGAGCAGATCGCAGATCAGATTTTCGATGGCTCGAGACTGAAGGTGAAGAAGATGGCTGGGTATGGCATGGGTCGCATGGCATGGCATGCCCATTAGTACTTTTAAACACATTAATGGGCCAATAGACTGGAAAATAAGGATTTCCATATTCTGCTGCATTGAAGCTTATGTAATGTTTGAAAAGTCTGAATAGTCAATCGGGCTCACCAAGAAGGTCGGTTGTTGGCTTTGGGCTGGCAATCAATGCTTCCCTGGGAATCGAGATGCCTACATGTTTAAATCAGGTCCGAGACTCTGAAGGAGACAGGACGGTGAGTGAATGTAGAAATATCGTTGCTGTGCAGAAGAAGCATTGAATATAAAATCCTCTGCCCCTGTAAACATCTATATTTCACAAATGATTACATTTTCCTAGCTACAGACCGCGTCTCTCATTTCCACAGCGACGATATTCTAAATTAAATTATCTAGGTGCAGACTGTGTCTCCCGTTTCCATGATCACGATATTCTAAAATCTGAACTGGAGAAACGAAAAAACCATGTCCACATTGCTGGCTTACACAAATTTTTACCTCCCCTCTCGCATTATTTATATAGCCTCCAAGGCATTTGGGGATGGTAGAAGAAGAACATCATCATCCAAAACCTCCGGGAGGCTTTAACTTTTCCTCAGTTGTCGAAAATGGTTAAGGTAAGCTTGTATCCATTATGTTTCTAATCTTATTTCATTCAATATTTTATTAATAAAATGAAGCATTATTTCCACTGCATCTTTGCGCTTATGGTTATATCTGAATTCTATTGCGTTTCTGCATAAAATCTAGATCATTGGTATCAGAGTGGGTCTTCTCTTTCTCTGTTTTTCTTTGCATTTCCCCAACGCGGTCAGGGTAAAATGAGTTAGGGCTCGATCCGGTTACACTCTTCCAAGATCAGCCACGCAAACCCCGACGACCCCCCATGGCGGAAGGAAAGAAAGACGAGGGAGCAGAAGATGCTATCAAAATCTTGTATGCCCGTAGCCGTTTTGGGGCATTAATGATCCAGGTGGATATCAGTGGCCACCCAGCTATTCCATTTGAACCCTCACCATCAGTTCTTTCCGTTTTTAAGTTTCAACACAACTTACTATTTTTGGCAGTTTTCCGGGTCCTGAACTTCTGGAGCCGTTTTGAGTCCGCAAACGACGTTTTCTTAGGAAAAATTGAGAGCGACCAAGAAAATTTATTTCACACCAAAAGTTGTACTCCTCGGATAGACCTTTATAACGAACTATTGAGCGCGTCAAACGTATATTGTATTCCAAAGTTACGCCCCGGGAAGTTGAAATACTAATTTACCCAAATGGGGCCCATAGTTTTGGCGTTTCATCTCCTAGGTTAGGTTTTTGGATGTTTCAGGTTTTACATTTTTTCTCAACAATAAATAGGCCTTCGAGCCTCATTTTAACACAGTTCAGGGGCTGGTATCCGACACATCTCTTCTCAGGGATACGCTGCCAGTACCCTAGCTCATCTATTTCCATTATGTCTGTAATAGGCCTTCGAGCCTCAATGTAACACTGTTCAGAGGCTTGCATAAGCCACATCTCTTCTCAGAGATATGCTACCAGCGCCCTAGCTTTTTTCCTTTATGTTTCTAACATTTCAGTCATTCTTTTATTAATAAAATGAAGCATTATTTCCGTTGCATCTTTGCGTTTATGCTTATATATGTATTCTGTTGCATTCCTGCATAAAATCCGGATCAGTGGTATCAGAGCGGGTATGCTCTTTCTCTGTTTTTATTTGCATGTCCCCAATGCGGTTATGGTATAAGGAGTTAGGGCTCGATTTGGTTGCACTCTTCCAAGATCTGCCTCGCAAACCCCGACGACCCCCCATGGCAGAAGGAAAGAAAGACGAGGGAGCAGAAGATACTATCAAAATATTGTACACCCGAAGCCGTTTTGAGGCATTAATGATGCCGGCGGATATCGGTGGCCACCCAGCTATTCCATTTGAACCCCCACCATCAGTTCTTTCTGTTTTTAAGTTTCAGCATAACTTACTATGTTTGGCAGTTTTCCGGGTCCTAAACTTCCGGAGCCGTTTTGAGGCCCTAAACGACATTTTTTTAGGAAAAACCAAGAGCAAACGAGCCAATTTTTCTCGCACCAAAAGTTTTACTCCTCGATTAGACCTTTCTAACGAACTATTGAGCACGTCAAATTGAGATCGTATGCCAAAGTTACGCCCCCGGGAAGTTTAAACACCAATTTACCCAAACGGGGCCCACAGTTTTGTCGCTTCATCTTGTAGGGTTAGGCTTTTGGATGCTTCGGGTTTTACATTGTATCTCAATAATAAATAGGCCTTCAAGCATCATTGTAACACAGTTCAGGGGCTGGTATCTAACACATCTCTTCTCAGGGATACGCTGCCAGTACCCTAGCTCATCGATTTCCATTATGTCTGTAATAGCCCTTCGAGCCTCAATGTAACACAGTTCAGAGGCCTGCGTAAGCCACATCTCTTTTGATAGATACATTACTAGCACCCTAGCTTGTTTCCATTATTTTTGTAAGCTTATTTCAGTCATTCTTTTATTAATAAAATGAAGCATTATTTCCCTTGTGTCTCTACGTTTATGGTTATATCTGTATTTTGTTGCGTTCCCGCATAAAATACGGATCAGTGGTATCATAACAGGTCTACTCTTTCTCTGTTTTTCTTTGCATGTCCCCAACGCGGTCAGGGTATAAGGAGTTAGGGCTTGATCCGGTTATACCCTTCCAAGGTTGGCCTCGCAAACCCCGACGACCCCCCATGGTAGAAGGAAAGAAAGACGAGGGAGCAGAAGATCCTATCAAAATCTTGTTCGAGGAGGCCCTTGAGAAACAGAGGAATGCGATGACGAATAAATTTTCCCATATCCTTCAACGACTACCCACTGGCGGCACATCTACATCTAGCACATCCGCCAACAGGTCCTTGACATCCTGGACAAATCCAATACCAAGTTCACTAGACTTTTGCCCCCCATGGAAGAACTTAATGCAATGGAGAACATTGCTTCCTAAGGAGGGAGGAATGATCCAGGTGGATATCGGTGGCCACCCACCTATTCCATTTGGACCCGCATCATTAATTCTTGCAGCTTTTCACTTCCAGCAGCTTACTATTTTTAACAGGTTTTCGGGTCTTGGACTCTCGAAGCCGTTTTGGGGCATTAATGATCCAGTTAGATATTGATGGCCACCCAAATATTCCATTTGAACCCTCACCATCAGTTCGTTCTATTTTTACGTCTCAGCACAACTTACTATTTTTGGCAGTTTTCTGGGTCCTGAACTTCTGGAGCCGTTTTGAGGCCCTAAATGACATTTTTTTAGGAAAACCTAAGAGTGACCAACCTAATCTTTCTCATAAGAAAATTTTTACTCCTCAAATATACCTTTCTAATGAGCTATTGAGTGCATCAAACAGAGATCGTATGCCAAATTTACGCCCCCGGGAAGTTGAAACACCAATTTACCCAAATGGGGCCCACAGTTTTGGCGCTTCATCTCCTAGGATTATGCTCTTTGATGTTTCGGGGTTTACATTGTTTCTCAACAACAAATAGGACTTCGAGCCTCATTGTAACACAGTTCAGGGGTTGGTATCCAACACATCTCTTCTCAGGGATACGCTGCCACTACCCTAGCTCATCGATTTCCATTATGTCTGTAATAGGCCTTCGAGCCTCAATGTAACACAGTTTAGAGGCCTGCGTAAGCCACGTCTCTTCTCAGAGATACGCTACTAGTGCCCTATCTTGTTTCCATTATATTTGGAACCTTATTTACATCATTATTTTATTAATTAAATGAAGCATTATTTCCACTGCATCTCTGCGTTTATGGTTATATCTGTATTTTGTTGCATTGCTGCATAAAATCTAGATCAGTGATATCAGAGCGGGTCTGATCTTTCTCTTTTTTTCTTTGCATGTCCCCAATGCAGTCAGGGTATAAGGAGTTAGGGCTCAATCCAGTTGCACCCTTCCAAGATCAGCCTCGCAAACCCCAAAGACCCCCCATGGTGGAAGGAAAGAAAGATGAGGGAGGAGAAGATCCTATCAAAATATTTTTCAAGGAGGCCCTCGAGAAACAGAGGAACGCGATGACGGATAAATTTTACCATATACTTCAACGACTACCCACTGGAGACACATCTACAGCCAGCATGTCCGCCAACAGGTCCGTGACATCCTGGACAAATCCTATACCAAGTTAAGCAGAAATCCCCCCCCCATGGAGGAACTTAACACAATGTATACCATTGCTTCGTAAGGAGGGAGGATTGATCTAGGTGGATATCGGTGGCCACCCACCTATTCCATTTGGACCCCCAACATTAATTCTTGCAGCTTTTCACTTCCATCAGCTTACTATTTTTAGCAGGTTTTCGGGTCCTACTCGCCCGAAGCCGTTTTGGGGCATTAATGATCCAGGTAGATATTGGTGGCCACCTAGCTATTCCATTTGAACCCTCACCATCACTTCTTCTCATTTTTAAGTTTCAGCACAACTTACTATTTTTGGTATTTTTCCGGTTCCTGAACTTCCGAAGCCCTTTTGGGGCCCTAAACGACGTTTTTTGAGGAAAACTGAGAGCGACCAAGAACATCTAATGAGCTATTGATCATGTCAAACGGAGATCATATGCCAAAGTTACTCCCCCGGGAAGTTGAAACACCAATTTACCCAAACGGGGCCCACCGTTTTGGTGCTTCATCTCCTACAGTTAGGCTTTTGGACGTTTCGGGTTTTACATTGTTTCTCAACAATAAATAGGCCTTTGAGCCTCATTGTAACACATTTTAGGGGCTGGTATCTGACACATCTCTTCTCAGGGATACGCTGCCAGTACCATAGCTCATCTATTTCCATTATGTTTGTAATAGGCCTTCGAGCCTCAATGTAACACAGTTCAGAGGTCTGCGTAAGCCACATCTCTTCTCAGAGATATGCTACCAGTGCCCTAGCTTATTTCCATTATGTTTCTAATCTTATTTTAGTCATTATTTTATTAATAAAATGAAGCATTATTTCCGCTGCATCTCCACGTTTATGGTTATATCTGTATTCTATTACGTTCCTGCATAAAATCTAGATCAGTGGTATCAAAGCAGGTCTACTCTTTGTCTTTTTTTATTTGCATGTCCCCAACGTGGTCAGGGTATAAGGAGTTAGGGCTCGATCCAGTTGCACCCTTCCAATATTAGCCTCGCAAACCCCGATGACCCCCCATGGCAGAAGGAATGAAAGATGAGGGAGCAGATGATCCTATCAAAATATTGTACGCCCGAAGTTGTTTTGGGGCATTATTGATCCAGGTGGATATTGGTGGCCACCTAGCTATTCCATTTGAACCCTCGCCATCAATTCTTTCCGTTTTTAAGTTTCAGCACAACTTACTATTTTTGGCAGTTTTCCGGGTCCTGAACTTCCGGAGCCGTTTTGAGGCCCTAAACGACGTTTTTCTAGGAAAACCGAGAGCAACCGAGCCTATTTTTCTTGCACCAAAAGTTGTACTCCTCGTATAGACCTTTCTAATGAGCTGTTGAGTGTGTCAAACGAAGATCGTATGCCAAATTTATACCCTCGGTTAGTTGAAACACCAATTTACCCAAATGGGGCCCACAATTTTGGTGCTTCAACTCCTAGGGTTAGCCTTTTGGACGTTTCAGGTTTTACATTGTTTCTCAAAAATAAATAGGCCTTTGAGCCTCATTGTAACACAGTTCAGGGGTAGGTATCTGACACATCTATTCTCAGGGATACGCTGCCAGTACCATAGCTCATCTATTTCCATTATGTCTGTAATAGGTCTTCGAGCCTCAATGTAACACAGTTCAGAGGCCTGTGTAAGTCACATCGCTTCTCAGAGATACACTACTAGTGCCCTAGCTTGTTTCCATTATGTTTGTAAGCTTATTTCAGTCATTCTTTTAATAATAAAATGAAGCATTATTTCTGTTGCATCTCTGTGTTTATGGTTATATCTATATTCTGTTGCGTTCCTGCATAAAATCCAGATCATCAATGACCTCATGGGAAACCATTACTCCCTCCAAGATTTGGCACTCTTTGATGTACGCCATCTGTTCATGATATACCAGGGCTAGTAAAATGGATTTTAGGAAAGTGAGAATGACCTTTGTTATGACTTTATATACCACATTCCATGAAGATATGGGTAAAAGGACATTGGGATATTTATCCTTGTCCTTTTTGGGTGCCAACATGAGAAAAGTGGCAGTTAAGTCTAGCAGGATAGAGAGAGAACATTTGGAATCCTAAAAAAATAGTTACATATCCTACCTAATTGTCAATCAATGACCATGGAAAAATTATGTGGTGAATCTACAAGGACCTCGAGCTTTGCTTTTGACCATACCTTTAATTTTATTTTCCACTTCCTCGTTTGAAATACTACATAGAAGTGCCTCATTTTTTTTCTTTGGTGACACGATAGGGGATGTATTGAAAAGTTTTGTATATGTCATGTTCTGTAGCTATTCCAGGATTTTTTTCCATAACAGTCAAATAACTCAACTTCCATTTCATTGTGATATTGAAATTTTTCTCATTCTAATATTCTCAAAGATTATATATAATGAGCATATATTTGTAAAAGAAGGTAGTATTTTTTTTCTCCTTTATCCAGTGGATCCTATATTTCTTTTTCTAGAGGGCTTCCTCCTACTCCCGTAATTCCTCAAACTATGTTAGAGTGTGTGCTTCTTCATGAATTAGCTCCTTAGATCATCTATGTTAAATGACTTCCAGTTGAATTGCCAACATCTTAGCTTCTAATTCCTTTTACATTGAAAAATATTTTCAAACTCCTCGATCTTTAATTTTTTTATTTGGCCTTTAACATATTTGATATTTTTCTGAAGACAATACATGAAAAATATCTCTAGATTTTCTTCTTCATACCACCATTATTTTATCTTCTCTTAGAATTGTAGATGGGCTAACCTATAAATTCCAAATATAAATGGTTTTTTTTTGGGATAAATCTAATTTCTATTTCTAAGTTAAAGGGGTAGTGATCTAAATCGTTGCCCTAGAGAATGGAGGCTTCCAATAAGATATCCCAAGGTGGGATGCTTTCCAAGATCAGGAAGATACCCAATCAACATGCAATTTGTTGCGAAGCTCCCTTAATTTTTTGCAGGAGATATTACCATGAATATTCATGAGGTCTACAATATTATTAGAGAGCATGATATCTTCAAATAGGCTATCTTCTACTTCTAATTTTTTAATGCCCCTCTTTTCTTTACGAGGCATTTAATTACATTGATGTCTTTTCTAAGCATCCAAAAAGCATATGCTATGAGGACCTTGAGGTGATTAATGGTTTTGAAAAAGTATTACTTATCTTTAGGAAATGTCGACATGTATACATTTGAGAGGAAGCAGGTTTCGATTGAGCCTATGAATTGAATCTTGACTATTATAACTTTGTAGATGGTTAACATTTCTAGAATTGTAACTTCTTGTGAACTGTAGAAGATGGAATTACTCTTACTTGTATTTATGAGTCAACAAATATGGATTGACAAACTCTTCCCCATTTTTAGGTTATCCCTTCTATGGATTCATTGGAGCATTTAGTTTCTGTAATCATCATAAAATATGGATGATATCAGAGTCGCTTATGTTTTGGATCCTATCATTTCTCTTGCAATTAAAGCCCCTTATGGACCAAGAGATGACTTGGATTAGGGAGGTGGGCTAGTGGAGGGAAGACCTATGAGATCAACTTAATATGGCAAGATCAAACTAGCATTTATCCTAGCTATTCTAGAATTTGTTGATCTATATTCATTCCTTTCCTTTTTCCATCTTTGTGTAGTTTGGGGGAGTATTTAAAGGAATTCATATGAACTCCAATGTGAGCCCCACTTTTTTCCTACCCAATCCTTCCTTTTAGCCTTGGAAACAATATTTGAAATAACCTTTGGTAAGAATGTTTACACGTATTGGTCATGGAGAGAATTAGGATGTTATGATACTTGCACCTTTACAATGATAAGAAACCAATAATTATGGTTCACTTTGAGGGGGAAACATCCTTATACGATATATACAATGAACAAGAAAATATTTGATGATTTTGAGGCTATGTATTCTTATAATATATATGAGAGACAAATGGTGCAATTATAATAAAATGGGACCATTTGGGGTTCTAGCCTATAGAGACATATAACATTATAAACATAATCACTCAATATCTAGGGCTTAATAAGGGTTTTTTGGGCTAACATGGGGTTATATAGCATTTGAAATTGGATCCTTTCCTTTCGAGGCTTTCACTATCTTTAGATATCCAAGGATTTAAGATCTATATTCTCTATTTCCTATTTGTCTTGATCCATTTTATGATTAGCCATAATAATTTCTTGGAGGGCCATTTCTTCAACATCATTAAGGTTAGTGCGAATCATTTATGATATTGAAGGGGGAGATCAAGGTGATATAAATTCACGCATATCCAAATTAGGGGGAGATGTGGGGTTAAGCAAGAAATGGGAGAGTCTCGGGGGGGGTGTTGATGCATCCAAATAAAAGAAGGGGGAAAACATCTTGTTGATTTTGGGGATTTCTCTAGGGTATGGAGCTGGAGGGGTTGGTTGGGTCCACTCTAAGAGACATCTAAGAGATATTGAAATGTATTATTTAATATGAATTTTCAAATAATTTTAAAAAGTAAAAGATTTACTCATCTTCGTCTCACTCAAAAATGAAAATATACGACTTTTTTTTCCCTTTTCCCTTACTTTTAATTAATTTATCTTTTCCTAAACTTGATATAAAGTTATTACCACATCTCCTTAATAAGAGCGAGGATAGTAAGAGTGGGTTTTTTGATGTTTTATAAGGATTTTGGTTAAAACTAAGAAAATATGTATATTCATTTTTTGTTATTTTTTATAGTCGATATTTTTATCTTATTTAGAGAATATTTTATTTTTATCTTAAAATGAACACATTTCAACTTGAGATTGAACATGGAAGGAGGTACACATCACTTTAAGACTTTGGTGTTGAATGCACCTTTGGGTCGGGTTATTTTTTGTAAATATATTAGATTTAATTTATTGTTGGGTATTTTCCAAACTATTCTTTAACAATTTGATGAAGATAAGGTTTGATTTATTAAAAACGAAAGCCGTAAAAATTAAATCAATGAAAAATTAAAATTAAATCTCATTTAAATATATTGCAACCTGTTAGAACTACTTTAAATATATTACAATTTTAACAACAATAATACTGATCCAAAGTAAAACACCAAATTGATGTATGAGATCCTTTGGCTCTTTTGTTTGTAAAAAGAGGCATTCTAAATTTATAGAACTCTACATTTAAATCTTATATTTAATAGAAGATAGATTTTACATAGTCTAACTCTTAGACATTTTTTCTTTTTCTGTTGGAATCTAGTAGTAAAATATTGAAATCTAGTGGTAAAATATTCGGTAAAATTATGACTTTAAATTGTTTAAAATTTGTTTATGAAAATATAAATAAATTCTCCCTCTAAAAAAATTGAGGCACTTGGGAAGAAAACCTCAGAGAGGTATGTTTTGCTGCAGGAGTTCCTTAGAGAAATCCGAGGTAACCAAGGTCAAGCTACAACATCGCTCGGATATTTGGTATGTAATGGCTACGACCACCCTCCTTTGTCGATTTCACGTTATTGGTAATGAAGATGGTAATAATTTAGAAGCTGACTGCAAGAGAAAGAAGGAATTTCCCCTTTCCTGCAATGGCTCTGCTTGTAATTATTGTTTTTATTATTGTTCGCTCTATTTCAAGGCTAATGTAGAGATCCTCATTATTGAACCTCATTTAGAAGCCCGTCCCTTAGTAATATGCATGCTCAGACCAGACAAAACCCTTATGAAAGCACCAATAACAACCCCAAAGTAACTCAGTGGCATATTCATATAGCCCTGGGTCAAAACTCAACACAGCGGCACATGTAAGCTCTTATGAACTTCCCTTTTCATGAGAGAAAGCCCAACCCTAGGGATTATACCATAAAAGTCAAAAATGCGATTTGGCAGGAGTATGAGCAACAACGTATGAAAAGAAACGTTAAAAACCATAATTATACGAGCCCACATTCCCAAATGTATTTGTTTTGTGATGTTAGGACTCTCAATTTCCAGTTTAAATGTGTAAAAAATCATAGAAGCTACTCAGAATCAAATTGTTGCAATTATATATTAAATGCCTCTGTCTTTTTTAGTAATACCAAGGAAAAACAAATCTGCTCTGCAACGCCCGACACTCCATCGAATTGCCAGGATGCTATGAACTTTGCCATAACTTGTATGCAAACTTTTACTCACTGTATGGTGCCTTACACAGGCCAGTTCCAAAGCTTTTCAGGGTCATCATTGGCCCAGTCAACCTCTCTCCGTCAAAGCAATAGAATGGCAAAGAGACAGTATGGAAAATATAAAGGAACTGGCAAAGGAAAACTAAACCAGCCTATGAAGAATGAAGGACCTAGCAAGCGAGGCAGAGAAACAACAAAATCAGTCATGGAAAACATCTATAATCTTTATGAAACTGGAAATCCAACCCAGATAAGAGACACCATCCATGGATGGGAAAGAGAAAGTAACCATGAAGATGAAGACATTAAGCAACAAGAGGCCATCCTGGATTTCATCTATGACCCGGGGAATACCAGAGGAAGGCTATCCCTCTTCCATCAATTGGTCAATACATACTGGAAGATCAAGTGTGTCTTAGCCAAGGCTATGACCAGCATCCAGGAAAAAGAAGGAAACTAGACAATGATATCAGAGTTGCAGCAAATTAGGAAGGAAATCAGAGATATTGCTGTGTCCCAGCACCTTGCAATAGCCAAAATAGGAAGAATTGAAAAACAACTCCAAGCAATGTAATAAGTGGAGATGTCGGGGTCTACTGCAAAAGACTCGGCGCCGGTTGATTCCTCTCATGGGTGACATCTTCTTTCATAATGTTTTAGTTTTTTATGTTTTTAGCGGCAAGTTTTTATAGCCAATGGCGAAACTGTAATTATTTTGGACATATTAAAATAGACATAGCGGCAAGTAGAAGGAAAAAAGAAATTTCAATCCTGGTTAGCTTTTAATTCCCTCCGGTGGCCAACAGACCTAGTTTCCCTCGAACAAGTGGAGACCATAGAAAGAAATAACATATATAGCTATATATGCTTTTTTGAAATATAGAAAATAATAAGAAACTGTTAAATTAACAAAAACAAAAAGAAAAAGAAGAAGAAAAAAGAAAGAAAGAGAGAGGAACAAAGAATTTAACAATTTTCACAAATTCTCAATACTTCTAACAACGAATATAATATCAAATTCCATCCCTCGTCTCTCTACCCAACGTGTAGCGTCTAATTCGGACATGGCATCTTAACTGCGTATAAAAGGTTATCATTGTCTCCATATGTATATATAAAACTAATTTGATTATATTAAAGAGTATATTACGTTGCTGTTCATGTGTCTCTATGTATATATTAAAGTGTATATCACGTTGCTGTTCAATTGGACATGGAAGCTTAGTTGTCCTTTTGTCGTATACTACTGGAAGGTTATGTCACCTAAAACAATATAGATGACTTCATCTATGCATACACACCTTAACAAGTACTTTAAAGTTTATGCTTGGTCATTTTTCAAAATAATAATATTTTGATATTTTTATTAATAATATAATAATACCTAAATTAATATAATAATTTGTTATTTTAAAATCAAAATAATATGTTTTTTCTCTCTTTTATTAATAATATTGCTAATAGAAAGTATTTAACTTATAAATATAAAATAAAGATGATTGACTTTTTAAAACCATTTTAAATTCAATGAAATTTAAAAATGAATCGGTATAAAAGTAATACTAAATTTTAACTAAATTATTAAAAAAAAAATGATTTTGATGAATATTGATACTTTAGAAAGATTGTTATAATTTAATGAAGAATTTTAAGGTAATAAAGAAAATATTTTGAGAATATTAAAATACAATAAAAATGTTATAAAGAAAATATTTTGAGAATATTAAAATATTATAAAAATGTTATTATTAATTATTTAAAAGAGTTAAAATATTTTTTAGTACAATTAATTTAAAAACAAATTATTATTGAAATAAATAAATAAAATTATAAATAATATATTGGTCAATTTTTTTTTATATTGGTGAAAATATTTATTATTAAAAAAAAACACATTTTAAATAATAATTTTTTTAAATAGTTGAAATATGTATTTTATGGGAGAGATGTTTAATTCTGTGTGTTCTGAGCATGAATTTTCAAATAACATTTTCAAAAAAATTAATAACAAAATATTCAATATTACATACTTGTGCACTCAATATGAAGTTGGACAAATGAAATTTACAAAAATATTAATTTAAAAAAAAAAATTATATTTATCGGAATTAAAAACTGTTCAATATCCACTTTAAATTTTGCTGATATAAAAGGAAAAAAATAAAAAATAATTAATATATCTATATCTATATATATTTATATATATAAGAGTTGTGTATGAACTTCATGTATAATTTCATTAATGTTTAAGATAGGATAGAATTTATACAACATTTTTAAAAAATTAAAAAATAAATAATATTCTAATATTAGTCATAAATAAAATATTTCAAAATCAACATTTTATATATAAAAGAAATTGAAAATAAAAAATTAGGAAGATGTGTTATTCCTTAGTTATCTAATTGCATGTGATATTTAGAAAAATATTAATTAACATAGATTCATTTTAATTTGAGATTTATCATGGGACTCTTATATCAAATCCTTTGAAGTGTTCTTTTTTTCTTCAAATTTTATAGTTAAAAAAAAATCCAAAGCTAAAATATATTATATTATATATATACATTCACACTCCATGTTAAACTATATATATGGTTATGTCCATATTAAAAATTTAAATAATTTTTTTATTATTATATATAGAAATATTGAACTTAAAATATTTGTTTGTTATATATATATATATATATATATATATATATATATATATATATATATATATATATATATATATATATATCAAATGGTAAAAAGCAATGATATTTCTACCATTTCTCCATGTTCAATTTAGTTGAAAACCTAGTCTAAAACTATGGAGACAATTTGAAGTAGCAAACAAAGAATGACTCATAAAATGTAAACCATATTCTTTCAATGAAAACATTTAATAGTGTTCTATTCTATGGGAAATGCATAAATACTTTTTTTTTTTACTTAACTAATTAACATTTACATTTAAATTAATATTAATAAAAAATATATATTTCAATATTAAATGAATCTAGTCTGAAGAGAGTTCAATGGTAAAAAACAATGATATTTCTACCATTTCTCCATGTTCAATTTAGTTGAAAACCTAGTCTAAAACTATGGAGACAATTTGAAGTAGCAAACAAAGAATGACTCATAAAATGTAAACCATATTCTTTCAATGAAAACATTTAATAGTGTTCTATTCTATGGGAAATGCATAAATAATTTTTTTTTTTTTACTTAACTAATTAACATTTACATTTAAATTAATATTAATAAAAAATATATATTTCAATATTAAATGAATCTAGTCTGAAGAGAGTTTAATTGGTTAATGAGAGAAATGTGAAATCATTGAAACTCAAAAAATTTAGATTCAAATCTCTCTTGATTATGAGAGGACATATCATGACCCTCTAAAAGTTTATTGTACTTAAGTGTCATGTGAGTTGTTGAGTTTCTATGGATTCAAAAAATAAATAAATAAATGCAAGCATGTAAGTTAAATGATTATTAAGTTAAATCTCAAATTTTCATTTATACATACTACTAAGAATATGTTACAATATTCTATGTTAATTTTATGTGGGTTTAAAAAAGAAAAGAAAAGAGTACAACCATATAAATTAAATGACTATTAAATTAAATTTCAAATTTTCATTTATACATACTACTAAAAATATGTCACAATTTTCTATAAAGATTAAATTTATACCATCCACTTAATAATTAACCATAATAAAATTAAAAAATGAAAAAATAATAATATATATCAATATTATATTATAATTTAAAACATTTATAACCCTAATAAATTTCAAAGATAAAATCTAAATTCAAATAAAATAAAATTATAAAACAAACCCATTAATTTGTTTTCAATGAATATTAACAATCATCATGAATATGTGATGTACATCCCATCTTCTGCGGCAACCAATACTTTCCAGTCTATTGGCCCATTGATGTTTTAAGAGTACCAATGACTATACCATGTTCATGCGACCCATGCCCATGCCATCCTTAGCCGTCCTCTTCACCTTCAGTCTCGAGCCGCCAAAAAATTCTGCGGCCATCAACTCTGCCATTAACTCTCCCATCTGCCAGTCTCAAGTGCGCCATTAACCCTCCATCCGACGTAGTTTATTTTCACGGGCTTTTAGCAGTTAAATGGACAGGGCTGTTAATTCCGGGTTGGCCCTCCCTTACGAATGCTAGTTGCCAAGATTGCTTGACTGAAGCTCAGAAGCAAATAGTCAGTAGTCTTCCCAGGCGTGGAGGTAGAGGTCTCGAGGCGGGCTATTTTTTGCGCTACTCAACTCACTCCTTTTTTCAGATTTCCGGTATGAATTTTCTATTTTTGGGGGCGAATATTGCCTTATTCGTACTCTATTTGCGTAAGTTTCAGCCGATTTTTCAATAAATTTTAGTCTAATTTGTCTAGAATGATGAGATACACCATTATACTTTGAGTTGTGAAATCTTTTTTATTTGGGTATTTATGAGAATTACATGTACTAAAAAACTGCAAAATACTTATAATTCTTAAGAACGCGTCTTTTTGGTGATTGTTTTGCTTTGCTTTTAAATACAGAATTGCTGAATTTGAAACCTTTTCAATCTCCGAATTTGGCACCTTCGTTGGGGAAATCATCATCGAAAATATTTCCTATATTGTTAGGAAGCATTGGCGGAATAGCTCTGATACAGCAGCCATTAACCCGAACATTTCTGGACATGGCCTGAATCGGGCCACCTGCAAATGCCCATGGAGATGTGACATAGAAATGGCTGAAGAAATCCATTAACTCTCTGCGAACGCTGGTAAGTTTATAAGTTTTTTTTTTTTTTTTTTCACTGTCTATTTGTCCAAACTCTGATCTGCGGCTGTCACATCCATACCTAAAACTTACCATACAAAAAAAGAATTATAACCTATCATCATCGAAGTGATTATATTATTCGAAAATTAATTCATACGGAATTAAAATGCAATGACATATTTGTTACGGGCTAGGTACATGATTATCAATACACAAACATTCATCGTTTGTTATACTGGTACCAATTTCTGTCAACTTATGGTTCCGGGGTGTATATCAAACTTGGCGTTACGGTGATTCTTTATTGCAAGGTCTTATGAGCTGTACTGATAATCAATTGCTGTTATGAACTTGTGTATTATATTATGTGACCTCGCCACTTGTCCACATTTCCGCTTGGAGAAATACGCCGAGGGTTTAATCTTTGGATAATGTGAATTATGCAATTTCTGGTTTGTGTTATTTGCGTCAACTCCGATATCGCATTGTTTCTAACACTTGGTTGATTGTGAGCCCTCCCCGTGGCTTCACCTTAAATGCAATTTAATGTTCTGGCGTACTGCCAGCCAGGCTTGGCATGACTATCCTTCCGGTGGCTCTTTCACTCCAGTCTTCGCCGCGAAGTTCTGCTCTCCAACTCTAACTTGCCGATTTTTTCCTATCGCGTTCTCTGGAGTTCTTCTTTCAGTTGACAGAAGGTAAGGAGGTTTTGCGCTCTGAATATCATTGGCGCCCATGGTGCCAAGGGAGAACCGGTTCATATCCAAAGCACAGACTCTTTTAAATTTAGAGAATGTCGATGCGCATAGCCACCTGGTGAGGAGGAATGCATTTCCTTTCTGGTTTCATCATTTACTCTTCAGGTAATTGCTCAGGTTATTAACTTGTGCGTCTCTATTTCGTTATGCAGGTTCAGTTTTCATTTTTCTTGTGTATGTTTATGGCAGGGTGCCTGAAACCCTGAGCTGCCCTTTGCTTCGGGTTCGCATCTCTCTTCAGAAGGGTCATTTCAACTTCCAGAAGGAGCTGGTAAGTTCCTTCTTTATGCTCAGACCTACCCACCGCAACCTTGTTTACATACACAGTCATTCTCTCGAACCTTTAACTTGTAATGAACGTTATTGACCATCCCAATCTCTGCCTATTCACAGGTTAGCCAGATTTCTGACTTGTCAACTCAAAGGTAAGCTACTGTGTGCGATGAATTTCCCGCTTAGCTTCCTAATTCATTATTTAAGTTTCCATTACGATAGCTCGCGTTTTGGTTTGGTAATTTAACACCTATTGTGGTTAATATGCAGGTAAGACCGGCCCCTTGTCTCTATACTGCAACTAACAGATATTCGAATTTCAAGACCCGAGCTAACAGTCGGAACTCCATTCTTCCAGATACTACCTCTGTTGGCCGGAGGAAATGATCTCTGGGTCGAATCCTTGTTAAGTCTTCGACCTTCGTCCGTCCTTGTTAGTTTAGGGTTGAATATTTGTGACAGAGCTCCGTTTATATGTACTTGGTGTTTGCGGTTAACTCTTTCCACCAGGGTTTTTAAGTTATGTCAGACCGTGTTTACGAAGCGCTAGTTTTTCTTTGCGCCAGGGTTCTTGTTTAATTTACTGTTGCTATGGCCAATCTGCGGTCTAACTATATTTCGACGAACACAGTCCGTTCTTCTTGACTGTTAAATGTTATATTTATATGAGATTTGTGATCCTCTGTAGTTTATTTTCACACTACGATTTGAATCTTGCTATGTATGCTTTTATTCTAGACATCAAGGCCTGAATTTATATTCCGACCCTTTTCCACAGGGTTATGGAAATCTATTTCAGTACGCAGTTTTTGCATGCGTAGCTTTCATGCTCTATGCAGGGTTTTATTTCTAGATTGGCTTTAGTTTTCACATTATAACTACTGTGCACTGGTTATTTCCATTTCCGGATCTTGCGTTACAGTTTTGGAAAGGTTATACCGTTCTTCTTGCTAACTTGTCGAGCATTGTACTCTTATCATGATGTGATATTCAGTAGGCCGTTACAGTTCTTTACTGAGTTCTTGGTTTCTCTACTCGTTCTCTTCCAAGTTGGTAGTTACCCTGCAATTGAACATTATTTTTCCTTTCCTGTACCTCCAAATGTTTTCTTTCACTCAGTATACTATTTTTTAGTTTTTTCATATAATGAGTAAGAACAGATATGAATAGGAAAGAATCCCAAATAATACACCTTCTTATTGTTTCATCCTAAATAGAATCTTTTAGTGCCTTTTTTCTGGAATTTAAACTTAAATGTAACCCCTAGCCAGAGAATTTATAAACTGAACATTTACAGCATTTTCCAACAGTAATTCTGGAAATGAATACAAATTATAGATGCTAGATTTAAACTCGTTCCTTTTCTGCATTCATTTAGAAGCATGGTACATTTCCCTACTGATACTTCTACAATATGACAGTAAAATAACAGTTCTGAAGTACTTATCTGTAGTTACTTATATTGAAATAACTCAGATTATCGCATTAGTACTTATCTGTAGGGATAGGTCTGTCTAAGCTGTTGTCCACCCAACCTTCAAGGGAGGCTATCACGTCCTCCGCTTGCCCCCTAGCTCCAGAAACTGATTGGTGCCACGGGTAAAACAGTGGAATATCCTGCTGTGACCTCTGGATATCAATTCCAGTCACTAACAGTCAAACTTTGTCTTGCACAAGGGTTTTCCAAAGATATTTTCAACTGGTCTCATATCAGCTCAAGAAAATACTTTCCCTTTCTTGCCCATTTTCCAGAACCCCTCTCCATCCTCTGGATTCCCTCTTTATCCCATGAGGAGGGGTAACTGTTTCCAACTGTCCCCAACCACCATCTATTCTGGGAAACTAATACCAACAGCTTAGCAGTTTCCCTTTCATTCATTGTTTCTCTTTTAAATAAATCAACAAAAATAAAATAAATATGATTTTTGTCTTAACATATAACCATTAAGTCTTTCTTATCAGAAATTAAAAATAACAAATTGTTTAAACTAGTTAATGCTAACTAATCTTTAATTGCGGGCTGTCACATCTTCCCCCCTGAGAGTAACACCGTCCTCGATGTCTTCAGCCAGATCCTGCAAACAGTTCAGGATAAACTTCCTGTATAAACTTTTCATCCTCCCAAGTAGCTTCGTCCGGACCGAAGTGCTTCCATTGCACTTTCACCTGGACAACTACTCTTTTGCGGAGTTCTATCTCTCTTCGATCAAGTATATGTAGCGGCTCGACCAGAAACTCTCCGTCCGGTTCTACCTGAAAGTACAAGTGTTCACAGTTAGTGCTTATATAGTAATTAAATATATATGTATATATATATTTTCTTTTACCTGAACATTCTGCCAATGAATTACATGTTTCTCATCATGCACGTGTCGCTTTAGCAACGATACATGGAATACATTATGCACTTTAATATGACTAGGCAGCACCAATCTGTAGGCTACGGGCCCCACTTTTTCCAGAATTTGGAAGGGTCCACAGTAACGAGGGGCTAACTTGGCGCAGGAAGTCCACCTTAAGGTACTTCTTTTAGGCTTAATCCTGACATACACATGATCGCCCACTTCGAATTCGCGATAAGATCTTTTCTTATCTGCAAAGACCTTTTTTCGATCCTGTGCCGCCTTCAAGTTCTGTCTTATTCTTTTTACTTCAGCTTCCAGCTCCGCCAACATCTCTGGCCCCAACATTAATTTTGTCTCCAGACTGCTCCAGTTAATTGGTGTACGACACTGTCGTCCATATAACGCTTCGAAGGGACTCATTTTTAGAGACTCCTGATATCCGTTGTTATATGCAAACTCCACTAGGTGCAGGTAGTCCTCCCATTTAGTTGGCTATCGCATTACATACATGCGCAGCATATCCTCCAACACTTGGTTTACCCGTTCTGTCTGCCCATTCGTTTGAGGGTGATAAGCAGTGCTGAAATGTATTTGGGTACCTAATCCTGAAAACAGGGTCTTCCAAAATGCGGAGGTAAATTTAACATCTCGGTCTGAAATCACCGCCTTAGGTATACCATGCAACCTGAAGATTTCTCTCATAAATATGTCTGCAATCTGCACTGTCTTGTAAGTGGATTGCACAAGTATGAAATGGGCAGATTTACTCAACCTGTCCACCACTACCATTATTGAGTCATTCTGCTTCCTTGTTCGAGGTAAGCCTGTAATGAAATCCAAGGAGATCACTTCCCATTTCCATTCAGGAATGGGTATGGGCTGTAGTAGTCCAGCTGGGTGTCGATGCTCCACTTTAACCTGCTGGCATTCTAAACACTTGCTTAAGTATTCTGCAATGTCTCTGCGCATACCTGGCCAGTAATATATCTTTCTAATTGGTGAAAGCATCTTCTGGTAGCCGGGATGGCCAGCATAGTTGCTTCGATGGTACTCGTCTAGGATTAACTCCTTGAGACTTAGATGATTAGGAAATAAATTCTTTCGCAGAAGGTTAACATCTGTTCTTCGTTACTTCCGTATTCAGATGGCGTTCCTTGCTCCTTATCTTTTTCCACCTGCTACCACAGAAACTTGTATTCTGGGTCCTTACGTGCCTCTTCCTTTATCTGCTCGCTCAGCTAACTTATGGGTTGGCTGAAGTATGTTGCATAGATCCCATGTAATTTCCTGCTCAGGGCATCTACTACTTGATTTTCTTTTCCTTTAACATGTTGTATATCCATGTCGAACTCACTCAAGAAGGCATTCCACCGTGCTTGCCGAGAGTTCGAATCTGCCTGCTTAAAATAACTGGTCAGACTGTTATGGTCTGTTTTAAGTACAAACTTTTTTCCCAGTAGATAATGCCTCCATACCCGGAGAGCATGTACTACTGCTGTAAGTTCTAGATCGTAAGCAGAATATTTTTGTTCGTGTTCTCTTAACTTTCTGGACTCATAGGCTATTACCTTGCCTTCCTGAGTTAAAACTGCTCCGACTCCCTCCTTGCTGGCATCCATGCACACCTCGTAGTCTTTGCTGGGGTCGGCTACCTTTAGCACGGGTGTCGTGGTTAAAAGATGTTTCAACTTTTCAAAGCTGAGTTGACCTTCCTTCGTCCATTTGAAAATTTTTCCTTTCTTTTGTAAGGATGTAATAGGATAGGAAATCCTAGAAAACCCTTCGATGAACCGTCTGTAATACCCTGCCAGACCCATAAAAGATCTGATATCAGCCACATTTTGGGGTACCTGCCACTCCAAGATAGTTTTAATCTTTTCAGGGTCCACCGCTATTCCTTCCGCAGTCACCACGTGACCCAAGTACTGGATTTCAGTTTTAAAGAAATCGCAATTGCTGAACTTAGCATACAGCTGATGCTTCCTCAGCATTTCCAGTACTATCTTCAGATGCTACTTATGTTCTTCTTCACTCTTAGAATAAATCAAGATGTCATCTATGAAGATCAGTACAAAGTGATCTAAGTATTGGTGGAAAATTCCATTCATCAACCTCATAAAGGTTGCTGGTGCATTCGTTAATCCAAAAGGCAACACCACAAACTCATAATGCCCGTATCTGGTGCGAAATGCTGTTTTGAAAATATCTTCATCCCTGACTCGAATTTGATGATATCTAGACCTCAGGTCTATTTTAGAGAACACCTTGGCACCTCTCACCTGATCGAACAAATCATCAATTCTGGGTAGGGGATATTTATTCTTAATTGTCAGCTTGTTGAGTTGTCGGTAGTCCATACACATGCGTAAAGTTCCATCCTTCTTTCTAACAAAAAGAACTGGTGCTCCCCAAGGTGACATGCTTGGGCGGATGTATCCTTTATCTAATAACTCCTGCAGCTGCATCTTTAACTCTGTTTACTCTGGTATGCTCATTCTATAAGGTGCTCTTGACACAGGTGTGGCTCCTGGCAGTAACTCGATAGTGAAATCAATTTCTCTCTTAGGTGGTAACCCTGGGATGTTTTCTAGAAATACATCCAAGAATTCCTGTACCACCGGAATATCTTGTATTTCTGCAGCTTTTCCATTAGATTCAGCATACCCTACTTGAATGGCATACAACTAACATCCCTTCCGAATACATTTTCTCATTTGAGATGCTGTTATGGGGCATAAATGCACAGGCTTTTTAATTCCTTTAATCTCCTTACACGTACCATCCTGTGCCCTATAATAAATTTTCTTTTCCTTACAGTCTACTAAGGTCCAGTGTTTTTCTAACCAGTCCATTCCCAATAACACATCATACGATCCCAGTGGTAGAATATTTAAGTCTACCTGCAGCTGTTGTTCTGCAATTTCTAGTATGCAATCAGAAATTTTCGCTGTTACTTTGCGTTTTTCTCCAGTAGCTAACTAAACTAACCATGAATTTTTAAATTTCTTTTCTTTTAGTTTGCAAACTTCCACTAGTTTAGGACTTACATAACTTAAACTAGTGCCAGGGTCTATTAAAATCGAAACAGTTTTAGACAGTATAGTACCTTCCAATTCAATCATTGTGGGTTGAAAATCATCCTGTCGATCCTCCAAGGCTGCGTTTATACGGGGTATGCTTCGTGCCACGTCCCCCACTGTTGATGCCTCCTGTAAATTGGCCACAGTCTCACTCTGTTTCCGTTGTGGACAATTTTTGTAGTAGTGTGCTTCTCCACAGCCCCAACACTGTAGAGGGGGTTTAGAATTATGTCCCTGTTCTGGTTTGCTTGATGCTTCTGTGGGTTTTTCTTCAGCTGGCCACTTGATCCTTTCATGATTCCTGTTAAACTGTTTACTGCCAGTGTTCCGTATTACCCCTTTAAAGTGGCTTCTTTTGCTACTTTTAAAGGTAGATGGATTCTTTTGGTTTTTCTTGGGCTGTCAGCCCTTTCCGCCATCCCCTTTGGTCTTGTACTGCTGGTAACACATACGTGCTTTCCGAACAGCTTCATCCATCGTTTGAGGGTTAAAAAACTCTATTCTTTCTCTCATGAGAGCAGGCAAACTACTCAGAAATATCTGTACCTTGGCTTTTTCCTCCCTGAGGTAAGGTACATAACGTAGTAGAGAAGTAAATTTTGTGACATACTCATCCATGGTCATTTGGCCCAGTCGGAGATCATGAAATTCCTTGGCCTTATCATCATAAAATCTCTCTGTTAGATATTTATCTTTGAAGTACTGCTGGAATAATTCCCATGTAATGTCCCATTCATCAATGCTGCGAACATTTTTCACTTCCTCCCACCACAAGGTGGCTTTCTCCCGCAACTGGTATATAGCCAATCTGGCCTTCAGATTGCTGCTATACTCATATACCTGAAAGTATTTATTGATGTTAATCAACCAAGCTTCAGCTGCTTCTTCCGCCTCACCATCAAACATTGGTGGCTTAATCTTACGAAACTCTCCCTGCAGCTCGACTTTCTGCCTCTTATAATCCTGCTGACCTGACAGATTTTCAGATTCTGCCTCATTGTTATTATGGTTTTTACTCCTGTGGGAGAAACTCTTTTCAGTCTTTCCATCTGTGTCGTTTTGGTTTTGCTGATCTTCTGCTTCCGTAGATAATTATTTTTCTGCACTGGGTTGCCGCATCTCATGATTTTGTTTATCAGATATACTCTTCAAAATCTTTTCCTGGTCTTGCAATAGCTTTTCGTTATCTTTTCGAACTCTAGTCATCTCTTCTTGTAACTGTCGTATTGTGTTCAACAGAGAAGCAGTTTGTTGCTGCTGTTCTTCCATTAGTTTGCTTGTTTTCTGATGCTGCTCCACGGTTAGTTGAACCCACATTTCTGGGTTCATAACTGTTGGACCTTGAGTTTCGTTTGGTCGTGACGGAGATGACATATCTTTTTCTTTCTTCTCAGTGCACTAATACACACACAGCTTTGTTAGTAGACCCTTAGGTTGCCAGTGTAGTAACCAGCTTTGATACCACTTGTCACATCCATACCCAAAACTTACCATACAAAGAAAAAAATTATAACCTATCATCATCGAAGTGATTATATTATTCGAACATTAATTCATACGGAATTAAAATTCAATGACATATTTGTTACGGGCTAGGTACAGGATTATCAATACACAAACATTCATCGTTTATTATACTGGTACCAATTTCTGTCAACTTATGGTTGCGGGGTGTATATCAAACTTGGCGTTACGGTGATTCTTTATTGCAAGGTGTTATGAGCTGTACTGATAATCAATTGCTGTTATGAACTTGTGTATTATATTATGTGACCTCGCCACTTGTCCACATTTCCTCTTGGAGAAATATGCCGAGGGTTTAATCTTTGGATAATGTGAATTATGCAATTTCCGGTTTGTGTTATTTGCGTCAACTCCGATATCACATTGTTTCTAACACTTGGTTGATTGTGAGCCCTCCCCGTGGCTTCACCTTAAATGCAATTTAATGTTCTGGCGTACTGCCAGCCAGGCTTGGCATGACTATCCTTCCGATGGCTCTTTCCCTCCAGTCTTCTCCGCGAAGTTCTGCTCTCCAACTCTAACTTGCCGATTTTTGCCTATCGCGTTCTCTGGAGTTCTTCTTTCAGTTGACAAAAGGTAAGGAGGTTTTTCGCTCTGAATATCATCGGCGCCCATGGTGCCAAGGGAGAACCGGTTCATATCCAAAGCATAGACTCTTTTAAATTTAGAGAATGTCGATGCGCATAGCCACCTGGTGAGGAGGAATGCATTTCCTTTCTGGTTTCATCGTTTACTCTTCAGGTAATTGCTCAGGTTATTAACTTGTGCGTCTCTCTTTCGTTATGCAGGCTCAGTTTTCATTTTTCTTGTGTATGTTTATGGCATGGTGCCTGAAACCCTGAGCTGCCCTTTGCTTCGGGTTCGCATCTCTCTTCAGAAGGGTTATTTCAACTTCCAGAAGGTGCTGGTAAGTTCCTTCTTTATGCTCAGACCCACCCACCGCAACCTTGTTTACATACACAGTCATTCTCTCGAACCTTTAACTTGTAATGAACGTTATTGATCGTCCCAATCTCTGCCTATTCACAGGTTAGCCAGATTTTGGACTTGTCAACTCAAAGGTAAGCTACTGTGTGCGATGACTTTCCCGCTTAGCTTCCTAGTTCATTCTTTAAGTTTCCATTACGATAGCTCACGTTTTGGTTTGGTAATTTAACACCTATTGTGGTTAATATGCAGGTAAGACCGGCCCCTCATCTCTATACTGCAACTAACAGATATTCAAATTTCAAGACCCGAGCTAACAGTCAGAACTCCATTCTTCCAGGTACTACCTTTGTTGGCCGGAGGAAATGATCTCTGGGTCGAATCCTTGTTAAGTCTTCAACCTCCGTCCGTCCTTGTTAGTTTAGGGTTGAATATTTGTGACAGAGCTCCGTTTATATGTACTTGGTGTTTGCGGTTAACTCTTTCCACCAGGGTTTTTAAGTTATGTCGGACCGTGTTTACGAAGCGCTAGTTTTTCTTTGTGCCAGGGTTCTTGTTTAATTTACTGTTGCTATGGCCATTCTGCGGTCTAACTATATTTCGACGAACACAGTCCGTTCTTCTTGACTGTTAAATGTTATATTTATATGAGATTTGTGATCCTATGTAGTTTATTTTCACACTACGATTTGAATCTTGCTATGTATGCTTTTATTCTAGACATCAAGGCCTGAATTTATATTCCGACCCTTTTCCACAGGGTAACGGAAATCTATTTCAGTACTCAGTTTTTGCATGCGTAGCTTTCATGCTCTATGCGGGGTTTTATTTCTAGATTGGCTTTAGTTTTCACATTATAACTACTGTGCACTGGTTATTTCCATTTCCGGATCTTGCGTTACAGTTTTGGAAAGGTTATACCGTTATTCTTGCTGACTTGTCGAGCATTGTTCTCTTATCATGATGTGATATTCAGTAGGCCGTTACAGTTCTTTACTGAGTTCTTGGTTTCTCTACTCGTTCTCTTCCAAGTTGGTAGTTACCCTGGAATTGAACGTTATTTTTCCTTTCCTGTACCTCCAAATGTTTTCTTTCACTCAGTATACTATTTTTTAGTTTTTGCAGATAATGAGTAAGAACATATATGAATAGGAAAGGATCCCAAATAATACACCTTCTTATGGTTTCATCCTAAATAGAATCTTTTAGTGCCTTTTTTCTGGAATTTAAACTTAAATGTAACCCCTAGCCAGAGAATTTATAAACTGAACATTTACAGCATTTTCCAACAGTAATTCTGGAAATGAATACAAATTACAGATGCTAGATTTAAACTCGTTCCTTTTCTGCATTCATTTATAAGCATGGTACATTTCCCTACTGATACTTCTACAATATGACAGTAAAATAACAGTTCTGAAGTACTTATCTGTAGTTACTTATATTGAAATAACTCAGATTATCGCATTAGTAGTTATCTGTAGGGATAGGTCTGTCTAAGTTGTTGTCCACCCAACCTTCAAGGGAGGCTATCATGTCCTCCGCTTGCCCCCTAGCTCCAGAAACTGATTGGTGCCACGGGTAAAACAGTGGAATATCCTGCTGTGACCTCTGGATATCAATTCCAGTCACTAACAGTCAAACTTTGGCTTGCACAAGGGTTCTCCAAAGATATTTTCAACTGGTCTCATACCAGCTCAAGAAAATACTTTCCCTTTGTTGCCCATTTTCCAGAACCCCTCTCCATCCTCTGGATTCCCTCTTTATCCCATGAGGAGGGGCAATTGTTTCCAACTGTCCCCAACCACCATCTATTCTGGGAATCTAATACCAACAGCTTAGCAGTTTCCCTTTCATTCATTGTTTCTCTTTTAAATAAATCAACAAAAATAAAATAAATATGATTTTTGTCTTAACATATAACCATTAAGTCTTTCTTATCAGAAATTAAAAATAACAAATTGTTTAAACTAGTTAATGCTAACTAATCTTTAATTGCGGTTGTCACAGCGACGTTCCATTCTGTAGCCATTAACTCTCTGAAATCCGCCTAACTCTCCAGCTTAATTGGGAGGTTATCAAATAATATCAAATACCCTTTGTCTTTCGTATTCTTTTTATTTAGTTAGAGAATTTTTAAAATAAGTTTTGATGTTAGAAATTGTAATATGAAATTACTTTTATTTGATTTCCACAACTGACATTTCACTGATTTGAATGAATAAGGGAAAACAAAAATGAAAGAAAGCAATTTTTCATGGAGAAAAAAATCTTTGTGAGCTTTTTAATATTTTATAAATAACACTAACAAAAAACTAATTTGTTCTCGATCCTTAGTATTAAATATATGACAGATTTAATTAAAAATTTCTTCAATTAACTTATCGGAAGGGATGGATACGTTTTCTCTGTCCAATGTAAATTTTTCTTATAAATGACAGCCAGTTATATTATATTTACAAGTGGAACCTGGAAAAAAACTTACAACGTTATTTTATATATAATGTGGCTCTCATTACTTGGTTAATGGTATGTAATTAATTTCATATATATATTAGTAATTTGGAGAATGTTATTGTTATTGTAGTGATAGGTTTATATATATATAGAAATATTAATTTTTATAAGTGAAAAATCATTTATATATATTCCAAAAAATTAGGAAAATATATAAGAAAAAATATATATCACAATATTTTTAATTATAGATATTTGTTCACATTTTATTGTTGAAAATTTTGGTTTGTAATAAGCTTTGTTATAATACAATAAGCCAAAACCATTGTAAAAAACCATAGTGCATGCTCGATATTTTTTTATTAATTAATTAAATTAAAAGAATAAAAATGGCAAAACTACTTAATTAATTTAATGTTGAATAATTTAGTGTGTCCCTGTGTATCATGATATCATTTTATTAATTTATTTAATTATTTAATTAATTTTTTTATGATTGTGAGAGAAATTTAGTTTAATTGGTTATTTTTCATTCTATTATTATTGAAAAATTTATTAAATCTATTTTTTGAAAGTTGTTTTATGGGTTTTTTCATTTTGATTAATGTATATGATTCTTTTTCAATTTTTATTTTATTTTATTTAAACAATTTTTTAAAATATAAGATTATTGATTTGTAATTTTTTAATTTAAAGTATATTTTATTTATTCCATTATATTTTTTTTTTATAAAATGTCTTTTTAAATTTATTGTTTAAATTCAAAAAATATTCTGTCAACATTGTTATCCTATTGTTTGGAGTTCAATATGTAGAGAAAGGCCTTTATATCACTTTTTGTCACGATGACAAACATGTAGTTTTGGATGTTTTGAATAAAATCTCCTTAACACAAAATATGCCATATTAGACTTGATTTCTAAAATATTTTTGGATGTTTTCAATAAAATCTCCTTAAAACAAAATATGCCACATTAGTCTTGATTTCAAAAGTAACGATAACGACCAGTGTATGCAACACATCATCTACAATGTTGCTTCCATAGAAAAGAGTACAACATGAAATCAAATGAAAATCACACCAATCGATGCATAGTTATACAATACAAAAATAAAGGTGTATTGCCACATCACATAACTGGATATAATATGTTCAACTTATATAACCAGATTCTCATTGCCAACTGTAGTTTACGTAAGTCTTGCTTTATTTCACTTTGCCAAAAACATAATCACAATTGAAAAGAACGAGAAACTAAGATTTGTTCATTTTGTTCTAGGAAAACAATATAATTATAACACCCACATGCTATGATGAGATGAGAGTTGTTACCTATTTCAAAATGCAACATATGTTATGAATTACATCACATTATTTTCCTAAAAAAATTGTGGCCCTTTAAACATGTGTTTATTTTAAATGAATAATTATGTAAAAAACAATTTTAATAACATCATTATTATTATGAATAACATTATTTTTATTTTAAAAGAATTAGAATTATTAATTAACATTAAATTTGTTACTTTAAAAGAATTAGAATTATAAGTTAACATTAAATATTTGTATAGTAATAATTTAATTTTAAAGTTAAAATCAAAACATATATCAAACTGTTATATAATAATTTTCAATATATAATTAAACATTAAAACTTATTTTTTTGAAGTAATTAATCATTCTTATTTTTATTTATTTGAAAAAAATCTCGAAAAACGAATTGGCTTTAAAACATTGTGTTGATATTTCTTGACTGTTAGACATGTGTGTTATCTTAACTTTAGTGTAGCTAGTGCATCATTCTAATTTTTAGTTTACTATGATATACTCACCTAGTTTAATTAGGAGACAAGAAATGTGGCCCATATCCACACATGTCATCTAAATAACCTGATTATTGATAGTAGATATCACACACATAGATTAATTAACAAAGAGTAAGTGGCCCAAGTCCACACATATTTAGTTAGTTTTCAAATTCTTGCATTAAATCAAGTTTTAATTTTTGCATTAGGATTTCGGGACCAGGATTAAAACACCAAAAGAAAGCAAGTAATCTCTATCGCCCTTGCACCTAACGGTGACCCTGGGTATGCATATGAATGCTCTCTCTTGATATTTTACAGTCTCCCTATAGAGCAAACTTTTAGTTTAAATAGGACAAGTTGTAAGCGTCCCATTATCCGCACATTGTTTATTTCGTGAAAGGAACAACCAAACATAGTGTATCGTATATCCACATCTTACAACATTGTGATTGTTCTATTTATTTCACGCACAAAGCTTCAGCGAGCTAGGGCCCTCGTCCTATTCTTGCTGTAGCTTCACAAAGGCACACCATAAGCAAATATTTTCTTTTCATTTTCCTAGTTGAAAGTCATTAATATTAGTTCAATTTTTGGCACTAGGATTCGGGACAGGGATCGAATTATCTTTAGAAGAGCAAGTAATCTCTGCTACCTTTGCACCCACGGGTGATCCTAGGCAAGCATATGAACACTCTCTACTGATAATTCACCATATCCCTATAGTTGATCAATTAAATTAACTAAGAAGCATTGTAAGTGGCCCACATCCGCACATATTTTACTTTTTAGCAAGGAACAACCAAACCTAGTTTAAATACGGGATATTGAAAAGGATCACCGCATATCCACATGTTCAAACTATGTTCTTGTTCACCTCTTTCTCACACACATTCACACCTTAACTAAATCAAAGCCACCTAAAACTCACTTAACTAAACGCATTAAACTCTCCCCACAGGGGCCACAAGAGAAGTTATAGCTTAAGTTAGGACCAAGGGGGTAGGCATCCAATAAGATGCCTTGGTCAGTTTACATCTTGAAACATAGAAGTTGACTATTTAGGGAACTTTTAAATTCGTCTATCTACCCACGGCAAAGAAAACCCGAGCGCAGCAGAGACCTGATTCAGAGGGGGTTAGGCTTAGGCCCAGTGCGTGCGGTATTATTCGGGGCTACCTGACCCGTCTAATACTTGGTACTGGTAGCTGAATTACCAAGAATCCCAAGACTCGAACACTCATGTGGGATGACGGTACCTAGCGACCAAAATTAGGGCATCCTTCCCTATAGGTGACGGTGCAGGAAAGCACTAGATCCTCTACCCTTACCTTGGTTGATTTTCTTCGATTGACTGGAGGCATTGGCAGCTCTTTCGGGATGTTACCCCAGCATTCGAAAGATATCTTCTCAAGGCCCAGTTACATTTGAGTGTGTGAGGATGATTTAGGTCTTCTAGGATTTGAGTATCATACGAAAAAATAACAAAAAGCCATATTTTTTTATTGACTGGTCACATAGGATTAATCTAAAGGGAAAATTTATCTTTTATTTTCGCTTTGTTTTATGTATGCGATCGGATTTTTTGTTTGATTGTAATCTCTATCCTCTCACAATTTTCCAAAAACATACCTAGATGATGCCAGAACGGATCCAATAGGACCTCGTCGATCTAGACACCTTTTGGACCTCCCCCCATTACCGGGAGGGGTTCCAGGTCTTTCGCCATTTAGGCATCAAAGACGGAGCACTGCCACCCTTATTGGCTCATCCTTTATTAGGGCATCGTTAGTTGGAAACCCTCATCGGTCACCCAACACGACACCAATGAACACCCCCACAGGGTCACCGCATACCACTCCTCCCACAATCCTTAGGGGACAGAGGAGTGCTATCAATTCAGGAAGTCAGGTGAACTCACAGTAGGGCACATCACAGACAAACCCTATACCTAACCAGAACACTATTTTTTGACAAGGGGCAATGGCTACAAACTCTCAGTCACCTTTCTTAGCTTTGTTAAATTTACCATATTTAACTAAGTTGACAAACGATCCCATTGCTCATAACCCTACATGGATTCCCATGCCCACGAAGCTCGCTTTGGACATTCCATAGTTCGAAGGGAATCAAGCGGAAGACCTCGAAAATAATATTATGACTTTCCACCTATGGTATTCGTCAAACAACATCATTGATGATATTATTCGACTAAGACTATTTCAATGCACCCTAACTGGAATAGCCGCAAAATGGTATGTGGAGCAGCCATATGCTATGCATGGAACCTTTAGCGCCCTCGCTACTGCATTCCTGACCTATTTTAAGTTACCCATCCACCAAGATTTTGGAATGGAATTACTGACCCACTTTAGGCAAACACCCGTCGTCCATATCTCAGACCATCTCCACGAATGGCGGAGGCACTATAGTTTGTGCAAAGCTAAAATCAACGATCGAGTTCTGTTATACATGTTCTTGAAAACTCTCACCGCAGAGATTTCGAAGGATGTGGTGGAACAAAATACCATATCCGAAGAGGGTGCTATTAGTAAGGCCCAACAACTCGAGCTGATCTATACGCAGTCAGGATATATTTACAATATCCTGCCTAACGACCTGCGCGTGCAAACTTACAAAGAATTTCTAGGCGCATCGAACTCCGCAGATGGTTTGATTGGGTTATTGACCCAAAATCACCTAAGCAGCAGCGTTCCATACCCTGGTTACGCATATGATTCTACCCAGGACATATCGGAACCTGGCTATCAATTTCATTATGCACCTTCGAAAAATGTGACTAATAGGGCGTCATCGTATCTCCATCAGCAGGGAGGTCTGTATCCTCTAGCTTAGGGGACCTAGTATGCAGCTAGACATGCTGATGGAAGAGCTTCCCCCCAACATCCATTTATAAACCAGGGACAAGGACCACAATATGCCCAGTCACCAACACAAAACCCACCTATGTAGAATAATGCACAAGTGAACTTTGTGAAACCTTCCCAAACTCAACCGTGCCAACCATACAAATAGGAGAATCCAAATTATCCTCCAAATGAAACTATGAAAAAAGGAAAAAAAAAGCCTAAAGGAAATCCTGGACAGGGGAGCAACAATCAAGAACGCCCTTCGCAATCTCAGGCCAGAGGAAACTCCGACCGAAATAAAAACCAAGAATGAAGTAACCCCCAAATGCAGAACAAGAGGGCAAATCTTTGGACAAACCACTCTTGTTTAATCTGTGGTGAGTACGACCATTACACTCATCACTGTCCTGACCTCCCTGAGCTAAAGAATATTCAAGCTAACGGGGGACAAGGGGGATCCTCTCAATAGAAATTAGTTATGGAGGAGCCTTTTCCCCACCAAGGGACAATTACCACTCAACAACAAACTCCCGACGATTGTGGAAAGAATAGCCATGAAATCTACATGACTGGCAAAGATTTTCTTTTTTCAGACACGGAACGGAAATTATGATACCCCACTAGACACCAACTCGTCAGGGGCTAGTACAAGTGCACCAACAACACCTTTGACCATATCAAATATTCCTATTGAACCTTTTCAAAAAATGGCCGAGGGACCAACTAGGTGGGCAGGAAACCATTCCAAAGCAGCCCATAACTATAGCATCGTGGATGATCTAGCTCAATCTCCCATTTCCATGTCAGCTTTGGAGGTATTAGAATCATGCACAAAGTAAAGGAAAGCCTTACTTTCTGCGTTAGGCGCCATCGACCCCGCTGATTCGCACCTAATATATTTTGATTTAGACAAATCCACCCCTTGGCTTCCTTCAATGGTCGCCTTTCAGATAACAGTGTCAGTTCAAAACATCACCATCCACCAATGTATAATTGACGAGGGTGCATCCACATGCATCATGTCAAAGAACGTCTAGCAGAAGTTAGGGTCTCTCAAACTAAAGCCATTAGACATCACGCTTAGAGCATATGATGGACGCCCTTCAGCCCTCATCGGTCTCTATCAAAATGTCCTAGTCTGCTTAGTTCGCAAGACAGTCCTTATAGACATTGAAGTCTTGGATTGTCACTATGTCCCTAGATTCCGTGCAATGCTAGCTTGTATGTGATCGACCATAGTTCGCCTCTCCCAAGAAGATGGCTCAGACAGTGAATCCATGAACAACTCGACAACTCAGGAAGATGTGTTGAGTAGATCCATCCTCTTTTTGTGAGCTGAAAAACGACCAATCGGGGAACCCTTAGTCACCCCCAGCCATTCTCCATGGACAAGACCAGCATGTGCATTGTGTAAAATGCCTAATCATATGGTTTCCACTTTCCCTGACTTAGAAGTGCTACGACACTGGTACCCAGTCACACCATCTAACGAGCAGGACAGGAACCCAATTTCTAGGATGTTTTGCCTAGTGTTCCAAGGAAATCACCATGAGCAGCGTTTTACCTCTAAAAAAGGGTCTAACTTACCAACCACGGTTGTGAGTGTTAGTAATGTTGAGGAACCCTCCAACATGCAACACAACCCCAAATACCTTTGTAATCTTTGTAAGGGTGCTCACCTTCTTAAGGATTGTTCTAGTATACATAGAGTCTTAGAAGTGTGGTATAATTATTCTCATCAACTTATGGTTGATCCATTGATTAGTGATTATAAAGTTCCCGTGGAAAAGGGTAAAGTTAGGTTTCCATGTAGGTTATGTGAAGGGAGGCATCAAAATCACCTTTTCCCTCGACCACTCATCACAAGTCACCCCATGACACTAAGTTGGTGACACCACCTCCACAAAGACATCATATGTCATACATGGTTAGTCTAAATTTGTGAGAAATATCTAAGTTGATTAATGACCCAATTATTACTTTTTCCAAAGTTGTTTATCTGAAAAGTATAAAATATTTACCTAAAAATGTGATTTCAATGCTTAGTGATATGCATTAATCAAGACCATAACTCTTACTCAAACCAAATCGTTTTCAATGGAATGTGTACAGATGTTTTAAGAATGTGTATGTGGGAGAGGATTAATGGGTTGGAAGTTGAAGACCCAGAGGATATGATTGAATTTTCAGCAGAAGACTTAACATGGACAAATGTTGATGGGGACCAAGTTGTAGTTATTCCATATTGTCGACTTGACGATTTTATAAGAGGAGAGGAACCGAGTGAATCTGCACCCACTCAATTTAATCTTTATACTCATCGAAGTAAAAAAGTAGAGGATATCAAACAAACATATTGTTCAACATATCTAGAGTACGCTATGTGAGTCTTTATATATTTATCAATATATGTATAATTTTTTACAATATGCATATATGTTATATCTAATTTGTTGTAAAAAATCTATATGCAGGTATTGGTGTGCATATGGTCCAAACTACAAAAACCAAATTATGAGTGCATCCTCAGATAAAAAAAAACGCAGTCAACAAGAAAGTATTAAAGTTGGTTGCCAATGTCACTTAAATGTACGATGACTTCAACTTAGACCAAAAGATGTTGTAATAATATATACTGCATGTAGGCATATTGATAAATCCAATGTTGTTTGTCATGGAAAATTGCAATTGGCAGGCCTATGAGATTGAGTTATGCACCACATTTAACAAGTGATATGCGATCTATTGTCCAACATTTAATCCAAAGAGGTTTTAATGTTACAATGATATGGGACAAGTTCATCTCTGATCTGAAGGATGAATGTGGTGAGTTATAAACAGGGACATCTCGAGATACATATATGACAAGACAAGATATATTAAACATTTACAATGATACCATAAGGCTAGAGTATGTTAAAGATCAAAGTGATCCAAACAGTGTAGAATGTTGGCATAAGGAACACCCTGAGAGATTTTTCTTCTACCAAAAACAAGATCTTGTTGAAAACATCCCTTTTATTATAGGCATAAAAACAAAGTGGATGCGCTCAATGATGCTAAAATATTCTCACAATAATATAATCTCAATGGATTCAACATTTAGTACAAATAAGTATGGAGTGAGTACAAATTTATCCTAAATTTCATTCATTTATTCAACCTCATTTTAATGCATGTAACTTATATACATATAATTATGTACATTGTTTGTAATGTAGTATCAACTGTACACCTTAATGGTTTTCGACAAACATCACAATGGGGTTCCAGTAGCTTGGGTGATATCATCACGCAATACTATAGCTGATATTTCTAAATGGATCTCAACTCTCTTTGCAATTGGGAAGAAAGATCGACCAGATTGGCATGTTCAAGCCTTCATCACAGATGATGCTACTACTGAAATTGAAGCGTTAAGGTGATGTGTTTATTCTTTTATAAGAGACATAAAAATATTGTTAATGTATATTCCCTCTAATAAATTGTGATATTCCAGGTCTTCAATCAAGTGTAAAATATTATTATGTGTGTGGCATGTTCGTCGTGCATGGTTGAAGAATGTTGGAAATAAAGTCCAAGGAAGGGAAAACCAAATCCACATTTTTCATTCTTTAGGAGAAATCATGCACACATGTGAAGATGATGAATCTGTAAAAAAGACAGTTGAAAGGTTCTTTGAAATATTCAGTGACCAACCAAGGTTTTTGGAATATTTTAAAACAACTTGGTTAGCCAACAAAAAAATATGTAAGTTTCTTGTAAGTGGATTTAATGACTCTATTTTTCATGTCATATGTATTATTAATTCATAGCTAATAAATTTCTTTCTACAGATATGTGGGCAAAAGCATACATAAAATTTTCACATTCCAATCAGGATACAAATAATGCCATTGAATCATATCATCGGCATCTCAAGGAAAGGTACCTAAGTGAAAAGAATAATGCATGTCATAGACGTGTCGATTGGTTAATATATGTGTTGTTGACAAAGGTTGTATTATATTACAATCATATGCAACGTTTAAAAGAAGTTGGTTTTGTACGGCCTAGAAAAATTTAGGAACAATTGAATTCATCCAAGTGTAGAGCTAGCCAAATCCAAAATGAAGAGTGTGCCTGATGAAAAGAGTAACAATGGTTATTGGGTTCATAGCAAAAATAAGGATACACGTGATATTTGGTACAATGTCATATATAAAGGTTCCAATCTACACTTCCGTAATTGCAATTGGGCCTTGAATGGAAATGTTTGTAAACATGTACTGAAAGTTGAGATGTTGGTGAGTAACATTAGTTTGGGTAAAAATGTACTACCTAGTGTCACTAATCCTACTACAGAAAGGCCTACAATTTTATTTGATTTGAATGAAACACCTATATTGGGCCTAGAAATCCAAACGGAGCTTTCGCCATGCTTTGATTCTCCTCCAAATATAAATTATTATAATGAAACAAGCATTAATAATGTTGAATCGACCAATGTACTACCAGATAGTGCATTATTTGAAGATGATGATATAAAACGTGTTAACTCATCAACTCATGAGAAATTGAGATCCATAATACCTACAAATTTGGTGCAAGAAAATGCATTGAACAGTTTGGTAGAAAAAGCATGTCAAGAATACAATAGAATGTTTTTCAATACTATAAATCCATCAAAGATCACTACTAAAATAAAAGATAGTTTCTTGAGCCCAATCAACAAGAAAAAGCAATGTGGGCGCAAGTCAAAATCAGGGAAAGATAACCCACATTTTGAAAAGGTTGGACGAGTTCGTGAAAAAAAAAGAAACATGGATGAGCAACTGGAGTTATCTTCTCAACACCAAAGAAGTGTGGGCCACATGCCTGAGTTAGTGCAACATTCTATTATACAGAAAAATGGTATGGAAATTTGATGGCATGCATTGTTTTATGTGAAATACGATATATTATCATTTTCGATGCAGTTTCATAACTATATGAAATTTTTTATTGTTACAGTCAAGGGAACCACATCTCACAATGTTGCAGCTTGTCGAATTCAATTATTTGATGAGCATGTTGGTGAAAAAAACTATATCAGTTTGAACACTGCTTCAGTGATTAGCATCCCAATTTCCTCCCCGAGGGTGCTTCCTCCTATTTTACAACCAATGGGGATGTATTTTCGCCCACACCGACCACCTTTCTCCATCATAAATTCTCCCATGCCTATAACCACCTCCCCAAACTGTTCCCAATTCCCACCCCTACCATTTATTCATCCACCCTTCTCATTGTTTCAATCATCCACCCTTGACATTCCAATTCCCCCCCCTAGGGTGATTCCCACTATCATACAACTGGTGGGGGTGTATCACCGCCCACACCCACTACCTATTTCCTATTTCACTTCCACCATGCCTTTATCCACCACCCATGAACCATGCTTACATCCATCACCAAGTGCTCCACCATTTGCCGAGGAAGGAAAATCTTCTCCATTGCCTTAGATCTTCACGGTGAGAATGAGTAGTTGATCAAAATATTATCATGAATTAATGGAATTGATTCTATGCATTTTGGATTTTACAACTAATTGGTTATTTAATCTTTGCAGCAATATCAAGTTCGAAATGCACTTGGGAGTGCCAAGTGTGGTGAGTGTGACATATAGACCCAATTTATAAATTAGTCACGATGTCATTTTTCCATTATTTAATTTATGGGCGCGACCTTCCATTATCTATGTTGGGAATACCATGGGCCATGGGCCCATTTTGTAAAAGAGAAAATTGTATAACTAGACCAATTTGGAATACAAGTACAAGAATTTGAACTTGTGTATATGACAATGTTTTCATTGGCTTTTAAATTCATGATGTGGATTTAATGTTATATTCTATCAATGTTACATTAATTTTGATGAATGTAGTGATAATGGATTTATTTGTTTCATTTACAAATTATCAAGTTTGTAAGTTAAGTTACTTTTAAATTTATATATTACTCAATGTTGCATGCATGGACAACCATATCATTACCATGGAACTTTGGTTAGTTATAATAATAGATGTATCATGTACATGAAGAGAGCATATATATGGATTCATATTTATTTTAATTTTGAATTTATGAAAAAGAAAACTAAAGTTTTAAAGTACAGTATACATGTCTTATAATAAAATCTGCAAAAATAGATAAAGTTTTGAGCCTTTACCACTTCAATACTAACATTTAAAGATGAAAACTTTATTGATAAGTGGTGTAGTATTATTTAAGTTTTGTTTTTTAATTTTGGTTTTATATATATTTTAACAATTCCTTTATTTAGCTTTAAATAGAGCACAAAACATATTTATAGTAAGAATACAAAGAAGTGTGTAATATTTTTTTGAGATGTGGGTTCACCTTAGTGTGGAAGGCCTTTCTCCCACATAGTTTCGAACATGTGACTTTTACACCATGAAGTTCCTTAACATGTGACTTATAAGGTGAAGAGGGAGTTCGACAATGTAACAATGTTGAATGATAGAAAATGTGAATAATAAGAATGTAGTAAGTTACAAACAATCTTCATTGTCATAAATCTCAAACTATTTTCTTCTACTATTCATATCGTCGCACCTATTGATTTTCCATCTTTTCTTATCGGTCATATGAAAAGGGCAGTTGAAATCATAGACCATTCAAATATTTAACTCAAGCTACTCAAAAAATATTTAACTCAATCATATTTAAAAATATATATATAAAATCCAAAAAATAATCACTCTTTTTTAAATTAGCAATCTATTACAAATTAACATACATATTCTTTCATTTTCTATTTTCTAAGTTTTTTAGGCCTTTGAAAGCAAAAATGAAATTAGAAAATGGTAAGATTTCTTATTCCACTATGATTTTCTTTCGTATTTTCCTACCATCCCTTTCACATTTTCTAAGTTTTTAGACTTTTAAAAGAAAAGAAAAAAATTAGAAAATGGTAAACATTCTTATTCCACTATGATTTTCCATTTTCTTTTATTTTTTCTTACCTTACTACATATTTATGTAAATACTTTTTCCTTCTATGTAAACTTCATTCCACTATTATCTATTTGTAGAAATAGTGAGTTTCTTATCCTCTGCTATTGAATAAATAAATCACATGGCTGATTAAACTTCTAATATTTTAAATAATATTTTATTAATTAAACATTGGTCCTGGAATGGAATTAACCACATGGCTAGTTAAATTTCTAAAATTTTAATTAATATTTTATTACTTAAACATCTATCTTCAAACTTGATAACTATGTTATAAGTAAATATATTTATGAGTAACCACTCACTTTAGAGATTCCACTAAAAAAAAGCTGATTTCGTGTAATACAAGACATTCTAGAATACACAAGAAGACTACAATCTGCTACAGAGGTGAATTCTCAGCACAACACCTATTCTAATTCAAACAAACAATTGCGAAAGAGAAATGATTGAATGCATGAGTTGTCTTCCCCATCCATGTTATCCCATTCATTTTAATCTTATTACATTTATGTCTGCTATTACCTCAGAATTTTGAAAACGGCATGACGATGTGAGACTCATCGCCATTGAAGATGCCACCGTAGACGAGACCTACAAGGCCGCCTCTGATGAGAGGGTCAACCCAGTACACCCAGTTGTCCGTGAAGTCTCCGCTCACAATGGCTAGACCGAAGGAGCGGGCGGGCGGGGTAATCAACTGGTTGTGCCTCCTTTGATGAGACTCTCCTATAACTTGGTTGATTGAATAAAATCAGTTATAACTAGGTTGATTGAATAGACTTGGTGAGAGTTTGATTAAATAAAGTTAAAATTAGGCCCTAATATGAACTTGGAGTTTTGATACCACTTGTTTGGATTAAAAACCATACTATAAAATAATAATATAATCTCACATATACAAACATTGGTTTGTTTTGGAAATTCTAATTGGGAAAAAACTAGATAATAATAGATCTAGATCTATTAATACCTTTTACTTTAAGACAACCAACCAAGCCAACATTCTAGTTTCTTTTGGGTCTAACTAAGTGAGCTTGCACCACTCAACTCTAACATAATATCATGTAGAATCTCCTTAATATCACAAGCCCAATACCACACGTCGCCAATACCATGTAGCCAAAACTATAACTCTTAACCCTTTGAAATTTATCCAACATTTTTTATAATTTGTTTGGGTAATTTTTTCTAAATGGAAATTGTCTTTATTTCTTAGTTGTTTTTATAATTTTTTTTGCATAATTTTGTTGGAGCACGTTAATTTATTGCGATTTTTAAGTTGTAATTTACAAAATATTTTTTTATCAATGTTTTGAATTATAATTTTTTAATAATATAATATTTTCTTTTGTTTTATAAAAGCTTTGTATAATTTTCTTAAATAAAGATCTAACAAGGTAATTTTTAATTTTATTTTTAAATAGAAATTGTAATTTTCATTATCATTTATTATGGTATGTTTTGAATTATAATATTTTTATATTGTAAAATTTTCTAAATTATTATAATTTATTATAATGGTAATAAATCTGAAATAATATGAATTAATTTAAATTTTAATAAAATTATTTTTTTTTAATTATTTTTCATACTATGAAATCTTATATGAAAATTGTAAAGTTTATTCGTTTATTATAATCAACAATTTTTAATTAATATTGACTGATCATCATTGGCAAGCCTTACTTATCATTATTATCTCTGTAAACGTCATAATGCCAATATATATATATATGGAATCAGAGGCATCTTTCGCCTTCACGGAAATTTGAAGGATCTAACCGCTCAACATAACTCATTAACTCATTAATAATTTGTTGCCCTTGGTAAAAGCCCGTGAAATTTAACTGCGGCGGATGGAGGGTAGCGCACTTGAGACTGGCAGATGCCAAGAGTTAAGGCAGATTGCTGAGAATTAATGTCAGAGTTAATGGCAACCAATTTTTTGGCGACCACACGATTTAATGGGGCATAGCAGATCGCAGATCAGATTTTCGACGGCTCGAGACTGAAGGTGAAGAAGACGGCTAAGTATGGCATGGGTTGCATGACATGGCATGCCCATTAGTACTTTTAAACGCATTAATGGGCCAATAGACTGGAAAATAAGGCTTCCCAATAGATAGTGACATGATATATGGTTTTGATATAGTGAGGTTATGATATACTGAGGTTATGATATCAGTTTGGCCGTTCATTTTGGGTAAGATTATGTATGTTTAATTTATTTTTTTAATTAAATAAATAATATAATTAAAAAATTAAAAAAATTAATAGTAAAATTTATAATTTTAATTTTAATTATGTATATTTAATTTATTTTTTTAATTAAAAAATAATATAATAATAAAATTTAGAAAAACTATCTTCCTAACTTAAAAAAATAAAAACAATCAATCAATCAACAAATCACAAATCTAGTAAAATTTATGATTTCAATTAGGTACATCTAACTTATTTTTTTAATTAAAAAAATAATATAATAATAAAATTTAAAAACACTTTCACCCGTAATCAAAAAAATCAATCAATAAACAACTCACAAATCTCACAAATCTGGTGAAATTTATGATTTCAATTATTTTAAACCTAACCTACCAACTGCAATGTATCGAATTTTATTTGTTGTTGAAGTACATTTAAAAAGAAAAAAATTTATTTAGGCTCGACAAGAGGTCGTATGGGCGGAAATTTAGATTGGCTGACATGGCAACCACACGATTTAATGGGGCGCAGCAGATCACAGATCAGATTTTCGATGGTTCGAGACTGAAGGTGAAGAAGACGGCTGGGTATGGCATGGGTCGCATGGCATGGCATGCCCATTAGTACTTTTAAACGCATTAATGGGCCAATAGACTGGAAAATAAGGCTTTCCATCTTCTGCTGCATTGAAGCTTATGTAATGTTTGAAAAGTCTGAATAGTCAATCGGGCTCACCAAGAAGTTCGGTTGTTGGCTTTGGGCTAGCAATCAATGCTTCCCTGGGAATCGGGATGCCTACATGTTTAAATCAGGTCTGAGACTCCGAAGGAGACACGACGGTGAGTGAACGTAGAAATATCGTTGCTGTGCAGAAGAAGCATTGAATATAAAATCCTATGCCCCTGTAAACATCGATATTTCATAAATGATTACCTTTTCCTAGCTGTAGACCGCGTCTCCCGTTTGCACGACGACGATATTCTAAATTAAATTATCTAGGTGCAGACTGCGTCTCCTGTTTCCCTGATCACGATATTCTAAAATCTGAACTGGAGAAACGAAAAAACCATGTCCACATTGCTGGCTTACACAAATTTTTACCTCCCCTCTCGCATTATTTATATAGCCTCCAAGGCATTTGGGGATGGCAGAAGAAGAACATCATCATCCAAAACCTCCAGGAGGCTCTAACTTTTCCTTAGCTGTCGAAAATGGCTAAGGTAAGCTTGTATCCATTATGTTTCTAATCTTATTTCAGTCAATATTTTATTAATAAAATGAAGCATTATTTCCACTGCATCTTTGCGCTTATGGTTATATCTGAATTCTATTGCGTTTCTGCATAAAATCTGGATCATTGGTATCAGAGTGGGTCTTCTCTTTCTCTGTTTTTCTTTGCATTTCCCCAACGCGGTCAGGGTATAATGAGTTAGGGCTCGATCCGGTTACACTCTTCCAAGATCAGCCACGCAAACCTCGACGACCCCCCATGGCGGAAGGAAAGAAAGACGAGGGAGCAGAATATGTTATCAAAATCTTGTATGCCCGTAGCCGTTTTGGGGCATTAATGATCCAGGTGGATATCAGTGGCCACCCAGCTATTCCATTTGAACCCTCACCATCAGTTCTTTCCATTTTTAAGTTTCAACACAACTTACTATTTTTGGCAGTTTTCTGGGTCATGAACTTCTGGAGCTGTTTTGAGGCCCCAAACGACGTTTTTTTAGGAAAAATTGAGAGCGACCAAGAGAATTTATTTCACACCAAAAGTTGTAATCCTCGGATAGACCTTTATAACGAACTATTGAGCGCATCAAACGGAGATTGTATTCCAAAGTTACGCCCCGGGAAGTTGAAATACTAATTTACCCAAATGGGGCCCATAGTTTTGGCATTTCATCTCCTACGTTAGGTTTTTGGATGTTTTAGGTTTTACATTGTTTCTCAACAATAAATAGGTGTTCGAGCCTCATTTTAACACAGTTCAGGGGCTGGTATCCGACACATCTCTTCTCAGGGATACGCTGCCAGTACCCTAGCTCATCTATTTCCATTATGTATGTAATAGGCCTTCGAGCCTCAATGTAACACTGTTCAGAGGCTTGCATAAGCCACATCTCTTCTCAGAGATATGCTACCAGCGCCTTAGCTTTTTTCCTTTATGTTTCTAATATTTCAGTCATTCTTTTATTAATAAAATGAAGCATTATTTCCGCTGCATCTTTGCGTTTATGGTTATATCTGTATTCTGTTGCATTCCTGCATAAAATCCGGATCAGTGGTATCAGAGCGGGTATGCTCTTTCTCTGTTTTTATTTGCATGTCCCCAACGTGGTTAGGGTATAAGGAGTTAGAGCTCGATTTGGTTGCACTCTTCCAAGATCTGCCTTGCAAACCCCGACGACCCCCCATGGCAGAAGGAAAGAAAGATGAGGGAGCAGAAGATCCTATCAAAATATTGTACGCCCGAAGCCGTTTTGGGGCATTAATGATGCAGGCGGATATCAGTGGCCACCCGGCTATTCCATTTGAACCCCCACCATCAGTTCTTTATGTTTTTAAGTTTCAACATAACTTACTATTTTTGGCAGTTTTCCGGGTCCTGAACTTCCGGAGCCATTTTGAGGCCCTAAACGACATTTTTTTTAGGAAAAACAAAGAGAAAACGAGCCAATTTTTCTCGCACCAAAAGTTTTACTCCTCGGTTAGACCTTTCTAACGAACTATTGAGCACGTCAAATTGAGATCGTATGCCAAAGTTACGCCCCCAGGAATTTGAAACACCAATTTACCCAAACGGGGCCCACAGTTTTGTCGCTTCATCTCGTAGGGTTAGGCTTTTGGATGTTTCGGGTTTTACATTGTATCTCAATAATAAATAGGCCTTCGAGCATCATTGTAACACAGTTCATGGGCTGGTATCTAACACATCTCTTCTCAGGGATACGCTGCCAGTACCCTAGCTCATCGATTTCCATTATGTCTGTAATAGCCCTTCGAGCCTCAATGTAACGCAGTTCAGAGGCCTGCGTAAGCCACATCTCTTCTCATAGATACATTACTAGAACCCTAGCTTGTTTCCATTATTTTTGTAAGCTTATTTCATTCATTCTTTTATTAATAAAATGAAGCATTATTTCCCTTGTGTCTCTACGTTTATGGTTATATCTATATTTTGTTGCGTTCCCGCATAAAATCCGGATCAGTGGTATCATAACAGGTCTACTCTTTCTATGTTTTTCTTTGCATGTCCCCAACTTGGTCAGGGTATAAGGAGTTAGGGCTCGATCCGGTTGTACCCTTGCAAGGTCAGCCTCGTAAACCCCGACGACCCCCCATGGTAGAAGGAAAGAAAGACGAGGGAGCAGAATATCCTATCAAAATCTTGTTCGAGGAGGCCCTTGAGAAACAGAGGAACGTGATGACGGATGAATTTTCCCATATCCTTCAACGGCTACCCACTGGCGGCACATCTACATCTAGCACGTCCGCCAACAGGTCCTCGACATCCTGGACAAATCCAATACCAAGTTCAGTAGACTTTTGCCCCCCATGGAAGAACTTAACGCAATGGAGACCATTGCTTCCTAAGGAGGGAGGAATGATCCAGGTGGATATCGGTGGCCACCCACCTATTCCATCTGGACCCACAACATTAATTTTTAACAGGTTTTTGGGTCTTGGACGCTTGAAGCCGTTTTGGGGCATTAATGATCCAGGTAGATATCGATGGCCACCCAACTATTCCATTTGAACCCTCGCCCTCAGTTCGTTCTGTTTTTACGTCTCAGCACAACTTACTATTTTTGGCATTTTTTTGGGTCCTGAACTTCTATAGCCGTTTTGAGGCCCTAAACGACATTTTTTTAGGAAAACCTAAGAGTGACCAAGCCGATATTTCTCACAAAAAAAAAATTACTCCTCAAATATACCTTTCTAACAAGCTATTGAGTGCGTCAAACAGAGATCGTATGCCGAAGTTATGCCCTCGGGAAGTTGAAACACCAATTTACCCAAATGGGGCCCACAGTTTTGGCGCTTCATCTCCTAGGATTATGCTTTTTGATGTTTCGGGGTTTACATTGTTTCTCAACAAAAAATAGGAATTCGAGCCTCATTGTAACACAGTTTAGGGGTTGGTATCCAACACATCTCTTCTTAGGGATACGCTGCCACTACCCTAGCTCATTGATTTCCATTATGTCTGTAATAGGCCTTCGAGCCTCAATGTAACACAGTTTAGAGGCCTGGGTAAGCCACATCTCTTCTCAGAGATATGCTACTAGTGCCCTAGCTTGTTTCCATTATATTTGGAACCTTATTTCCATCATTATTTTATTAATAAAATGAAGCATTATTTCCGCTGCATCTCTGCGTTTATGGTTATATCTGTATTTTGTTGCGTTTCTGCATAAAATCTAGATCAGTGATATCAGAGCGGGTCTGCTCTTTCTCTTTTTTTCTTTGCATGTCCCCAATGCAGTCAGGGTATAAGGAGTTAGGGCTCAATCCAGTTGCACCCTTCCAAGATCAACCTCGCAAACCCCGAAGACCCCCCATGGTGGAAGGAAAGAAAGATGAGGGAGGAGAAGATCCTATCAAATGAAGTCCTACCAAAGGCTCCTGAGAAGATAGAGTATGTATGAGCAGATAATTCCTAAATGTAAGATTTCATCACGCCACTCACACAGATTGATGTGCCAGACAACGCTGTTTGCACCTGAGACCAAATCCAGGTTTAAGCATGGCAATTTTCTCCCATGAGGAACTGGAACACAATGCACACCATTGCTTCAAGAGGGAGGATTGGATCCGTGGATCTCGAAATGTCCTCCTATCTTATTCTAGACCTTGGCACACTCTATGCCTTTTCACAATTTCACTTCCATCAGCTTACTATTTTTACCAGGTTTTCGGGTCCTACTAGCCCGAAGCCGTTTTGGGGCATTAATGATCCAGGTAGATATCGATGGCCACCTAGCTATTCCATTTGAACCCTTGCCATCACTTCTCACTTTCCATTTTGAGTCACATGTTCTACTATTTCTAAGTAGGCTTCGTCCTCAACCCTACCACCCCTTTTCGTGCTCCTAAATTACGCTTGAGGAAAACTGAGAGCAACCAAGAATATCTAACGAGCTATTGATCACGTCAAACGGAGATCGTATGCCAAAGTTACTCCCCCGAGAAGTTGAAACACCAATTTACCCAAACAGGGCCCACAGTGTTGGTGCTTCATCTCCTAGAGTTAGGATTTTGGACGTTTCGGGTTTTACATTGTTTCTCAACAATAAATAGGCCTTCGAGCCTCATTTTAACACATTTTAGGGGCTGGTATCCGACACATCTCTTCTCAGGGATACGCTGCCAGTACCATAGCTCATTTATTTCCATTATGTCTGTAATAGGCCTTCGAGCCTCAATGTAACACAGTTCAGAGGTCTGTGTAAGCCACATCTCTTCTCAGAGATACGCTACCAGTGCCCTAGCTTATTTCCATTATGTTTCTAATCTTATTTTAGTCATTATTTTATTAATAAAATGAAGCATTATTTCCGCTGCATCTCCACGTTTATGGTTATATCTGTATTCTGTTACGTTCCTGCATAAAATCTAGATCAGTGGTATCAAAGCAGGTCTACTCTTTGTCTGTTTTTATTTTCATGTCCCCAACGCGGTCAGGGTATAAGGAGTTAGGGCTCGATCCAGTTGCACCCTTCCAATATTAGCCTCGCAAACCCCGACGACCCCCCATGGCAGAAGGAATGAAAGATGAGGGAGCAGATGATCCTATCAAAATATTGTATGCCCGAAGCCGTTTTGGGGTATTAATGATCCAGGTGGATATTGGTGGCCACCTAGCTATTCCATTTGAACCCTCGCCATCAGTTCTTTCCATTTTTAAGTTTCGGCACAACTTACTATTTTTGGCAGTTTTCCAGGTCCTGAACTTCCGGAGCCGTTTTGAGGCCCTAAACGACGTTTTTCTAGGAAAACCGAGAGCAACTAAGCTTATTTTTATTGCACCAAAATTTGTACTCCTCGTATAGACCTTTCTAATGAGCTATTGAGTGTATCAAACGGAGATCGTATGCCAAAGTTATGCCCCTGGTTAGTTGAAACACCAATTTACCCAAATGGGGCCCACAATTTTGGTGCTTCAACTCCTAGGGTTAGCCTTTTGCACGTTTCAGGTTTTACATTATTTCTCAAAAATAAATAGGCCTTTGAGCCTCATTGTAACACAGTTCAGGGGCAGGTATCTGACACATCTCTTCTCAGGGATACACTGCCAGTACCATAGCTCATCTATTTCCATTATGTCTGTAATAGGCCTTCGAGCCTCAATGTAACACAGTTCAGAGGCCTGTGTAAGTCACATCGCTTCTCAGAGATACACTACTAGCGCCCTAGCTTGTTTCCATTATGTTTGTAAGCTTATTTCAGTCATTCTTTTATTAATAAAATGAAGCATTATTTATGCTGCATCTCTACGTTTATGGGTATATCTGTATTCTGTTGCGTTCCTACATAAAATCTGGATCATCAATGACCTCATGGGAAACCATTACTCCATCCAAGATTTGGCACTCTTTGATGTACGCCATCTGTTCATGATATACCAGGGCTAGTAAAATGGATTTTAGGAAAGTGAGAATGACCTTTGTTATGACTTTATATACCACATTCCATGAAGATATGGGTAAAAGGACATTGGGATATTTATCCTTGTCCTTTTTGGGTGCCAACATGAGAAAAGTGGCAGTTAAGTCTAGCAGGATAGAGAGAGAACATTTGGAATCCTAAAAAAATAGCTACAGATCCTACCTAATTGTCAATCAATGACCATGGAAAAATTATGTGGTGAATCTACAAGGACCTCGAGCTTTGCTTTTGAGCATACCTTTAATTTTATTTTCCACTTCCTCGTTTGAAATACTACATAGAAGTGCCTCATTTTTTTCTTTGGTGACACGATAGGGGATGTATTGAAAAGTTTTGTATATGTCATGTTCTATAGCTATTCCAGGATTTTTTTCCATAACAGTCAAATAACTCAACTTCCATTTCATTGTGATATTGAAATTTTTCTCATTCTAATATTCTCAAAGATTATATATAATGAGCATATATTTGTAAAAGAAGGTAGTATTTTTTTTCTCCTTTATCCAGTGGATCCTATATTTCTTTTTCTAGAGGGCTTCCTCCTACTCCCGTAATTCCTCAAACTATGTTAGAGTGTGTTCTTCTTCATGAATTAGCTCCTTAGATCATCTATGTTAAATGACTTCTAGTTGAATTGCCAACATCTTAGCTTCTAATTCCTTTTACATTGAAAAATATTTTCAAACTCCTCGATCTTTAATTTTTTTATTTGGCCTTTAACATAATTGATATTTTGCTGAAGACAATACATGAAAAATATCTCTAGATTTTCTTCTTCATACCACCATTCTTTTATCTTCTCTTAGAATTGTAGATGGGCTAACCTATAAATTCCAAATATAAATGGTTTTTTTTTTTGGGATAAATCTAATTTCTATTTCTAAGTTAAAGGGCTAGTGATCTAAATCGTTGCCCTAGAGAATGGAGGCTTCCAATAAGATATCCCAAGGTGGGATGCTTTCCAAGATCAGGAAGATACCCAATCAACATGCAATTTGTTGCGAAGCTCCCTTAATTTTTTGCAGGAGATATTACCATGAATATTCATGAGGTCTACAATATTATTAGAGAGCATGATATCTTCAAATAGGCTATATTCTACTTCTAATTTTTTAATGCCCCTCTTTTCTTTACGAGGCATTTAATTACATTGATGTATTTTCTAAGCATCCAAAAAGCATATGCTATGAGGACCTTGAGGTGATTAATGGTTTTGAAAAAGTATTACTTATCTTTAGGAAATGTCGGCATGTATACATTTCAGAGGAAGCAGGTTTCGGTTGAGCCTATGAATTGAATCTTGACTATTATAGCTTTGTAGATGGTTAGCATTTCTAGAATTGTAACTTCTTGTGAACTGTATAAGATGGAATTACTCTTACTTGTATTTATGAGTCAACAAATATGGATTGACAAACTCTTCCCCATTTTTAGGTTATCCCTTCTATGGATTCAATGGAGCATTTAGTTTCTGTAATCATCATAAAATATGGATGATATCAGAGTCGCTTATGTTTTGGATCCTATCATTTCTCTTGCAATTAAAGCCCCTTATGGACCAAGAGATGACTTGGATTAGGGAGGTGGGCTAGTGGAGGGAAGACCTATGAGATCAACTTAATATGGCAAGATCAAACTAGCATTTATCCTAGCTATTCTAGAATTTGTTGATCTATATTCATTCCTTTCCTTTTTCCATCTTTGTGTAGTTTGGGGGAGTATTTAAAGGAATTCATATGAACTCCAATGTGAGCCCCACTTTTTTCCTACCCAATCCTTCCTTTTAGCCTTGGAAACAATATTTGAAATAACCTTTGGTAAGAATGTTTACACGTATTGGTCATGGAGAGAATTAGGATGTTATGATACTTGCACCTTTACAATGATAAGAAACCAATAATTATGGTTCACTTTGAGGGGGAAACATCCTTATACGATATATACAATGAACAAGAAAATATTTGATGATTTTGAGGCTATGTATTCTTATAATATATATGAGAGACAAATGGTGCAATTATAATAAAATGGGACCATTTGGGGTTCTAGCCTATAGAGACATATAACATTATAAACATAATCACTCAATATCTAGGGCTTAATAAGGGTTTTTTGGGCTAACATGGGGTTATATAGCATTTGAAATTGGATCCTTTCCTTTCGAGGCTTTCACTATCTTTAGATATCCAAGGATTTAAGATCTATATTCTCTATTTCCTATTTGTCTTGATCCATTTTATGATTAGCCATAATAATTTCTTGGAGGGCCATTTCTTCAACATCATTAAGGTTAGTGCGAATCATTTATGATATTGAAGGGGGAGATCAAGGTGATATAAATTCACGCATATCCAAATTAGGGGGAGATGTGGGGTTAAGCAAGAAATGGGAGAGTCTCGGGGGGGGTGTTGATGCATCCAAATAAAAGAAGGGGGAAAACATCTTGTTGATTTTGGGGATTTCTCTAGGGTATGGAGCTGGAGGGGTTGGTTGGGTCCACTCTAAGAGACATCTAAGAGATATTGAAATGTATTATTTAATATGAATTTTCAAATAATTTTAAAAAGTAAAAGATTTACTCATCTTCGTCTCACTCAAAAATGAAAATATACGACTTTTTTTTCCCTTTTCCCTTACTTTTAATTAATTTATCTTTTCCTAAACTTGATATAAAGTTATTACCACATCTCCTTAATAAGAGCGAGGATAGTAAGAGTGGGTTTTTTGATGTTTTATAAGGATTTTGGTTAAAACTAAGAAAATATGTATATTCATTTTTTGTTATTTTTTATAGTCGATATTTTTATCTTATTTAGAGAATATTTTATTTTTATCTTAAAATGAACACATTTCAACTTGATATTGAACATGGAAGGAGGTACACATCACTTTAAGACTTTGGTGTTGAATGCACCTTTGGGTCGGGTTATTTTTTGTAAATATATTAGATTTAATTTATTGTTGGGTATTTTCCAAACTATTCTTTAACAATTTGATGAAGATGAGGTTTGATTTATTAAAAAATGAAAGCCGTAAAAATTAAATCAATGAAAAATTAAAATTAAATCTCATTTAAATATATTGCAACCTGTTAGAACTACTTTAAATATATTACAATTTTAACAACAATAATACTAATCCAAAGTAAAACACCAAATTGATTTATGAGATCCTTTGACTCTTTTGTTTGTAAAAAGAGGCATTCCAAATTTATAGAACTCTACATTTAAATCTTATATTTAATAGAAGATACATTTTACATAGTCTAACTCTTAGACATTTTTTCTTTTTCTGTTGGAATCTAGTAGTAAAATATTGAAATCTAGTGGTAAAATATTCGGTAAAATTATGAATTTAAATTGTTTAAAATTTGTTTATGAAAATATAAATAAATTCTCCCTCTAAAAAAATTGAAGCACTTGATTTTTGCAAATTACATCATTAAAATTAAAAAAAAAAAAAAACCCATAAAATTTTGATCAAAATTAGCTCAAAAACCAAAACATTAGATAATTAAGTTGCTGTAATATTTAATATCATTTTATTATTTTACAAATCATTAATTATTTCTCCTTATCATTTTAAATTTCAAAATAAAACAAGCCAAACGAATTTCACAATTTTCACATCCACCAGAACGAGTAAATGCAAAAGGCCGGAGTGTACATGGCCTCATGATCAAACATCTAGAACGCATGCGAGAATATAATGAAAGCCTATAAAAAAGTCGGTGGCCAGCAAGCTTTGTCATAAAAAGTTAGGAAACTGGGCCATCGAGCGAAGATAAGTCTGGGTAACCAAGGGGAGTTCCTTAGAGAAATCCGAGGTAACCAAGGTCAAGCTACGACATCGCTCGGATATTTGGTATGTAATGGCTATGGCCACCCTCCTTTGTCAATTTAATGTTACTGGTAATGAATATGGTAATAATTTAGAAGCCGACTGCAAGATAAAGAAGGAATTTCCCCTTTCCTGCAATGGCTCTGCTTCTAATTATTGTTTTTATTATTGTTCGCTCTATTTCAAGCCTAATGTAGAGATCCTCATTATTGAACCTCATTTAGAAGCTCGTCCCTTAGTAATATGCATGCTCAGACCAGACAAAACCCCTATGAAAGCACCAATAACAACCCCAAAGTAACTCAGTGGCATATTCATATAGCCGTGGGTCAAAACTCAACACAGCGGCACATGTAAGCTCTTATGAACTTCCCTTTTCATGAGAGAAAGCCCAACCCTAGGGATTATACCATAAAAGTCAAAAATGCGATTTGGCAGGAGTATGAGCAACAACGCATGAAAAGAAACGTTAAAAACCATAATTATAGGAGCCCACATTCCCAAATGTATCTGTTTTGTGATGTTAGGACTCTCAATTTCTAGTTTAAATGTGTAAAAAATCGTAGAAGCTACTCAAAATCAAATTGTTGCAATTATATATTAAATGCCTCTGTCTTTTTTAGTAATACCGAGGAAAAAGAAATCTGCTCTGCAACGCCCGACACTCCATCGAATTGCCAGGATGCTATGAACTTTGCCATAGCTTGTATGCAAACTTTTACTCACTGTATGTTGCCTTACACAGGTCAGTTCCAAAGCTTTTCAGGGTCATCATAGGCCCAGTCAACCTCTCTACGTCAAAGCAATAGAATGGCAAAGAGACAATATGGAAAATATAAAGGAACTGGCAAAGGAAAACTAAACCAACCTATGAAGAATGAAGGACCTAGCAAGCGAGGCAGAGAAACAACAAAATCAGTCATGGAAAACATCTATAATATTTATGAAACTGGAAATCCAACCCAGATAAGAGACACCATCCATGGATGGGAAAGAGAAAGTAACCATGAAGATGAAGACATTAAGCAACAAGAGGCCATCCTGGACTTCATCTATGACCCGGGGAATACCAGAGGAAGGCTATCCCTCTTCCATCAATTGGTCAATACATACTGGAAGATCAAGTGTGTCTTAGCCAAGGCTATGACCAGCATCCAGGAAAAAGAAGGAAACTAGACAGTGATATCAGAGTTGCAGCAAATTAGGAAGGAAATCAGAGATATTGCTGTGTCCCAGCACCTTGCAATAGCCAAAATAGGAAGAATTGAAAAACAACTCCAAGAAATGTAACAAGTGGAGATGCCGGATTCTACTGCAAAAGACCCGAAGCCGGTTGATTCCTCTCATGGGTGACATCTTCTTTCATAATGTTTTAGTTTTTTATGTTTTTAGTGGCAAGTTTTTATAGCCAATGGCGAAACTGTAATTATTTTGGACATATTAAAATAGACATAGCGGCAAGTAGAAGGAAAAAAGAAATTTCAATCATGGTTAGCTTTTAATTCCCTCCGGTGGCCAACAGACCTAGTTTCTCTCGAACAAGTGGAAACCATAGAAAGAAATAACATATATAGCTATATATGCTTTTTTGAAATATAGAAAATAATAAGAAACTATTAAATTAACAAAAACAAAAAAAAAAGAACGAAAGAAAAAGAAGAAGAAAAAAGAAAGAAAGAGAGAGGAACAAAGAATTTAACAATTTTCACAAATTCTCGATACTTCTAACAACGGATATAATATCAAATTCCATCCCTCGTCTCTCTACCCAGCGTGTAGCGTCTAATTCGGACATGGCATCTTAACCGCGTATAAAAGGTTATCATTGTCTCCATATGTATATATAAAACTAAATTGATTATATTAAAGAGTATATTACGTTGCTCTTCATGTGTCTCTATATGTATATATTAAAGAGTATATCACGTTGCTGTTCAATTGGACATGGAAGCTTAGTTGTCCTTTTGTCGTATACTACTGGAAGGTTATGTCACCTAAAACAATATAGATGACTTCATCTATGCATACACACCTTAACAAGTACTTTAAAGTTTATGCTTGGTCATTTTTCAAAATAATAATATTTTGATATTTTTATTAATAATATAATAATACCTAAATTAATATAATAATTTGTTATTTTAAATCAAAATAATATGTTTTTCTCTCTTTTATTAATAATATTGCTAATAGAAAGTATTTAACTTATAAATATAAAATAAAGATGAGTGAATTTTTAAAACCATTTTAAATTCAATGAAATTTAAAAATGAATCGGTATAAAAGTAATACTAAATTTTAACTAAATTATTAAAAAAAAATGATTTTGATGAATATGGATACTTTAGAAAGATTGTTATAAATTAATGAAGAATTTTAAGGTAATAAAGAAAATATTTTGAGAATATTAAAATACAATAAAAATGTTATAAAGAAAATATTTTGAGAATATTAAAATATTATAAAAATGTTATTATTAATTATTTAAAAGAGTTAAAATATTTTTTAGTATAATTAATTTTAAAAAAATTATTGTTGAAATAAATAAATAAAATTATAAATAATATATTGGTCAATTTTTTTTATATTGGTGAAAATATTTATAATTAAAAAAAAACACATATTTTAAATAATAATCTTTTTAAGTAGTTGAAATATGTATTTTATGGGAGAGATGTTTAATTATGTGTGTTCGGAGCATGAATTTTCAAATAACATTTTCAAAAAAATTAATAACAAAATATTCAATATTACATACTTGTGCACTCAATATGAAGTTGGACAAATGAAATTTACAAAAATATTAATTTAAAAAAAAATTATATTTATCGGAATTAAAAACTATTCAATATCCACTTTAAATTTTGTTGATATAAAAGGAAAAAAATAAAAAAATAATTATAATATATATATATATATATATATATATATATATATATATAAGAGAGTTGTGTATGAACTTAATGTATAATTTCATTAATGTTTAAGATAGGATAGAACTTACACAACATTTAAAAAAAATTAAAAAATAAATAATATTCTAATATTAGTCATAAATAAAATATTTCAAAATCAACATTTTATATATAAAAGAAATTGAAAATAAAAAATTAGGAAGATGTGTTATTCCTTAGTTATCTAATTGCATGTGATATTCAGAAAAATATTAATTAAGATAGATTCATTTTAATTTGAGATTTATCATGGGACTCTTATATCAAATCCTTTGAAGTGTTCTTTTTTTCTTCAAATTTTACAGTTAAAAAAAGATCCAAAGCTAAAATATATTATATTATATATATACATTCACACTCCATGTTAAACTATATATATGGTTATGTCCATATTAAAAATTTAAATAATTTTTTTTTATTATATATAGAAATATTGAACTTGAAATATTTGTTTGTTATATATATATATATATATATCAATGGTAAAAAACAATGATATTTCTACCATTTCTCCATGTTCAATTTAGTTGAAAACCTAGTCTAAAACTATGGAGACAATTTAAAGTAGCAAACAAAGAATGACTCATAAAATGTAAACCATATTATTTCAATGAAAACATTTAAGAGTGTTCTATTCTATGAGAAATGCATAAATACTTCTTTTTTTGTTTTACTTAACCAATTAACATTTACATTTAAATTAATATTAATAAAAAAAAAAATATTTCAATATTAAATGAATCTAGTCTGAAGAGAGTTTAATCGGTTAATGAGAGAAATGTGAAATCATTGAAACTCAAAAAATTTAGATTCAAATCTCTCTTGATTATGAGAGGACATATCATGACCCTCTAAAAGTTTATTGTACTTAAGTGTCATGTGAGTTGTTGAGTTTCTATGGATTCAAAAAATAAATAAATAAATGCAAGCATGTAAGTTAAATGGTTATTAAGTTAAATCTCAAATTTTCATTTATACATACTACTAAGAATATGTTACAATATTCTATGTTAATTTTTTGTGGGTTTCAAAAAAAAAAAAGAGTACAACCATATAAATTAAATGACTATTAAATTAAATTTCAAAATTTCATTTATACATACTACTAAAAATATGTCACAATTTTCTATAAAGATTAAATTTATACCATCCACTTAATAATTAACCATAATAAAATTAAAAAACTAAAAAAAATAATATATATCAATATTATATTATAATTTAAAACATTTATAACCCTAATAAATTTCAAAGATAAAATCTAAATTCAAATAAAATAAAATTATAAAACAAACGCATTAATTTGTTTTCAATGAATATTAACAATCATCATGAATACGTACATCCCGTTTCTGCTGCATTGAAGCTTATGTAATGCTTTGAAAAGTCTGAATAGTCAATCGGGCTCACCAAGAAGGTCGGTTGTTGCCTTTGGGCTGGCAATCAATGCTTCCCTGGGAATCGGGATGCCTACATGTTTAAATCAGGTCCGAGAGTCCGAAGGAGACAGGACGGTGAGTGAACGTAGAAATATCGTTGCCGTGCAGAAGAAGCATTGAATATAAAATCCTCTGCCCCTGTAAACATCGAGATTTCAGAAATGATTACCTTTTCCTAGCTGCGGACCGCGTCTCCCGTTTCCACGGGGACGATATTCTAAATTAAATTATCTAGGTGCGGACCGCGTCTCCCGTTTCCCTGATCACGATATTCTAAAATCTGAACTGGAGAAGACGAAAAAACCATGTCCACATTGCTGGCTTACACAAATTTTTACCTCCCCTCTCGCATTATTTATATAGCGTCCAAGGCATTTGGGGATGGCAGAAGAAGAACATCATCATCCAAAACCTCCGGGAGGCTCTAACTTTTCCTCAGCTGTCGAAAATGGCTAAGGTAAGCCAACTCCTCTGCGCCTCCCATTTGATTTTCTATCCTGTTATTTGACTTGAGTTCTGTGCAGAAAATAGTGTTGAAACTGGATTTAAATTGCGAAAAATGCAAACGCAGAGCCATGAAGAAACTTGCAGGGATTGAAGGTAAAATGGTCACCCGTTTATTCATTATGTGGAGGTCAACTGATGAGGCTGCAATAAGTTGTATTAATATTTTGCATGTCTGTGGATACGTTGCAGGCGTTGACTCTATAATGATTGACGCAAAGCAGAGTAGGATCGTTGTAGTCGGAGACGCAGATCCTGTTTGCCTTACGACTAGTCTCAGAAAATTCGGATTCGTTGAACTGGTGAGCGTCGGACCTTTTAAAAAGGAGACTGAGCAGGAGGATGGGAAGCAAAATAAAGCTTATGTCATTCTTCCAAGAAGCTGTGATCGCTGCAGCGGTTACACTTATTACTTTAGATAAGAGAACCCCAACGATTGCTCCATCCTCTGAATTTACTACTATGTCTCTTAATATTTATTTGAAAGTAATGGTCTGTGTATTCTCGGCTTTGAGACGGTTTGATAGTTTGATTAATTTTGTAAGGGAAATATAAACGCCATGATTGTGTTTATGGGGGTCATTTATTTTTGTAATCAATTAAGTCGATACGAGTTTTTATATGGGAAAGAGTCAAAGTATTTTTACTTGCTGCTTTAATTATATATTTTTTAATTAATGTGTTTTTATTTAGATAGTAAAAATTTAATGATGTATAATAATCTCCATTCTATTAATGAAATTAAAATGGATAATTTCTTTTATCTAAATCATATGTTTAAATTATACTTAAATTATTTTTTTTACAAATAATAATAACAACTTAACTTATACTAATAATGATAACCACTTAAATAAATTATAAAATATACATTGAAATGTCGTTTGAATCTTATGATGGTTCACATTCTTAAACTATTCTCGTTCAACTAGTTGGCAAGCATTTTGTGCACACCATTACCTGAGTGGTTGGGTATGCCATTCAAAGGTACGCCCACTTGTGAGGTAGTTGTAATAAAAAAAATATTATTTTATTAAATTATTTAAAGTTTAATTGTTTTTTTGTTTAAAAGAAAAAGACACAGAAGTTTAGTTGGTGTATTCAAACACTGGCATATAAGTCATTTAGATTTCCTTTATAATATATGTTAAGCAAGCAAGCAAATTCATTTTAAATGTAAATGTATTTGGTTGTAACATAAATGTTGTGCATAATAAACACACTAATATTACCAGAATTTGTTTTATATATAAAACATTAGGTATATCATGTTATTTACTAATTAATATTTGAAATTTTGTCTATCATAGTTCATAATGTAATTGATATATTATAAATATTTTAATATTTTATATTTATAATTATAAATTATTGATATAAATAAAAATAAAAAATTGTTAATATAATAATCAATTAATAAAACATTACGTTTTTAAATTAAAAGATAAAACACTTTGTTATTAATATTTATTTACATCCATTTAATGGTTAACGTTCATATGTAACTATGTTAGTCCATGTCCTCCAATTTTTATAAACTCATTATATATTTTCAATATTTGATGCTGCAGCACATTAATAGACGAAGATACAAAAAGTTGATTTTGCTATTTCTACTCGTCCGTGCAACCAATGCAAAATTAGGATCAAAATTTGCAATGTGTCTTTATAACAATGCTATTTCTCTCGAATAGGTTTACAACGTGTATATCTCGTTATTTTTTAGGTTGGGTGTCTCAGAAAAACACGTAAAGCAGAGCCCCTTACCATCATCATCACGCACTTCAGTTTTTTTTTGGTTTAGCACTTTCAGGAATGTGGATATATACTATTACAATTGTATTTAATCAATAATATATAACATTTTATTATTTTTTAAAAATATAAAGAATATATAATAAATGGTATTTATATAGTTATTAATAAATAGAAATAGTTAGTTTTTAATAATATGTATTTAATTGTTATATTAGTTACATTTACTAATATAATTATACATATATTTTATATAGATCTATCAACATATATTAATAAATATAATTGTGCTAATTAATATAAAGATATAAAATATTATATGTATTTTACATTTAATCAAAAATAAATTTTCAATATTTAATTTTAAGTAAAGATAGTGATTAAATTTATTAACATATTTATATTTTAGAAAAACATTTTATTATTATCTATATTATATTAAATTTTAAAATTTTACCAAAACAATTATCATAATGATTTTATTTATTTAACTCCATATCCCTAATCATTTCATATTCATCAACCATTATTAAACTAGTATATATATATATATATATATATATATATATATATATATATATATATATATATATATATATATATATATATATATATATATATATATATATATATACTCGTAAATAAATTTAAAGTTTTATTTCATTTGATTTATATTATTATTACATTTATATATTTCATAAATATAAAATTTTATTAACCTAATTTTAAAATTTTATTTTTTTATAAAGAAAACACAATTTGAATTTATTCAACTTAATTTTGTAATTTACATCTTTTCTAATGATCTTAAGATATTCTTTATTAAATTTAGTTTCCCTCGTGAAAACTAAGAATTCAGACAAAATCTTAATCATGAGAAGGAAATTCTATTTCAAAACGAAGTAATCTTGTTTGCATATTATTATTATAAATTAAACTAGCAATTGCACCCGATGTTGCAAATGAGACGCTTTAAGGCAATAGAATATACCAATAATTTATGCTTGTTTGACAACAGTTGAAAGACAAAAAAATATCAACAAAAGGAAAGGACCATACTACAATGAAATGCTACTGCAGTACTCCTTCTTTGAGCCTTACAAATCATGATTCTTATGTGAAAGTTAAAGAGATTGTCTGATTATGTCCACTGTCCTGTAGCGAAATGACGCTTGGGCATAAACTTATCAGGCATGTGTTGTCTTGTTACAAAGTAACCTTACACACCTTTCTGCGAGGTAAAATGAGTATATGGGTCCACAAGGTGTATTATATTTTCATTATTCATTAGTTATTTAAAAAAAAATCATTGTCTAGTCTGAGGGTTCATCCTATAAACCTAAGTTATCAAAATGTCATCATTGATGTGAGCACCTGCTATACTGCTATATAGTTTCTGAATCCTAATCTCGAGTTCTAAACCCTAAATATAACTAAATTGTTACCTGAGTCAATATAGGAAACCACTTACATACACTATTGCGTATGATGTAAATAATTTTGAGGCCACTGTAAATACTCTATGAGGTCACGATAACTTCTCTATGTGAATACCGACACCTAGGCAGTCAAGGCACCACTTCAAGACAGAAGAAGGGTACCTAATAAGGACAAAGATAACATTTAAATTTTGAACCCAAGTCTCACAAACTCAAAAAAAATAAAAAAGATTTGGCCTGATGCAACTTACCTGCATCAATGAGTCTAGGATAAACATGTTTGTTTGTAAAATCTTAGAAAACTCCAGTCCTAATTTAAAAAAAGGCATCAATTGTAAATCAAAGATCTTTGGTTGGACCAAATTGATCACCAGAATAGGTGCAAGTCATGGAAAATTCAAAAATGTTGAAAAGAGCATTGTGGTAGAATTCGTGATAAAAGCAAGAGGCATAGTTGGTATTTTCGCACCATGAAATTCAATTGCAATGAAGGTAAACACTTTTGGTTCTTTCTTATGATCATTTCATAGTCATAAAAAGAGCATTGAGTGAAGTTGATTTTGTGACTATGAAAAAAATATATATCATAGCTGTAAATAATTATGTTGCATTCTATTTCATATCATCTGCATCCTTCTCAAACTAATGATTCAATCATTATGGTGAAAATTTTTAGTAGAAATTTGGAGAAAACGAGTCTGGGAGGTGAACTGGTGGGGCTGAGTATAACACAAAATATTAAGGGGGTGAGCCATTCTCAATTTGCAGACGATACCCTCATGCTTGGGGGAGCCTCTAAAATAATGGTGGTCCATTTCAAAAAGATTTTGAAATCATCTAGATCTATCTGGAGGGATACTCAACACAAATAAATGTTAAGTATATGGGTGGAACTGTTCTGAATCCACACTGATTGAGATGTATCAAAGTTTAGAATTACCTGTCGCATTCAAATGAAGGTCCTTTAAATATCTAGGAACACGAATCTCTTTGGGATCATCCAATGCAAATGACTGGGAGGGATTCTTCCAAAATTTAAGGAAAACAATCCAATCCTAGGGTGTGCAATGGTTAAATGTGGCCGGAAACGTAGTATTAATAGAATTAGTTTCCTCCTCTCTTCCAATATATATTGGTTCATTATTTCTCATGCCTAAGGGAAGAATTCATCAAATCGTAGGTCCCTTGAGGAATTTCCTTTGGCAAGGAGGGAGGAATAATGAAAATATATTCCATCAAGTGAACTAGAAAATTAGTCGCTTACCCAAAATATTTGGGGGATTAGTTATCAAAGATCCTAAACTAATAAACTTGCCTTTCAGTGCCAAGATAGTGTGGTGCCTTCTATCAAACTGTAAGGAGTCATGGATGATGGCCTTCAACCGTAAATACTTCCACAAGAATATGCTTCTTAGGCCATAAAGAGAAATTTTACCAGACCAAGGATCAAAGATTTGGAAATTATGTAAAGAGGTAGCTCCTATCATCAGTGATAAACTAGGATGGAAAATTAGAAATGGAGCACATGTTAATCTATGGAATTATCGAATTCCAACAACAAATCTAATAGATGAAAACAATGGGTATAATGAATTGGAAAATTAGAAGGAAGTAAATGGATATGTTGAGGTTGTTAAAATTTCACAATGGGCATTGGATTGGTTGGTGTTGTCCTGATATTCCCCCAAATCTTCATCCTCATTGGTTATCCTTGATCAAAGCTTTAAAAGGATTTGCTCCAATTGTTACCTCTAGGTTGGACTTTTTTTTAGGATATACAAGAAAATACAACTCAACAATCCTTTTTGGACTCTCCTGAATGTAGTGGAAGAAGGTGTAAAATGTTTTGGCCTTCAAACTAGATTGAATTAATAGAAAATCCCTAACCATTTCTTAAAAAAAACTATTGAAAAGTTACCTTAAACATTGAACTTATTTTACTTGGTTTTATTAATTATGAATTTATATTTTTGATAAAATAAAATTATACATGTTTAAGATTCATTTTATATTTAAATAATATCATATTTAACTATATTTAACATCCATTTTCTGTTTTAAACACTATCATCTTTAACTAATTGACTTATAAGTTTTTAGAAAAACAAGAGTAAGGATACATGAGAAGACTGCCAAAATTGTTCCTTTCAATCAGATAGCAGTAACAATCATATTGATCATGGAATCAAACAAAATATCAAACCTTGAATTATCTTTAGGAACCAATGAATCAAATTATTAAAAAAAAGGAAAAAGCAAGCATTGTATTGTATGCAATATTTTTCTATATTAATGTATTCACTTTTATGTTGCATAAAGATACATGAAACATATCCTTTAATATTTTTAACTTACTATAAATGAAGGTGCTATAAATCTAATATTTTGAAAGAATAATAAATAAGGAGGAAAGATACAGAATGTGTCTCATAGGAAGTAATCATTTTGGAACACTAATAACTGAGATGCACAAAGCCTCATTCTGATATACTATTGCTTGGTTTCTGAATGAAAAAACATGGAGATGAAGGGAACATAGAATACATAGGCTATTTTTATTTCATTATAGGAGAAATAATAATTTGACCTTCTATCAGACTGCATAGGTTTTCAATCAAAGATCTTTATGCATTTCTCTTGCATATGTTTTCAATCTGAATTCTAGGTTTTTTATGCATTTCTATTGAGCCAATAGGTTAGATTAGAAAAGACGTGCATTTGCATTCTAAATTCACAACCTGAATAACATAAAAACAATTATGGTCTAATATACAACCCACAAGGAGTGAAGAAGCTGAAGTTCTTGGAAAAGCGAAAGGGAGGCCTTATGATAGAGTGGAGTGCATAGTTTACAAAGAAATTTGTGTGGAAACTAAATTAATAGCTTATTTAGTTGGTTTAAATTCACTAACTCTACATAACCCAATAACACCTGATTAGCCGAATTCTTAAATTTAAGGATCCACATATGATCCAATTCAGGTTTCTCATATTGACCTTTGGAATCATATGTCCGCAATACTTTTTGAAGGCCCTTTAGGGTCCTAAAAGGAATTCATGTTTGTTGGAATCCACAAGTAAAATTTGACTGCTATATTTAATTTCCAGGTGTGTTGCAAATATGACCATATTTGTTAGTTATTTTGTTGGTTCCCAAGGACCAAATTTTTTATACAACAGGGACAGAAAACCGTATTCTGCAAGTTGCATTCTCTACCTTCATCTTCCTTATGCATGAAAGAAAACTCTATACAATAAGCTCAAACTCACTTGGTCTTATATTATTTTCCCCTTGTAAAGTAATTTCTATAATACCAGTAACATATACTATCCATTTTGAACTGTATATTGTACTTTCTATAATTCTGGTAACGTACAATGTCCATTTGATGCTAGGAAAATTTATTTGGAAAAAGAAAAAAAATTCTCTATAAACAAACAAAATATATACAAATGTAGAATCAAATATAAAAAAATATAAATGGATATTGACCACTTATAATTTTCCCTAATCAAGAAACTCTCTGAGGAAAAATTTACAAAACATCATTAAAACCCAAGCCAAACCTGGAAGGAATAGGAAACTCTGCCAGAAGGTCGAGGTACCTCTAACAAACAATAAATTCCCAATAAACCTACTTATTTTTATTCATGAATTAAGAAATGGAGGATCAATATAAGCCAATAGATCAGGGATGTAAAACCAATTGATGACATGGAGGTGCAGATCATATTTCTTGTTACAGAGAGTAGGGTGCATAATAATGATCCTCCTTTCTTATTTTCTTACACTTCAATTCCAATTTGTCTCGGATATTGTTCTCCTCTCAAGAACAAACATTAATTGGATGGACGTTAGTCAAATACCCCTTTAGAATTCAGGTTTTAGGCACTAGTCATCCATAAGGTATTTTGAATTTTTCCATTCTACAAATACATGTTATGAAATATTCTTGCTTGTGACAGGATAGTTAAATTTCTGGAAATAGAGTTGACAGGGTGAAGTAGTGAGGTATATTATATCAACCAGTGACACTAGTGACCAACAAATCAACTTCATAGAAAAATGCATGCCATGAAATATTCTTTCTTGTAAAAGGTATATTGAATTCATGCAAAACCATCCCTGTAGGCCACTGTAAGTGTCGATTTCAATCCAAGAAAAACCTTCGAGGTAGAAAGAAAACACAAATATTAAGAAAACAGAAAACCCACGAGGACTCCTCCAAGCTTGTATTCGAAGTAATCCTCCACCAATTTATTCAACGGCTTTGGTCCCCCACCCATAGCGTCTATTAGGGTTGTAACGTTGCCATAATGTGAGGCAATTAGGTCATAGACAATCTAGGGAACTGGGCATATCCAGTAACACCATATCCACCATTTGGGGATTCTCTACATATACGTTCAAAATACCATTTAGGAAAAAATCAATGTCAAATGAATTGGTCATAACTGAGTTATCTTGTGGGTATATTAAATAAGATAAACAATCTTGCATACCGGTTTTGGAATGAAGAATCCTGAAAAGAGATTGAAAATACCATAGAAGGTTGAAGCTACTATTGTTGCAACTTGATGGCTCAGCTTAATGGAGACTACCATAATTCCATAATAGTTGAAATAGCGAAATGTCAAGTAGTTCAGGAAGAAGAACTAGCCAAACTTCTTGGTTTTCCACTCAAACCGAGCCACGCTGTAAATGATAAAAGTGTACATAACTGTCTAGAAGAGGATGTAAGGAAGCTCAATCACAACCTGTTAAAATAATCATCAAATATTACATATGTAAAAGTGAATCCTATCCAATTATAATAATGCAATAACTGACAAAAAATTGATATAATTAGAAAGAGAAACGTATATTTTTAAGATTTGAGCTTTCATTAGGGGAATTTTGAGGTCTAAAATGGGCCTACTAAGGAAATTATAAAATAATAATGGAAATATTAAAATAAGATTATATTACATCATCAAATTTTAGAGGGAAAAAATAAAAAACTATTTTCTTAACTCGTATTTTCAACTTATCTCCCTATGAGCTTACTCAGATTTTGAGTGGGACAACTCGTTGGATGCAAAATTAGAATCCTCGTCCAAGGAGTACCCTTGTTGCATACTTTTGATGGACCCTACTACGCAAAAAGTGAGAAATACATGAAAACGTTATTGCAATCACATTTTTTCATGTATTTATCATTTTTGTGTAGCAAGGTCCATGGAAATTATGAAACGTGGGTACTCCTTGGATGAGGAATTAAATTATGCATCCAATGATTACTCCCTCTCGAAATTTTAGTAAAACCTTAGGGAGATAAGTTGAAAATACAAGTTAAAATTTTAGTTTTCTTATTTCATTATTTTTTAATATTTTTACTTTTTAACCCCAAAATGATGAATCGTCCCCCATGGTTTACATCATCATCTTGAATCCTATTAGTTCTTATAAAGTTTATTTTCATTGTATATTTTTGTTAGGAGAGCCATTTTAGACCTCAAAATTTCTTTAATGGATGGTCTTAATTTAGGTAGGACCTTTGAAGACCTTCCAAAACTAGGAAAAGACCCTTCCACAAATTCCTTAGGTACCCTTAACATCAGGTAATGCTAATACAAACCCAAATATCTAGCCATATTGACATAAGGATTTGAACCCCAAATTTTACTTTTGGATTTGAAATGTTGCTATGGAGGCATGTTGTGCTTGGCCAAAAATTGACACATGGAGAGTTTCAATATCTAGAATAAAATGAAATAATGAAATGAATGGAGTAACCTGAGCCAAAGCATAGGGAACTACAAAGTACATTATTTCATCCCTTTCTCTATAAATCACAGTTCTCTCTACATCAACCATGGGCTGAACAATTGAACAACTATTAATTCCTAAGAATATAACTGCTCCATACAAAGCGCTGATAATGATAAAGAGATCATCGCTCATCAGTGATGTCCCTGATATGCAGTAATCTGCTCGTTAGTATTTGAGAAAGGGTCTGCTTTTCCTTATATGAGGGTAGTGGGCAGCTAGCGTGGATGTTTAGATATTTTCCGCAATAACTGTTATGAATCACTAGTTTTTTTCTTGCAACAATAGTAGTATTTTTTGTCTTCTCATATCGATGTATGTAAAGGCCTAACATATCATCTGGTTTAATATGTTTCTATTTACAATATGATTTAGTTAAATGATGTATACACAACCTCAAGGCTATAAACTTTTTATTCGTCTGATTTCCCTTCAAGGAGACAACTATGATAATTTTGTTTTGTCTATGTAATGCTCATTTTCTATAATACAAATCACCTAGCTTAAAAAAGAAGCCCAATAAAAGGTCACATTTGAAATAAAAAAACATAACAATAATATCATATGAGTGACCATTATTTATTATTGGAGATGACCAATGTGTATAAATTTAGGAAAAGTTAAATTCCTAAATGTTTTGTAAGGTCGAGCCAAAGTTAAGGTAAGAGAATTCAATGTTCATTGGGATAATAACATAGATGCTATCCCATTTAATATGATACATTCAAATGAAGTCTCGGTTGGAGAAATCAAATAACTTTATAAGTTTATAACCTTTATTTTCATGAAGATTGTGGCAATGATTTTGTTTGTGGTTTTCGACATGTTCTCTAAGATGACCCTTTTAACACCCTACAAGACGAGTATCACAGTTGAAGCCACTACTATACTCTTCTTTGAGAATCTTTGGGTTCGTTTTGGGATACCTAAAACCATGATTTTTGTCAACACACCCCGTTATCACCCTGCATAAGCCTCTATAAGGGTGAAAGGAGGTATTTTACTGTGTTTATCTAACCTCCAAGGTACGGTTATGGAATGGGGTTTAATTTTTTTTCTCTTTTACCTTTAAAAACACACAAAAAATAATGAAATTGCATTTGTCTTGTCGAGACCTCTGCAATGATATAAAATTTTCCTCAATCTGATTCTCAAATTAAGAGTTATGGCCCTTTTAAAATATGGCCTCTTAGACTTACTCATGTCATCCTAAAACAAATAATGAAATTGCATTTGTCTTATCGAGACCTCTCCAATGATATAAAAGTTTCCTCAATCTGATTCTCAAATTAAGAGTTATGAACATTTTAAAATATGGCCTCTTAGAATTAGTCATGTCATCTAGAAGAGTGCCCTTTCACCCTTCATGGTTGTTTCTGTGGCATTTCCACTTAACCCCCAGATTAAACCTTGAAAATAACCTTAACACATTCACATGGATGTTATGATGGCCAGGAAGCAATATGGAACCTTTTTTATTTTACAAATGTGATAATTTTCCATAAATCTGTCACCACTGGTTCGTCATCCCTCTTCACTTTGAGGGATTCTCGATTCCACTCTGGGATTTGTGATCCAGCGAGTTCCTGCCAATTTTCGCTAATGTTCCTTTTCCCTCCTTTTTTACGTCGTCCAACACTTCACACATTTCCCGCAGTTCTCACAGGGGACCTCACATTTTGGGATGGCAATATTTTCGTCACTTATAAGAGATAATGATTTTTTTTTTTATCGTGGTAAGGCCAACCTATAAACCACTAGCCCTATCCTTTCAAGCACTGGAAACAACCCAAAAAATCATGGTGTTAGCTTGGAACATGACCCAATTTTTAATGATCTCTTCTTGGGCATAATGCACAAACACACATGCTCCCCAACCTTCAACACTTTATGCCCTCTATGTTGGTCTGGATAGATCTTCTGCCTATTATATGATATCTTTAAATTGCTCTTGATATTCATCATTTCTTATTCCATTTGTTTTAACATATCAGGCCTCATGATGACCATATTTACTAGTTTACTCCATCTAATAGGAATATTAAAATTCCTCCCATAAATTACTTAAAATGGGCTCATTTTCAAAGAGTCTTGGTACCCATTATTGTATGAAAATTCTACAAGCGCAAGATATTCTTGCTACTTCCTCTGCTAAAGAATCACATACATTATTAACATGTCCTTGAGGATTCTATTTTTTCTCTCCATTTTCCCATCTATATGTGGATGGTAAGATACGCTAAAAGCCATCTCTATCCCCAACTAGTGCAAGTGTTGCACTTTATAAAAATTATATAAGCGGATAGCTCAGTTAACCTTTAAGCCCAAACACTTCAAATAGAACCATTTTAGCCTCGATGGGTTCATATATATATATAATCCAAAAAAAGTGGAATTGTCTTATCGAAAACCACCAGGAACAAGTTAAGTCCCCTTCCACTTGGGTTTCCCATTTTATTTTCATTCAAAAAAATTGTGTGAAATCATATATTTAGCATTTTTGAATCCTTCAAAGTTCCATGAGACCCTGCTATGTGACCAGATCCCTCGGGTCTTGGATCTCGAATCTTGAAAACACTTGATTAAGCATGACTTCCTCTTTGACAATCTTTCGATCCAAGAAACAAAACCCGAAATGGATTAGTTTTTCCATTACTTAATGGCTTTATCACCTCTTCCACTTGATAGGAATCTCATATATGTTATTTCTTAAAGTAACCCTTGCTCGATCTTCTAATGGACCTCTTCAGAGATCTTTTTCCTCAGACAAAAACTCAACTGGCCTTTTATAAACTAAAAAATTCTCAACTAAAGGAAAATTTCTTTCTGCTAATATTGTGAGAGGATGTTTCTAAGAATTATTTCTCATGACATAAATAAGTGACCAAGTCTCACTTATGTCTCATTTTAAGGTTGTCAACTGATGAAATCTTATCAAAAATCTTTAAAACAACTATGTGTTGTCCTGGGCATTAGTATTGCATCAAAGATGTTGCAACTCCCAAGGCTTCTCAACTTAAATTATCACCCCAGGGTTCATAAAAACTTAGAGGTGACAATTTTATATGCACATCAGGTTAAGTTATACTCACACCACTCTCAGTAATTAAATCATATCAAGGCATACAAATACAACTCCTCCAACTAACTACGAAGAGAATTTATATGAAAGCATATCATGTTTGCAAGTGAATGAACATAATTATAACTAAATAAATGAAAATAACACTCATTAAATGTAAAGACTAATTGAAATTGCATGAAGGTAACAAACTAACTAGTTGTAGAAATCAAGTATTCTACTCTATTTGTAAAATAATGAATTCAATGTTCTACTTGTTTGTAGTGGAGGAAGGATAAGGTTGGAGTGGACTTGCTGTATCTTTAATCATGAAATCAAAGGTTGGGGGGCATTATTCAACTTCAAAATTCAATATTCAAGGTCCTAGGGAAAATATGGTTGAATTTAGGCAGTGTTATAGGACTGCTATAGGGTGCTACAGGAAGCCCTATTTTGCTACGAGAGTGCCTTATTTTGCTACATGAGTGGGTCTGAGAGCTTTCTGAGGGTAACGATAGTTTCGTGAAGGTTGAAGAAGGTGGATGAAGTTAAGTAAAGTATGCGTGAGGCTTTTTTCTAAGCTTTGCAACCCTCAGATTCCTATCTTGGATACAATTTTATGCCCACGGTGTCCTTTATTAGCCTTGGAAGGATAATCTTAGTGACAAAGCTTAAGAGTAGGATGATATGTCTAGGAGGGAGGCATAAATTCCTATGTGGATGTGGATGAGTTTGAAAACCCCTGCAAATCACCTGGGAACACCTGCAGACCAACAATAAAAACTTGCATCTACTGATCAATATCGCAATAAGATAAATCAAGTTGGAAAATATGAGTAAAATTTTATTGCTTCAAGATGTCACAGCAAGATGTACTCTATCCTACAATGTGCATATAATCTAATTTCCAAATTAATTCTACTAACTCCAAAGTTACAAAAACCAAACATGCAAAATAATCTCAATCCAAAACTTAGTAATTTCCAAGAAATCATAAACACTTGATTCTAGCTTATTGTTATAGAGTCTTCAACCACACTTCCCAGAAGAGAGGTGGTAGTCCAACTTGCAACTACAATCTTGTACTATAATCCTACTTAAGCAAGGAAATGGGTAAAATGATTTGAAGAGGAAAAAGAGAAGAATATAGGAGAGCGAATAAAGCCTTTGGGTTCGGCCCAAACCCCAAATTTAACTTATATGTAGGACAACAGTAATATTTCCATTAACAAAAAATAAGAGTCACGCACAATATATCAAAGATTAAAATAAAAGTGCCAAGCTCTTGGTTCTCAATATTTATTCTTATATCCAACAAAAATTAGAATCCTAATGATCCCTCGTGCCTGATTATTTATACAAAAGTTGGTTGAGGGGGAGCTCCCTTGAAATGAGGTATTATTCCCTCCAAAATATCGAAATTGGTGGATCTTGTTCACTTGGGTCTTCTCATGCACATGAGTTCCTCGGCTGCCAATTGAATTCTAGATGTTGGTGAAGGATCATCGGTCCCAAGTCGAGTTGGAGAGTTAATGTAGTGGACAAGCCTCCTATATTCTCTCTATATGCTTCCAACGATCCCCTGCATAGTAAATATCTCCAAAAATTACTCTTTTTACTGCATAATAACCACATTAGGCCATAAAATATTACAAACACCATTTAATCTCCCTACTAAGCACATTATGGCTAAAAATGTAAATTAATGTGAGGAAAAGAGAGTTCAAGGGCTAAAGGATACCACAATGGGCCTCAAAATGTACTTATTGATGGGACCCATCATCACCCCAATACTGAAGGTATTTATCACCCTCTAGGAAACACAGTCACTAATGTGAATTTTATTCATGGCCCTATTGGCCACTATGACATCCCAAGGAATCTCATATGGTGTGCCTTCTTGTGGATAGAACATTACATGTTTTTCTATCTTTGTCCACTCCTTTTGTTCTTCTGCCTAGTCTCTCTTCTCTTATAGGCTCAATAGTAAGGGATGACTGAGTTTAAGCCCTATCCAATTGATTTTTAATGTTTACATGATCCTTTTGTTGAGTGGGGTTTTCTCAAGGGAATTCCATAGTCTTTCAAGCGAGTGGTACTCACTTATTTTAAAACCATGAGGCAGAGCATGCCATCTCCCTTGGAAATCCCGCAATGTAATTAGAATGAAACATCCAACTAGATTGTTTTCTACCAAATTTTCCTAGAATTTCTAACAACTTTATTTTCATGGAGATATCTGTGATGTGGGAACCCAAGTACTTGGAGGGGACTTTACTTTACAATTCAAGTGATGTGATTCTATGCAACTAGAGGAATATTGAAAAAGAAAACTTGTGAACTTAAAATTTTAATGTCCATACTTGAGGCTTGGGAAAAGTCTTCCAGAATATAGTGAAATACCTTGGCTTCCTAAGAAATAGGCACTCCCATGCACATTGTTTTTTCCAGAAATTATTAACGAGAAATAGGAAGATATTCTCCAAAGAGTATGATACCCTTCACCTTTTCTGATAGATGATAGCTTTCAAATAATTACCCAAACCTTCTACAAATAAGATGAAAAGGAAGAGGGAAGTATGGTCCCCTAGCTTGATACCTTGGGAGGGAGATAAATCTTATAGGGGGGACTATTTAGGTTGATAGATAAAAAGGTTGAGGAGATAAGTGCATGGATCCAGGGGTTCCATTTGGGAGAAAATCATAAGTAGAGAGAGTGTATAAGAATCAAAATACAATTGAGCTTGTCGAAGGGTTTTTATAGGTCAATTTTTAACATCATCTTCAGTTTTTTATAATATTTAAAAGAATCAATGAACTCATGGGAAACTAGTACTCCATCCAATATTTGGCACTCTTTGATGTACCCCATCTGCTCATGATATATCAGGGCTAGTAAAATGGGTTTGAAAAAATTGAGAATGACCTTTGTTATGACTGTATATACCACATTCCATGAAGATATGGGTCAAAAAATAATGGGATATTTATCCTTTTCCTTTTCAGATCCCAAGATGAGAAAAGTGGCAACAAAGTCTAGCAAGATAGAAAGAGAACATTTGGAATCCTCAAAAACTAGCTAGAGATCCTACCCAATGGTCGATCAATGACCATGGAAAAATTATGTGGTGAATCTATAAGGACCTCGAGCTATTCTTTTGAGCATACCTTTAATTTTATTTTCCACTTCCTCTTTTTAAATACTACATAGAATTGCCTCATTTTGTTCTTTGGTGACAAGATAGGAGATGTATTGAAAAGTTATCTATATGTCATTTTCTTTAGCTAGTTTAGGATTGGTTTCCATAGCACTCAAATAACTAAACTTCCATTTCATTGTGATATTGAACTTATTTTCCTTCTAATATTCTCAAATATTATATACAATGAGCATAGATTTGTAAAAGAAGGTAGTATTTTTTTCTCCTTTATCTAGTGGATCCTATATTTATTTTTCTATAGGGCTTCCTACTACTCCCATAATTCCTCAATCTATGTTATAGTGTGTGTTTATTCTTGAATTAGCTCCTCATATCATCTATGTTGAATGGCTTCTAGTTGAATTTCCAACATATTAACTTATAATTCCTTTTACATTGAAAAATATTTTCAAACTCCTCGATCTTAAATTTTTTTGGTCAACCTTTAACCTATTTGATATTTTGCTGAATACAGGACATGATAAATATCTCTATAGTTTCTTCTTCATACCACCATTCTTTTATCTTATCTTAGAATTGTAGATGGAATAACTAGCAAATTCCAAATATAAATGGTTTTTCTTTTGGGATAAATATAATTTCTTTTTATAAATTAAAGGGCTAGCGATATAAGTTGTTTCCCTATAGAATGGAGGTTTCAAGTAAGATATCCCAAGCTAGGATGCTTTCCAAGATCAAGAAGATACCCAATCAGCATGTAGTTTTCTTGGAAGCTCCCTTAATTTTTTCTAGGAGATATTACCATGAATATTATTGAGGTCTACAATATTATTAGAGAGGGTGAGATCTTCAAATAGGCTAGCTTCTACTTCAAATTTTTTAATGCCCCTCTTTTCAGTAAGAGGGATTTAATTTCCTTGTTGTCTTTGCCAAGCATCCAAAAAGCATATGATATGAGAACCTTGAGGTGATTAATGGTTTTGAAAAATTATTACATATCTTTAGGAAATGTGGGCATGTATACATTTGAGAGGAAGCAGGTTTCCGTTGAACCTATGAATTAAATCTTGACTATTATAGTTTTGTAGATGGTCAACATGTCTAGAATTTTAACTTCTTGTGAACTGTAGAAGATGGAAATACCCTTACTTGCATTCTACATCAACTATGGATTGAAAAAATCTTCCCCATTTTGAGGTTATCCCTTCTATGGATTCATTGGAGCATTTAGTTTCTTTAATAATCATAAAAGTTGGATGATATAAGAGTCACTTACGATTTTGGATCCTTTTCTTTCTCTTGCAATTAAGGTCCCTTATGGAACAAGAGATGAATTTGATTAGGGAGCTGGGCTAGTAGAGGGAAGACTTATGATATCAACTTAATATGGCTAGAGCTAACTAGAATTTATCCTAGCTATTCTAGAATTTGTTGATATATATTCTTTCCTCTCCTTTTTCCATCTTTGTGTAGATTGGGGGAGTATTTAAAGGGATTCATATGAACTCCAACGTGAGCCCCATTTATTTCATACACAGTCCTTCCTTCTAGCCTTGGAAACAATATTTCAAATAACCTTTGGTAGGAATTTTTTCTCAATGTTCAAGGATAGAATTAGGGTGTTATGATACTTACACCTTAAAAATGATAAGAAACCAAAAATTATAGTCCACTTTGCGGGGGAAACCTCCTTATACAATATATATACAATGAACAAGAAAACATTTGATGACCTTGAGGCTATGTATTCTTAGTATATATATGAGATACAAATGATGTAATTATAATAAAATGGGACCATTTGGGGTTCTATCCTACAAAGCATTATAACATTAGAAACATAATCACTCAATATCTAGGGCTTAATAAGGGGTTTTTGGGCTAACATGGGGTTTATATAGCATTTGAAATAGCATCCTTTCCTTTCCAGGATTTCACTATCTTTAGAGGTCGAAGGATTTAAGATCTATATTCTCTATCTCCTATTTGTATTGATCCATTTTATGATTAGCCATAACAATTTTTGGAGGGCCATTTCTTGAACATCATTAAGGATAGTGCCAATCATTTATGATCTTGAAGGGAGGGGGGGGGGTGGGTGCAGTGGGGGGTTGCTAATGCATCTAAATAAAAGAAGGGGTCAAACATCTTGTTGATTTTGGGGATTTCGCTAGGGTGTGGAGGTGGAGGGGTTGGTGGTGTCCACTCTAAGAGATATCTAAGAGATATTGAAATGTATTATTTAATATGAATTTTCAAATAATTTTAAAAATGATAAGAATTACAAATCTTTGTCTCACTGAAAAATGAAAATATTAGACTTTTTTTCCCATTTTTTCCTTAGAAAGGAAAATATAAGAATTTTTTAGCCTTTTTTCCTTATTTTTAATTAATTTATCTTTCTCTAAAGTTGATATAAAGTTATTACCACATCTACTTAATAAGTGGGAGGATAGTAAGAGTGGGTTTTTTGATGTTTTATAAGGATTTTGGTTAAAACTAAGAAAATATGTATATTCATTTTTGTTATTTTTTTATAGTTTGTATATTTATCTTATTTAGAGAATATTTATTTTTATTTTAAAATGAGCACTTTTCAACTTGAGGCTGAACATGGAAGGATGTACACATCACTTTAAGACTCTGTTGAATGTACCTTTGGGTCTGATTATTTTTTATAAATATATTAGATTTAATTTACTTTTGGGTATTTTCCAAACCATTCTTTAATAATTCGATAAAAATGAGGTTTGATTTTTTTTTTAAATAAAGCCTTAAAAATTAAATCAATGAAACATTAAAATTAAATCTCATTTAAATATATTGCTACCTATTAGAGCTACTTTAAATATATTACAATTTTAACAAACAACAATAATGATCCAAAATGATGTATAAGACTCTTTGGCACTTTTGTCTGTAAAAAAAAAAGACATTTAAAATTTATAAAACTCTACATTTAAATATTATATTTAATAGAAGATACATTTTACAGATATTTAAGGAATAGTCTAACTCTTTAACATTTTATTTAGAATATAAATGTAGAATATTGAACAAAATTATAACTTTAAATTAAATTTAAAATTCATCTTTTATAATATAAATAAGTTCTCTTTAAATTTTTTAAAGACACTTGATTTCTGCATATTATATCATTCAAATTTAAATTTCAAAAAAACTCATAATATTTTGATCAAAATTAGCTCAAAAACCAAAACATTTGCTATAATGTGTAATATCATTTTATTATTTTACAAATAATTAATTATTTCTCCTTAGCATTTTAAATTTCAAAATAAAACAAGACAATCGAATTTAACAATTTTCACCATTTCTCGCTACTTCTAACAAAGAATATAACATCAAATTCCATTCCTGGTCTCTCTACCCAGCTTGTACAGTTTAATTCGGACATGGCATCTGAATTCCTATAAAAGGTTATCCTTGTCTCCATATGTATATATAAAATTAAATTCATTATATTAAAGAGTATATTACGTTGCTGTTCATTTGTCTATATATGTATATATAAACTAAATGCTTTATATTAATGAGTATATCACGGTATATGTATATATAAACTAAATGCTTTATATTAATGAGTATATCACGTTGCTGTTCATTTGGACATGGACGCTTAGTTGTCCTTTTGTCGTATACTAGTCAAAGGTTATGTCACCTAAAACAATATAGCTGACTTCATCTATGCATACACGCCTTAACAAGTACATTAAAGTTTATGTTTGGTAATTTTTCAAAATTATAATATTTTGATATGTTTATTAATAATATAATAATATTTAAATTAATATAATTATTTGTAATTTTAAAATTAAAATAATAGGCTTTTTCCTTCTTTTTTATTAGTAATATTGATAATACAAAGTATTTAACTCATAAATATAAAACAATTAAAATAAAGATGATTGACCTTTTAAAAGCATTTTAAATTCAATGAAAACTATGTACAATTGAAAAATGGATCGGGATAAAAGTAATGTTAAATTTTAACTAAATTATATAAAAATGATTTTGATGAATATTGATACTTTAAAAAGATTGTTACAATTTAATGAGAAATTGTAAGGTAATAAAGAAAATATTTTGAAAATATTAAAATTTTATAAAAATGTTATTATTAATTATTCAAAAGACTAAAAATATTTCTTTATCATAAATAATTTAATAAAATTATTATTGAAATAAATAAATACAAATTATAAACTATATAAATTATAATTTTTTAAATTTACTAGATGAAAAGTTTTATTATTTAATAAAAACTTATTTAATTTTTTTTTTAATTCAATATCCAATTTAAGTTTTGTAGATATAAGAAAAAATAATTAAAAAAAAATAATATGTGTGTGTGTTTAAAATAGAATTCGCATATAATATTTTAAAATTTTAATAAATAAATAATATTTTAATATTGGTTATAAATAGAATATTTCAAAATCAATTTTTTATATATAAAATAAATTAAAATTAAAAAATTAGGAATATGTGTTATTTTTGGCTAACTAATTCCGCATGATATTTAGAAAAATATTAATTAATATAGATTTATTTTAATTTGAAGTTTATTATAGAAGTAAAAGATCAAATCCTTTAAAGTGTTTTTATTTTCTTTTTTCTTCAAATATAAAAAAACATTTCAAATATTTATTTGTTATATATATACACCACAGATTGTATGAAATGGTAAAAGACAAGGATATTTTTATTATTTATTAATGTGCAATTCCCTTAAAAACTTACTCTAAAACTATGGAGATATTTTCAGAAAAATTTTGGTTAAAATCACATGAGAATGAATTTTGTCGACTCTTTTTGAACCAACAAGTGTAGTTCTTCTTCATGATGAGATGAGAGATGAGATCTACACATTAAGCTTAAATATATGTAGAGAAGCCCCAAACTAGTTGTTTGAAATAATGACTAGAGACATTTTAAAATAACTAACAAAAATTCGCCTATAAAATATAAACCATATCCTTTCTATGAAAACATTTAATAGTGTTTTATTCAAGGAAAAAGATATAATAACTCTTTTTGTACTTAAGATGAAGCTAACACTTACTTTTAAATAAATATTAATAAAAATATATATATTTGAAAATATTAATAAAATATATATTTGAATATTGAATGAATTTCACTTATATTAATAAAAAATATGTATTTGAATATTGAATGAATATGTTTGAAGGAAGATATCTAGTAGTCCTCTGGAGATTTACTATATTTGTAAAATGGGCTGCTACTTTTGGATTAAAAAAAAATGCAACCATATAAATTTAAATGACTATTAAATTAAATCTCAAATTTTCATTTGTCGATACTGTTAAAAATATGGCACAATATTTTATAAAAATTAAATAAATATAATCCACTTTATAATTATTAATAATTAAATTAAAAAACTTAAAAAAATATAGTTTTTATCAATATTATATTATAATTTAAAACATTTATAACACTAATAATAAAATTCAAAACTAAAATTTAAATTTAAATAAAAATAAAAATAAAATTATAAAACAAACCCATTAAGTTGATTAAGTTGTTTTCACTGAATATTAACAATCATCATGAATTTCTAATGTACATCCAATCTTATGCTGCATTGATGCTTATGTAATGTTTTAAAAGTATAAATAGTCAATTGTGCTCACGAAGAAGGTAGTACATCCAATCTTATGCTGCATTGATGCTTATGTAATGTTTAAAAAGTCTAAATAGTCTATTTTTAGTGACGTCATTTTATTGGAATTAGTTATTTTAAAATTATTTATTTTATTTTATTTTTATTTATTTATTTCTTTGTAATGCTATAGTTGAGATTGAATGATATCTGATAAGAACTATTGATATTTTATCAATAAATAGAATTAAAATAAATAATTTCATTATATATCTAAATAATATGTTTAAATTATATTTAAATTATGTGTAAAAAGATTTTTTGGTGAAAATCATATAGGAGAAATTTCTCCTATCAAATTTCAAATTTTTCGGTGAATATTAAATTTCTCCTATGTGATTTTCACCGAAAAATCTTTTTACACATATTTTATGGATCACAGAAGCCAAATTCCTAATATATTTAAATTATTTCTTTACAAATCATAAGTAAAAATTTGTAGTGTTTCTTATTAATAACCACTTATACTAATCAGTAAGATATATATTAAAAATAAATAAATTATAAAACATTGCAACATGGTTGATTTTGAATCTTATGACTCTTCACATTCTTTCACATTCTTAAACTATTCTCGTTCAACTAGTTGGCAAGCATTTTGTGCACTCCATTACTTGAGTGGTTGAGTAAGCCATTCAAAGGTATGCCCACTTGTGAGGTAGTTGTAGTGAAAGAAATATTAGTTTATTAAATTATTTAGATGTTAGATTGAATTTTTTTTTGGCTTAAAAGAAAAAGACACATACTTCTAGTTGGTGTATTCAACACTTACCTATTCCTTTGTAAGGTATGTTGAGCAAGCAAGCAAATTAATTTTAAATGTAAATGTAACATAAAGGTTGTGCATAATAAACACTCATATTTCCACGTTTTGTTTTATATATAAAACATTAAACATATCATATTTTTACTCATTAATATTTAAATACTTATCTATTATCTATTATAGTTCATAAGGTAATTGATATATCACAAACATTTTAATACCTTATATTTATAATTATAAAATATCAATTTAAATAAAATAAGCAATTGTTAATATAATAATCCATCAATCGAAACATTTTTTTTAAGAGGATAAAACATTTTGTTATTAATATTTATTTACATCCATTTGATAGTTAACATTCGCATGTAACTATGTTAGTCCATGTCCTCCAATTTTTATAAACTCATTATACATTTTCAAATTTTGATGCTACAGCACATTATGCTATTTCTACTCGTCCGTGCAACTAATGCACCAGTGCAAAATTAGGATCAAAATTTTAAACCTGTCTTTCGACTCCTCTCGAATAGGTTTAGAACATGTATATACCGTTATTTGTTAGGTTGGGTGTCTCAGAAAACACGTCAAGACGGATAGCATTACAATCATTAAGTCAGTTAAAAGCGGAGCCCCTTGCCATCTATCATAACGGACTTTCAGATTTTTTTTGGTTTAGCACTTTCAGGAATGCGAGTATATACTATTACAATTATATTTAATCAACAATATATAACATTTTCATTATTATTTAAAAATATTAAAAATATATAATAAATGGTATTTATATATTTATTAATAAATAAAAATATTTAGTTTTTAATAATATGTATTTAGTTGTTATATCAATTATATTTATTAATATAATTATATCAATTTCTAAATGCAGGGATTTTGAAACTCTACTCACAACGAAAGAAGTTTTCTCATTAGAAGACATTGATTTTGGGGTTAAATGCTTGGCAAATGGGAAAGCTAAAGGCATTGAAGGTTCCCAGGCGGAAATCTTAAAAATTGGAGGTCCCGTCCTCATCCCCCACATCCACAAGCTTTTCAACTAAGTGGTCAAGCAATGGTTCCCTAAACCTTGGACTCAGAGCCTCATTATCCCTATTTTTAAAAGTGGGGATACAAATAACCCCTCTAATTATCGAACAATTATGATCAGCCCTCTCTTAGCCAAGTTATATGGTATTATTTTGGAAAAGAAGTTGAGCATTTGGCTTGAAAGTGAAGGTAAGCGGGTTTTAGAAGGCAACACTCAACAACAGACCACCTCGTTATGCTTAGGATCATTATGGAGGAATGCCGCAATGATAAATCCAATCTCTTCTGTTTCTTTGTGGAATTTAGAAAGGCTTTCGATACGGTTCCTACAAATAACCTATGGAATAGATTAGAAGAGCTAAATGTTCCTTTTGAGCTAAGAGTGACCGCTATAAGGTTATACGAGAATGTAATTTCCCAAAAACAAAAGCAAGGAGGGGTGGTCGAAAGATATTAAGTGTAATATCAGAGTTAAACAAGGTTTCCCCCTCTCCCCTACCCTATTTGGCATTTACATCGACAAGCTAGAAGGTTGTTTTGAGGAAGCAGGATGTGTTGGCACGATCTTAGCTAGGATAATCATCATCCTTCTTCTCTATGCTGACGATATTGTTCTTCTCGCAAGGTGCCCATATGATCTTGATAAGCAACTTAGACTTCTTAAGGATTTCTGCTCTACCATGGGTATGTCTGTTAACACTGAAAAAACAAAAGTTATGATTATCAAATCCAAGAAGGACACTTACGCTAATTTTATGTATGAGAATAGTAACTTGGAGGAAGTGTCTTCTTACAAGTACCTAGGAATTGATATTCATCACAAGCTCAACTGGAACTCTAGCATTCAGAAAAGGATTAATGGGGGGTGGAAACCGTATTTTGGTCTTGAAAATAATTGTAAAACGACAAACCTCGTAATGTGGGATAGAAATAAGTTCCTCTTTGAAACTTTAGTCACTCCTGTTATCTTATATGGATGTGAGATTTGGGGTTGCAACATCTCTAGGGAATCCTGGAGAAAGATTGAGCAAATCCATAAGCGTTTTATAACGTATAACCTTAAAATTAAAAGAAATACACCCTATCCTATTATCCTTATAGAAGTGGGTCTTTCCCTTATCGAGAGCCTAGCTATGACTAGGCTTCTATTGTACAAGCATAAGTTCAATAGTATAGGAGACCATAGACTTCCTAAGCTAGCTTTAATCTCCAGCCAAAACCACCTAAGGCTTAAACGAGGTTGGTATAAAGACATCGGGGCCTCGTTAAACCATTGGGAGATCGTCGAGAATGTTGCCTTGCAAAACATCAATAACATTAAAAAAATTGTTACTTCTAAGTTCAAAGAAAAAATGTGGTGTGAGAAATATCTAACAGCTAAAAGAAAATTAAGGTATTATAAGGAGGTCATCAACCCCACCTTAGAAGATCAAAAGTATCTCTCTGTTTTAACTAGCTCAAAGAAGAAAATTAATATAGCCAAGATTAGAACGAACTCTCATGAGCTCCATAGTGAAACAGGTCATTGGATAGTTCCTAAAACACCATGGATGGAAAGGATCTGCCATCTCTGTGAGAATATGAACATCGAGGATGAAAATCACTTCCTCGCGTACAACCACATTAGAGCTCAATTTCATAATCTTTGTTGCGATACTGACTTTCCTAGCCTTTTAAGATGTCAAAATTATAGTGAGCTTGGGAGGCTTCTCTCCAAGATTTTTGAGCATAGGAATAAAATCTTAAATCAAATTAAATAACTCTTTTCTTTAGATCCGATAGACCAAAGATTTTTCTCAGTGGACGTTAACCATCATCATCATCATATGTATTTCATATAAGTCTATCAAAATATATTAATCATATTAGTAAATTACTAATATAATTGTGCTAATTAATATAAATATATAAAATATTATATGTCTTTTAAATTTAATAAAAAATATTTTTTAGTATTTAATTTTAAATAAAGATAGTGATTAAATTTATTAACTTATTTATATTTTATAAATAATTTCTTTTTCTCATCTATATTATATTATATTAAATTTATTTTTTTACCAAAACTATTATCATAATCATTTTATTTATTTAAATCCATATCAATAATCATTTCATATTCATCAACTATTATTAAACTAGTTTAAATATATATATAAACTATTAAACTAGTTTTTTTTTTTTTTTTTAATTTTAATTTGATTTATATTATTATTAAATTTATATTGTTCATAAATATACATTTTATTAACCTAATTTTAATAATTTATTTTTTATAAAAAAAACACAATTTTAACTTATTCAACTTAATTTTGTAATTTTCATCTTTTTGAATCATCTTAAAATATTCTTTATTAAATTTAGTTTCCCTAGTGAAAACTGAGAATTTAGACAAAATCTTAACCATAAGGAATTTCTATTTCAAAATGAAGTAATCTTGTTTGCATATTAATATTAATAATATCATAAATTAAACTAGCAATTGCACTCGATGTTGCAAAGGAGACGATGTAAGACGATATCATATAGCAATAATTTATGCTTGTTCCTTCCAATAAAATAGAAATAACAAGCAGGTTGATCATGACATCAAACAAAATATCAAACCTTAAATTATTTTTAGGAGCCAATGAACCAAATTATCAAAGAAAAGGGAAAAAGAAAGAATTGCATTGTATGCAATATTTTTCTGTATTAATGTATTCACTTTTATATTTCATAAAGACACATGAAACATATCTGTTCATTTATTTAACTTACTCTAAATGAAGGTGATATAAAGCCAATATTTTCAAAGAATTCTAAATAAGGAGGAAACATACAAAATGTGTCTCATAGGAAGCAATCATTTTGGAACAACCATTTTGGAACACTAAATAACTTAGATGCACAAAGCCTCATTCTGACATACTATTGCTTGGTTTGTGAATGAAAAAATATGGAGATGAAGGGAACATAGACTACATAGGCTATTTTTATTTCATTATAGTTAAAGTAATAATTTGACCTTCTATCAGACTGCATAGGTAAAATAATAATGTGACCTTCTATAAGACTTCATAGGTCTTCAATCAGAGGTCTTCATGCATTTCTCTTGCATATGTTTTCGATCAGAATTCCAAGGTTTTTATGCATTTCTCTTGAGCCAATCGGTTAGATTAAAAAAGACGTGCATTCGCATTCTAGATTCACAACGTGAATATCATAAAAACCATGATGGTCTAATATGCAACCCATAAGGAGTGAAGAAGCTGAAGTTCTTGGAAAAGTGAAAGGGAGGCCTTATGATCGATTGGAGTCTATAGTTTACAAAGACATTTGTGTTGAAAATAAAGTAATAGCTTATTTAGTTGGTTTAAATTCGCCAACTATACAAAACCCAAAAATATCTGATTATCCAAATTCATAAATTTAAGTATCAACATATGATCCAATTCAGGTTTCCGGTATTGGCCTGCACAATCATATGTCTAAAAGGCTTTTTGAAGGTCCTTTAGGGTCCTAAAAGGCATTTCATGTTTGTTGGAATCCACAAGTAAACCTTGAATGCTATATTTAATTTCTAGGTGTTGCAATGATGACCGTATTTATTACTTATTTTGTTGGTTCCCAAGGACCAAATGTTTTATACAATAGGGACTGAAAATCATATTCTGCAAGTTGCACTCTCTACCTTCGTCTTCCTTATGCACGAAAGGAAACTCTATGCAGTAATCCCAAACTCACTTGGTCTTATATTATTTTTCCCTTGTAAACTAATTTATATAATGTTGGTAACATATATTTTCCATTTGGAACCATACACTGTACTTTCTGTAATTCTCGTAATGTGCACTGTCCATTTGATGCCAGGAATATTTATTTGGGAAAAAGAAAAAAAACCTCTGCAAACAAACAAAATCTATACAAATGTAGAATCAAATATAAAAAAATATAAATGGGTATTGACCACTTAGAATTTTCCCTAATCAAGAAACTCTCCAAGGAAAAAATTACAAAATATAGTTAAAACCCAAGCCAAACCTAGAAGACATAGAAAACTCTACCAGAAGGTCAAGATACCTCTTCGAAACAATAAATTCCTAGCAATCCTACTGATTTTTATTCATGAATTAGGCAAGGGAGAGTCAATGTAAGCCAATAGATTAGGGATGGAAAACCAATAGATGACATGGAGGTGCAGATCATATTTCTCATTACTGAGAATATGGTGCATAATAATGATCCTCCTTTCTTATTTTCTTACACTTGAATGCCAATTTTTCCTAGATATTGTTCTCCTCTCAAGCGCAAACATTAATTGGATGGGCGTTAGTCAAATACCCCTTGAGAATTAAGGTTTTAAGCACTAGTTGACCATAAGGTCTTTTGAATTTTTCCCATCTACAAATAAATGTTATGAAATATTCTTTCTTGTCACTGGTAAATTAAATTTCTGGAAATAGAATTGATGGGGTGAAGTAGCAAGGTATATTATATCAGCAAATGACACTAGTGACCAACAAATCAACTTCATAGAAAAATGCATGCCATGAAATATTCTTTCTTGTAACAGGTATATTGAATTCATATGAAACCATCCCTATAGGCCTCTGCAAGTGTCGATTTCAATCCAAAAAAACCCTCTTAGGCAGAAAGAAAACACAAATATTTAGAAAATAGAAAACCCCACGAGAACTCCTCCAAATACACAAAAGAAATCATGCTTGTATCCGAAGTAATCCCCGACCAGTTTATTCAGTGGCTTTGGTCCCTCACCCATAACGTCTATTAGGGCTGTAACATCACTATAGTGTGAGGCAATTAGACCATAGATAGTCTAGGAAACCGGGCATATCCAGTAGCACCAGATCTAGTATTTGGGGATTCTATGCATATACGTTCAAAAGCCCGTGTAGGAAAAACTCAATGTCAAATGAATTTGTTATAACCAAGTTATATTGTGGGTATATTAAATAATATAAGGAAGCTTTCATACTATTTTTGGAATGAAGAATCCTGAAAAGAGATTGAAAATTCCATAGAAGGTTGAAGCTACTATTGTGGTCACTTTATGGTTCGGAGTAATGGAGACTTCCATAATTCCATAATAGGTGAAATGGAGAAATGTCAAGTAGTTCAGGATGAAGAACCAGCCAAACTTCTTGGTTTTCCACTCAAACCAAGCCATACTATAAATGATAAAAGTGTACATAAATGTCTAGAAGATGATGTAAGGGAGCTCAATCACCACCTGCTAAAATAATCATTAAAATATTACATATGTAAAAACGAATCCTATCCAACTATAATAATGAAATAACTAAAAAAAATGATATAATTATAAATACAAATGTATATTTACGAGATTCGATCTTTCATTAGGGGAATTTTGAGGTCTAAAATGAGCCTCATAAGGAAATTATAAAATAATAATGGAAATATTAAAATAATATTAGATTACATCATCAAATTTTAGAGGGAAAAATTAAAAAACTACATTTTTAACTTATATTTTCAACTTATCCCCCTATGATTTTACTCATATTTCGAGTGGGACCACTCGTTGGATGCAAAATTTGATTCCTCATCCAAGGAGTACCCTTGCTGCATACTTTTGATGGACCCTACTACACAAAAAGTGAGAAATACATGAAAACGTTATTGCAATCATGTTTTTTCATGTATTTCTCATTTTTTGTGTAGCACGGTCCATGGAAAGTATGCAACATGGGTAATCCTTGGATGAGGAATTAAATTATGCATCCAATGAGTAATCCCACTTGAAATTTGAGTAGAACCTTAGGGAGATAAGTTGAAAACACAAGTTAAAAATCTAGTTTTATTATTTTATTATTTTTAATCATTTTACTTTATTACCCCAAAAATGGTGAATCGTCCCCCATGGTTCACATCATGATCTTGAATCCTATTTTTTCTTATAAATTTTATTTGGGTTGTACATTTTTCTTAGGAGGCCCATTTTAGACCTCAAAATTTCTCTAATGGATGGTGTTAATTCAGGTAGGACCTTTCAAAACCTTCCAAAACCAGGAAAAGACCCATCCATAAATTCTGTGGGTACCTTTAGCATCAAGTAATGCTAATACAACCCCAAAGATGCAGTCATATTGACCCAAGGATATGAACCCCAAGTTTTACTTTTGGATGGGCAATGTTGATATGGGCGCATTTTGTGATTGGCCGATATTTGTCACATGTAGAGTTTCAATATCTAGAATCAAATGAAACAATGAAATGAATTGACTAACTTGAGCCAGAACATAGGGAAATGTAGAGTACATTATTGCATCCCTTTCTCAATAAATAATAGTTCTCTCTATATCAACCGCAGGCTGCACAATTGAGCAACTGTTAATTCCTAAGAATATAACTACTCCATACAAAGCCCCAACAACGATAAATAGATCATCGATCATCGGTGATGTCTCTGACATGAAGGCATCTACGCGTTAGTATTTGAGAAAGGGTCTATATCATACAAAATGAGAGCATCAAACATTTTTCTGATTTGTCTATCCAAAATAAATGTTTTGGGAAGTAATATGTCTTACAAAGTTAAATGTCAAGTACATATTGTTTTGTGTCGACTTTCCAAAAAATGGTTCCAAAGAGCAAATAACAGACAAGTGTAAAGAAATATCTAACAACATTATAATTGGGAAGGATTTGAACCCCAAAGTTTACTTTTGGACGGGAAATGCTGCTATGGGCACATATTGTGCTTGGCCAATATTTGGCACATGGAAAGTTTCAATATCTAGAATAAAATGAAACAATGAAATGAATGGACTCACTTGAGTGAGAGCATAGGGAAATGCAGAGTACATTCCTGTAGCCCTTTCTCTATAAAACACAGTTAAATGTACCTCAACCACAGATTGCAAAGTTGAACAGATTTTAATTCCTAAGAATATAATTGCTCCATACAAAGGCCTGACAATGATAAAGAGATCATCGTTTTCGTCCCTAATATGTAGTAATACTCGTTAGTATATGAGAAAGAGTCTATATCATATAAAATGAGAGCATCACACATTTTTTTGAATTTTCTATCCGAACAAAATTTTTTGGGTAGTAATATGTCTTACAAAGTTAAATTTCAAGTACATACCATTTTGTGTGAACTTTTCAAAAATGGTTCCAAAGAGAAAAGCACAGACAAGTGTGAAGAAGTATCTAACAACATTATAATCAGGACTTCCCAAGTAAGTCCACCATTGCTTCCACAAAAAGGACGTGAACTGTCTGAAGAATAATTGTGATTACTAGGTAGTGAAGTATAGATCTTTTACTCCCGGAGATGGAGTGTTGAGATCTCTAACCAAGGCTTATTTAACCTTCATGTCCAAGAAAAAGAATTAAGTGTTAGAATGTGATTTTGAAGTGGATATATTTTTGTATCTTGTAGACTTCTTGTAATGCTATCTATTATAAGTATAAGGATTATAGTGCTAAAACATTAGCGAATTTAATGCTTACCTATGGAGGGAATATTTTTGGTAATCCTATGCAAATTCTATCCCCAGGCGACGTTCGACATCAATAGAGGTAACTTCCAATATAAATGTAGTTGGATTGTAGTTTTCTTTGATCATTAGTACTCCTGGAATAACCTATAGTTTGTCATGGCGAGAGAAAGAAAATTAACTCATATTTAGGTATTAAATTAGTAGTGCCATGTTCAAACCGTCCCTTTTCTAATGACTATAGGACTCTGCTAAGTGGTTACCTCAAAATATTCAACAATATTGTGAGAATATATGCTTAGTTGCACGAAATAAATAATTTACCGCCTCTTTTCATCAACAATAGCTGAACCCATTAGGGTAAGTCAGAAATCAACACCACTTTGAAATAAATAATATAAGTTATAGAATATAGACGTTGGTTTACCTCGTCAAAAGCTTCAAAGATATCAATGCTAGGTTGATGAATGGTACAAATAATTGTCCTTCCAGTATCCACTGTATAATAACAATTCACATAACAATTGCATCTGCTCTAGCATCCAAACCAGAAGTGGGCTCATCCATGAAAATTATAGAAATATTTGAAACAAGCTCAACTACTATTGTTATTCTTTTCCTTTGTTGTGTTGAAAATCCAGTCACATTAGGCAGGCCTACCAAAGCATCCCTTATATTATCTAATACCACAAATTTCATGACCTCATCAACGATTCCACAAGTTCCATGACCTCATCAATGAAGGCCTGCAAATTGGAATATTTTGCAAGTTAGCACCGTGATGATTTGGAACCACATAAAGTAAGAGAAATTGATTAGCTTTGTATAATTACAACTTTTGTTTATTTGCGGACATCCTTCGGAAGATGGAGAAATGTAGAATATAACATTGACTCGTAGACAGTGACCTGTGGAGAATGTATGTCATTCTTCTCACAGTAATAATAAATTAGCAAAGGTTTCTTCGTTTTTGGGAAATCCATAGATCCATATATCACCCTCAATATATCCTCCAGTCTTCCTTGCAGCGAATACATCCATGAGAGTTGTCTTCCCTGCACCACTGATCCGCATCAATGTTGTAATAACACGAGGTCTAAATCCACCTGTAAAATCATAGAGAAATTGAAGTTTATCTTCCAGTCACTCTTGTTCCCTCATTTCCTGCAAATGAATCCATAGCTATTCAGCCAAACCCTTCAAGTAAGAGAATCCACAAAAAAATGGCAATAGCTAGATCACAAAATACACTAGTCTCATGGCTCAATTTTCATGTAGGTGGCATACCAACAAAGTATTTGACATTTTGAAAGGACATGGCTAGTGGTTGAAATGGAAGAATCATTCCTTGCTTTAGAGAAACTCCTGTTGCACCCTCCATAAAAAACTCATTATTGCATATTAGATTAGCTTGTCGGATGTCCATTTGTCTACATTTCATCTTCATAACTTGAAATTGAATAATTTGTTACAAAATTGAAAAGTCATGGAACATGCCCCCCCGTTCCTTTCTTATCCTAGCCTACAAGTAATGCGATGCCAGGAAGTAACGAACTCAAAAAAAGAAATCAAGTAAGCCCACAAGTCATTTTACAGGTTGAAAGTTGAGATCAGGCAAGAAACAACAGATCTTATCTTAGATGGGAAAATTTTGAAGTGGTAAGTTAGGCAATATCAGCAAGATATGGAAGGCAGATTAGAAGGTCGATATCAGGCAAGTTTCAGGGAAGGTTTCTATTGCCCACTGTTAGGTCCCTATATTACTAGTGTAGTCACCTATTGTTGTAGTGTAGCCCCCTTATTGTTATTTTGTACCCTTATAGTCCCCACATTGTTATCACTGTGCCCCATAAAACCCCACTGTTGATATTGTTGGCCCTTAGATTATTATTTTTAGGTCGGTTAGGTTTATATTGTGACCCCATCGAATCCTATATATAGAAAGGAGCTTTTATCATTTCAATCATCCAAGAATTGTTCATTTATGTAAAGGAGGTTTCTCCCTTGAAGTGGTTTATTTCTAAGGTGTTGATCTCTCTTTCCTTCTATTTTTGGAGCTGGTTTCATAACATTTGGTATTAGAGCTTCAAATTCTAGGGTCTCACTACTTCAAACTAGTCATCGTGGAATTTTCTCTATAAATTTTTTATACGAAGGTTCAGACGCTAAAAAACAACCATTTGCAAAGAAATCCTAAGGAAGTCCGTGTAAAAATTTCACATCTTGGTTTGCAAATATTTTCGGAGATATGATCTGTGGACTTTAGGATTTTTATGGGAACCTGAATATCATCTTGAAGAGGTGACCTTGGGAAAATTGTCATAATTCTGTCTTCGAGCATCAGATTGGAATTCCATAAAAAGTAGCCAAAAGTACACAGACTATATGTTTTTGTATATCAATTTCAGATCTGAAGGAATAAAGAGTGACACATGGAACACCAGACAAGTCAACTCTACTGAACGAACCCATAATTAGGTCATTTTGGGAGATTGGGAATAAATTTTCCTTAAAGAATCCAAATAAGGTCAGACCTATGTCATTGGAAAGAGGACTCAGATTGATATTGCAGGACCAAAGTTTAAATCTTGGGGATTCGAAATTACATAGATACATCAGTTTCCATATCGATCTCCTCAAAAGCAAGAAAAAAGTGTTTATTTTGTTTTTCAAATTGCATAAGTATTGTTTGAAAAATTTGTATGAAGTGATTCCAAGGGCATATTGAAGCATAGATATCAGTATTGGGTTCTAATATTCCCCCTAAAAAAATTCAACACCCATTCTGCCCTCAAAAGGCTCCACTATGAATCATGAAGAGGAAGAAGTGCAACATGATATATCAAAATTATAAGATCAATTGCACCAAATTTCATTCTCACAAAGAGCAAAAAAAAATGAAACAGAAGTTTTGAAGAAAGGCATGGAAGCTAAGATGGATGGTTTGAAGGAAGGCGTGGAAGCTAATATGGGTGGTTTGAGGAAATACATAGAAGATAAGATGGATGGCATGGAAGCTAAGATGGATAGCATGGAAACTAACATGGAAGACATGAAGAATGATATAAAAGAAGAAATGGAGGTTTGAAGGAAGGCTTGAAAATGTTGATACAAGAAATGATTCCTAATGGCAGAAAGGTAGTACAAGAAACTCATGATGAGAAAAAAATAAATGTTAATCATGGTTTCATAAAATGTAATGTTGGATTGAAGAACCACCATATTCTATAGATGGATATGAGGATTTTTTATGGCAAGGCTCCTGTAACATGGATACTACAGATGGAGCAATATTTTCATCTCCATAATGTGCAAAACACACAAAAGGTACGCATTGCAACTTTGCATTTAGAAAAAAATACATTTGTATAGTATCAATGGCTTTTCTCTCGTAAAAAAATTGTCACTTGGTCAATTTTTACGGAGGAAATGATAGCACATTATGAGTATACAAGGAGAAACACCTTATTTAGCCAATTGATAAATCTCATACAAAAGGGTTCAATGGTGGAGCACATTTATGACTTCCAAAAAATGAATATAAGGGTAACTAATATTCCAGAGGAACACATGATTGATGTCTTCATAGGGAATTTAATGGATAACATCCAACATGAGGTTCGCCTTTGGTAACCTGATTCACTGGAGAAGGCATTCAGGTTGGAAAGAAAAAATGAAAGTAAATTTAAGGCGACAAGGAAGCCTACCACTAATATCTATACAGATGGAAGTGTTGCTACTCCTAGACTTCCACAACCTACAAGGTTGACACCACAAAAATTGGAAGAAAAAAGAGAAAAAGGGCTTTTCTATAGTTGTGATAGAAAATACACTGAAGGTCATACGTGTGTTGAGAAGAAATTATTTTACGTATATTGTGAAGAGGAGGAAGAAAATGAACACGAAACTTCAAAAGAAGAGGATATACACCAAGAACCAACCCTAGAGAAAGAAGAAATGAGTCCGAACATATCCTGTAATTCATTGGCAAGAATTACCACTCCTCAAACTCTCAAGATAAGACATATCAAGAAGAAAAATGTAATAGTGTTGATTGATTCAGGTAGTACCCATAATTTTATTCATTGTAAGGTAGCTAAGGAATTGAATTTCTTCCTATACCCAGCACTAGAGTTTAAAGTGATGGTTGCAAATGGAGGGACTATAAATTTCTCTGAAAAATTCCATAATATCAAGCTAACCATCGAGTAATATGTATTGAATAGTCCAATGCTTTCCACTCCAATGGGAGGTGCTGATGTTGTACCAAGAGTACCTTGGTTACAATCTTTAAGGACGATAGCTTTTAATTTTCAAGAACTTTTCTTGAAATTTTTTTCAGAAAGAAAGGAAGTTGAAATATGGGGCATCCCAGGGAAGCCGGGAAATATAATAAGGTATAATGTCATGAGAAAGCTTATGAATAAAGAACAACGAGGCATAATTTCACAATTATTCTCAATATAAGTTCCAACATCAAAATCATTTATTTCTCCAAATCTCCAAAAAGACTTGGAGAATCATTCCAAGGTGTTTGAAACTCCCAAAGGGCTCCCACATATTCGTGCTCATGATCATGCTATTAATTTGATTCTAGTAATTGTTCCTCAAAACATCAGGCCTTACAGATATCCTTATGTCCAAAACACTGAAATTGAACACATGAGTGCTGAAATGTTGGAGGCTGGTATGATTCAACCTAGTCAAAGTTCTTTCTCTGCTCCAGTACTATTGTTGCACAAGAAGGATGGATCATGGCGCATGTGTCTAGATTATAGGGAGCTCAATAAGATCACTATTAAAGATAAATTTCCCATTCTTGTGATTGATGAATTTTTGGATGAATTACATGGAGAAATTTATTTTACCAAGTTGGATCTTCATTCAAGATATCATCAAATTAGAATGAAGACTGAAGATATTTTGTAAACAATATTTTGGACTCATGAGGGTAATTATGAATTTTTGGTCATGCCTTTTGGCCTTACCAATGTACCTTCTACATTTCAAGGGTTGATGAATTCCATTTTTAAACCATTCCTTAGAAAATTTGTGTTAGCATTTTTTGATGATATACTAATCTACAACAAGTCTTGGAAGGATCATGTTCAACATGTTGAAAGGGTGCTCAAACTATTGGAGGAGAAATAGGTATATGCAAAAAGCTCCAAATGTTTATTTGGAGCACAAGAGGTGGAATATCTAGGTCATATTGTATCTCATGAAGGTGTTAAGGTAGACCCTAACAAAATTAAAGCCATTAAGGAATGGAAAGTCTCCACAACCATAAAGTAGTTGAGAGGATTTCTCAGGTTAATAGGGTATTATCACAAGTTTGCTAAGGATTATGGGAGAATAAAAACACCTCAAACAACATTATTGAAGAAAGGTGCATTTTCATGGGCTCCTGAAACAACTAAGGCCTTTGAACATCTTAAAGAGACAATGTGCCTAGCACCGGTATTAGCTACGCCAGACTTCACAAAAACCTTTATTGTGGAATGTGATGCCTCAGGAAATGGAATTGGTGTTTTTTTAATACAATAATGAAGACCCATTTCTTTTGAAAGTCGTCTAATCAAAGGAAAGTATTTACAGAAATGTATTTATGAGAAGGAAATTTTGGCAATACTAGATGCACTAAAGGAATGGCAACCTTACCTTATGGGAAGACACTTCAAAGTAGAAACTGATCATGATAGTCTTAAATACCTTTTGTAATAAAGACTATCTTTAGAAGAGCAACAAAAAGGGGTCACAAAAATGTTGGGTTATGACTTTGAAATCATATACAAAAAAGGGAAGATAAATGTTGTTGCAGATGCACTCTAAAAAAAGGATGATGAGATGGAAGCATTACTTTGTGTCATTTCTATTATCCAACCAGATTGGATAACTGAAGCAAGGGAGGAATGGAAGAATGCTGAATAAGTGTGGACACTGATTCAAAAGTTGCGGCAAGATCCCAATACATCTGATACATTTAGTTGGAAAAATGATTCCTTATGGTACAAATATCGTTTATATCTCTATAATAATTCCCAACTAAAAAAAAGTATTCTTTTGGAATTGCACACCTCTCCCATTGGAGGACACTCAATATTTCTAAAAACTTACCACAGGGTGAAGAGATATTTTTTTTGGGATGGCCTTAATCTGATATTCAAAATTTTGTGGCAGAATGTTTGGTTGGCCATAAAAATAAGTTGAGACGATTAAGACCTTGGGTTTGCTACAACCTTTACCCATTCCAAGTCAATGTTGGAAGGAGGTTTCAATGGATTTTATCATAGGTTTACCTAATTCCGAACGAAAGAGTGTCATCATGGTGGTAGTTGATAGACTTACCAAGTATGCACACTTTTGTGCATTATCTCATCCATTTAAAGAAAGTACAATTGCTACTGCATGTATGGAAACAATTCAAACGCTACATAGAAACCCAAATATTATTATAAGCGAGAGAGATTCAATTTTCACTAGAAAATTTTGGAAAGAATTATTTTCTTGTTTGGGTACTCAACTAGCACATAGCTCATCTTATCATCCTCAATACGATGGGAAAACTGAGATTGTGAAAAAATGTTTGGAAGGATATATTCATTGTTTTGTGTCTGATAAACAAACACAATGGGTCAAGTGGTTACCTCTGGCTGAATGGTGGTATAACACTTCCTTCCATACTATATAAAAACTGACCCCATTTATGACACTTTGTGGATATCATCCACTATCCATCACATCAAATTTAAGAGAAAATTCTAAGGTTCAAGCAACGGAATATCACATCGAGCATCAACAACAAGTTCTCCAACTCTTAAAGGATAACCTAAATTTGGCACAAAATTGAATGAAACAACAGGAAGATCAACATCACATCGAGAATTTTTTTTATGTGGTAGACTAGTTATTTTTACGGTTACAACCATACAAACAAATGTCACTCAAGCAAGCTAAGAAGGATAATAAATTATGACCAAAGTACTATGGTCATTACAAGGTGTTGCAAAATATTGGTACTATGGCATACAAATTGGAGCTTCCTACTTCTTTGCGAGTGCACCCAGTTTTCTATGTTTCATGCTTAAAGAAGGTTATAGGTGACAAAATTCTAGTTCAAACAATATTTCCAGAACTTGATGAGGAAGGAAAAAATATATTGGAACCTGAAGCAGTCACAGAAATAAGAAATTGACAGCTACGAAATTGATCAATTTCAGAGTATCTCATCAATTGGAAGAACTTACCCACTGAATATTCTACATGGGAGGATGGTAATTTTATGAAAAAGCATCCATAGCTACTCGAGAATTGAGGACAACACTTTTTTGAATGAGAGGGTCATGTCAGGTCCTTATATTACTAGTGTAGTCCCTTATTGTTGTAGTGTAGCCCCTTATTGTTATTTTTGTACCCATGTAGTCCCCATATTGTTATTATTGTGCTCCATAAAACCCCACTATTGCTATTGTTGGCACTTTGATTATTATTTTTAGGTAGGCTAGGATTATATTGTGAGCCCATGGACTCCTATATATAGAAAGGAGGTTTTTTCATTTGAATCATCCAAGAATTTTTCATTTATGCAATGTAAATGAGATTTCTGCGTCGAAGTGGCTTATTTCTAAGGCGTTGATCTCTATTTTCTTGATTTTTTGGAGTTGGTTTCATAACACCCACCACGTGCCCTATAGGTAATAAGGTTATGTTTTTTGACAATAGAAAGAACTTTTTAGGCTAAAATCGTGTAGCTGACACTAAACGTTGTGCCTATAGAAAAACACCCACCCAAAGCCTTCTGTATACTCAAAAACATAATTAGTGCTGGAAAATTCTTGATTTCTACCCCCAATTCCAAACCCTCCACCTATATACATCGCCCCATCCTTAGTGTCAGACACTGATTGTGAATTTCTTGGCACAGTACACGAACTAAAACCCCCTTCATGCTGATCATTTTATCCATTTGAGGAAGTTCATTATTCGCAATATTTCTAACCATTTCAATCAAATGATAGAGGATTCTTTAATTATCGAACATTCCATCTAACGTTGTTGTTGAGTCCTGATTTTGCTTAATTTTGATAGCATTCTAAGACCTTGCTTTCCCCCTTTTGAACTCTTTTTGACTCCTAATCACTCTCATTTCAACATATTTCATATGTTTTTACCAAAAGGGTGTGGTGAGCTTGAGGTATGAAAATTAGCTTAAAAAGTATAATTTTACCTTTATCTTAACTATTTTTGAAGTTAAGTGTTTCCTATTCGAATTATTTACAAGTGCCAAGTTCGATTGATCGAACCTTATGTAGACTAATCACTTTTCAAATTATCTCCACGATTTCTTGTAGACAGCCTGTCATCACTGATTTCCTACACACACTCTGCAATTTCATGTAGATTCAGATTTCCTGTAACCGCCCATATTTCTTGCACCAGTATCGACAGTTGGGTATGTTCCAGTTAGTCTCAAGTAAAATGGGAACGTGGGTTTAATTAGTAAATCCACCTACATGCATGTTTTCCTATTAGATTCCTCGAAACTATCATCAAAACCAGCCAGATCTTCAGTCCTCTTCTCGATGGTCCTGTTGGGGAAAAGCTCTAGCAACTTGACGAAATCAGTTTGATCCATGCTTTCAATCATGGATCAAACTCCACAAAGTTAATTTTTTTATCTTGTTTAGTTATTGTTAGTAAACAGTTACAACATAATATTTTTCCTAATTTGGGCAAGCTTATGCCTTTGTACTTGTAAAAATATTTTTATGTTTCATTTGCAAAGGAGGTTTGACATACTAAACTTGTATATCACTGTAATACTGCTCCAGATTAATAGAAAGTTATATGTTCTGATAATATTTTTGTGTAAAACCTTTTAACAGTAAAGTGGTTGTGAGTAAGGGAGGGCCCCCTTTTATCACAACTCCATTAGTTATAGTTTTGTGTTTCTTTACTTATTTTACATTAATTTTGACAAAGTTATTGCACAACTAATTATTTCTCTTTTTTCTGAATTGAAGTAGAACATCTATGATGGCTCAATGGTGAATTTTATTTGTTGAATATGTTTAGAATCATTTGATCAAAGTTATGATTGATGTTATGGAATGTTAAATTGATTTTATTTTTGATTTCCTGGTCCATTTTCGTTTTTTTATTGACATCAACAATCTTAGAAGCTGTAGAGGGATGATTAAATCCACACTATAGCCTTTGTTGCTAAGCGTTGATGAGGAAAATAGACATTAGAGTTGTGTGTATGTGAATGATTTAATTAGAAAAGCACTTAAAGTATTAGCCTGGAAATATTTTATGGAACATCTCATAAGCTTACCTACCCCTGGTTGATGATTTATATCTGTCAAATTATAAGTCTATAATTTTCCTCAAGATTTTGGTGTTGTTTCTGGGGAGGTGCTAAGGGATGATACTGGAATTGTTTTATTATGATTTCTGTTGTTTTAGGATTTTCAGGATCGGGGGAGTCGAAGTGATAAGACGTAGGTTAAGGCCTCCACACTTACAGAGATCATAATTCACCAAAGCCATGTCCTGGTTGTTTGGTAAGTAGAATTTTATTTTGAATTTGTTTGCATAATATATGAATAGGGTCTAATATTTCCAATTTTTTTGGTAGTGGTGTGAGCACCACTTCATTCACTAATAAACTGGAAAGAACAAGGAAGTCTGCAAGAAACATGGTAACAAAGGAAGAAGAATCCGAACAAGAGGTTTGTAGTCCTGAAATGAGCTTAGTCATTGATCCTACATAGGTTAATATTTCCATATTAGAATATTATGTGTCTTCCCATTTAGAATCTCCTCTTGCAAGGTAGTCAACATCTCTGCTCAGTGGTCAGCTTGAGGAGGAATTCCTCATCAATCCTATTCAAGAATCGGAGTTACAGACCATTGACTCTGGAGAATCTGTAGTTTACAAGGGTCATACTCTCTTTTGGTCTGATATGGCCCATATAGAGGGTACTGGTAACACATACGGGGACTATAATGAGAAGGAAGAGGAAATAGTCACATTTTAATTTCCTATCAGTGAGACTGGTGGAGATACCTAGATGAAAAATAATCCTCCCTCAACCTTTCCTAACTTTCATGGTATATCTAGTGAAGACCTTGACACATTCTTATTCAAATTTGATGTATTGTGCAGAAGCTATGACTATTCTTCCAATGCTCAAAAGATAAATTTATTTCTTTCTACATTAATGGATGGAGCTCTCATATGGTTTATGGGGTTGGGCTCAAATTCCATTTCAACCTGGGATGAAATGAAGAAGGTATTCCTAAAAAAGTATCAAGATTATTGTAAAACTAGGTACCTTAGAGACAAAATATTTGGCATGAATAAGAAGGAAGGGGAGAGTCTTGAGGACTTGGTGGAGAGATTTCAATACAATATGCAGAGATCCAAGATGAATCAATTGAGTAAAGAGACCAAGAGAAAAGTTTTTCTCAGGGAAATAAGACCGGAATATATAAAGGTTTTGAACCTGATGGGATTAGATGATATATCAAAACTGAATTATGATGATGTGTGTGAGTTGTGTCAACGTTATTAAAGGGGAGATTCTAAAGCTAGACAAGGATCAAGAGACACTTCTTCCTTGCTTATCAAAACAGTTTCCACAGTTAGAGTAACGAGAGCTGAAATGGGTAATTTATTTGAAAATTTTAAGACTGATATTCTTAGTACTTTGTCTTCACAATTGGATGTTTTTTAGGCTAAGAAGAAACATGAGGAAGTGGAGAAGGTCCTAGACGTGTTGTGATCCAAATAAAGGAAGAAACATCCCTTAAGGGAATGTCCTGCAAACAATATAGAGGTATGCCAAATTTGTGAAGCTGAGCATTTTACTCATCAATGTCCTTCTCTTCCCGGGATTAAAGCAACATATATAGAAAATCAGGGAGTTTTCAATACACTTTATGAAATGGCACATCAAAAACCACAGAAACCATGTCCTACATGCATGTCACAACAACATTTTCAAATTCCTTATACTTAGAATTAGATGTGGAATATTACAATGCCTCGGAAGCCCTGGCCTCCACAAAAACCTTGGCAGAGGAAATTTTCTTACTGTGTTGCACAAAATTTTTCATCTTAGAATTTATATTCACCACAACCCATAATGCAACAAATGGTTAAGACAGAACAACAAAAAATTTAGTTGCCTACCCCACCAAATCAACCTCATACCACACAACTTCAAGCCCAGCTAGTATCTAACCCCAATAATAAAACCATCCAATCTACTCACAATATTGGAGTGGTCACTTATCCCACTTTTCCTACCTACTATATTGCACCACAGCCTCTGTAGGAAATTTCTATTCCTTTTCTACAGGAATTTCCTGTGCCGATGCAGGAAATTAAACTTAGATCCGGAAAAGTGGTGACTAAGCCCAGACAAATTGAAGAGATTATACAAAAAGACACACTAGACATACCTGAAGTAGAAAACACACCTAAACTAGTGAAAAAAACCACATCAAAGTCACAAGAAGCTTCCTCACCCCATACTATCCAACCTCCTTTTCCAGAGAGGAAGGAGATGAAAATAAACTGACCTGCGTTCGATCTTGTGTATGACATGAGAAATGTATGCATTAAGATCCCGTTACTGCAAGCAATTAGGGATATCCCAATTTATGCCAAAATAGTGAGGGAGCTATGTACCAAGAATCCAAGAAGACAGAAGAAAGAACCCTCCACAATTCAAGTAGGTGGGAAGCTTACAATCCTTATGTCCATTGAATTTGCTACTAAGAAATATGTAGGCCTTGGAATCCCTGTGGTTATCACCTTTAACAATTGGTATCCGATAAGGAACACTGTAATTTATTTAGATGGAGCCATCAATGTGATGAAAATGGATATTTTATCTCACATAGGATCATTTTACTTACTTCCTACTCCTACCATGTTAGAGTTAGCAGACAGGTCTAGAGTAAAGCTAGAGGGTGAATTAGAAGACATTGACATTTCATTGGATTCCTGGGAGTACCCTACACAATTTTATGTATTTCAACCTAAAAACAACTTGGGAGCGCATCATTTGATCTTGGTGAGGCCTTGGTTAGCCACGAAAAATGCCTACATAGGGTGTAGGTATGGATATATGACCATCACTCATGGAGCTAAAACTAAGGATATCAATTTGTATCCCACTGCTAAACCCCTCTTAAGATCAGAAAATACTCATTAGGTTGAAGAATAGGAACATAATTCAGAATTTACCCAACCAGTTTTGAAAATAGATCAAGCCATGAGCCTTAAGGAAAACTCAGAAGAAAATCTGATAAATTGTTGTATTCCTAACCCCGATTTTTCACAGCATTTGGAAGGGTGGTCTAGTCATAATATAGATATCTTTACTGACCTGCATAATTTTTAGGAACATAGTACAAAAAATGAATTACATTCAACCCTCTTTTCTACATTCCTTTCATATTCAATGATTTAATGTGGAGGTAAGGTAATTGAAATTTTATCTGGAAAATCTTTAAACATGAATTCTACGTTAATTCCTGAACAAGAGAAACAATTAATTCAGACATTGAAATTTTTTTCGGATACATTTTCTTGGGAATATACAGGCATGAGGGGTATTCACCCAGATAAATCAATTCATAATATCTACATAGAAGGAAATTCCAGGCCAGTGAGACGACCGCAAAGGAGGATGAACCCTGCCTTAAGAGAAATTATAAAAAATGAATTGAAGAAATTGTTAAATGTAGGGTTCATCTATCCTATCTCAGATAGGCAGTGGGTATCTCCACTAGTTATTGTCCCTAAAAAGAATGGTAAATGGTGAGTGTGTGTATATTAAATGGAGCTAAACAAAGCTACATTAAAATATCACTTTCGCTTGCCTTTTAGAGACCAAGTACTGGACACTTTCAGAAGGAAGAAGTATTTTTCCTTCCTAGATGGGTTCAGCAGGTACAATAAAATTAGGATAGCTCCAGAGGACTAGGAGAATACAAAATTCACATGTCCATGGGGTACCATTGCATATAAGGTACTACCATTTGGTTTATGCAACGCACAAGCCACATTTCAATGGGCAGTCCTTGGTATTCTCTCTGGCCTTTGGAAGTTTATGTAGAGGTCTATATGGATGAATTTACAGTAATGGGTGATACTTTTGAAGAATATTTAGATAATATTAAGAAATTTTTGTAGAGATGCAGAGAAACTAATATTTCATTTCATTGAGTAATGAAAAATGTTTTATGATTATGACTGAGGGTATTTTTTTGGGTCATCATGGTTTTTTTGCGGGAATTAAAGTTGATCCGGCTAAGATCGAAGTAATTGTAAAGCTTCCCCCACCAACGAGTTAGAATGGAGTTCAAAGTTTCCTTGGAAATGCAGGCTACTATAGAAGGTTTGTTTAGAAGTTTACAAAGGTATTCTCTCCATTGTTTAAATTATTGACTACAAAATCTGAATTTCATTGGAATGATGAGTGTCAAGATGCATTTGATACACTCAAGGAAAAGCTTTCTTCACCACCTGTCTGGAGAAGTATAGATTGGAAATTTCCCTTTCACATTTCCATTGATGCCTCTAATTCAACCATAAGAGTAGTATAAGGTGAAAAGGAAAATCTTGTAACACATGCTATTTATTTTGTTAGTAAAAATTTAAATCTTGCAGAACTGAATTACACCATAACTAAGAAAGAATTCCTTACTGTAATTTATGATATTAACAAGTTTATACATTGCATCACTGGTTACGAATTTTTTGTACACACTGATCATTCTTCCCTGTAATATCTCATGAAAAAACCAATCACTAATGGCAGGATCACTAGGTGACTTTTGCTGCTGCGGGATTTTGACATCACAGTATTGGACAGGCCGGAAAAAGAAAGTCAGGTAGTTGATTTCCTATCTAGGCTCAACCATGAATGTGATGATGTTCATGCTAATGATAGCTTTCCTGATGAGATTTTTTTTTTTAATTTCTGTCAAAACACCTTAGTTTGCAGACATTGCTAATTACCTTGCTCCATGAAAGTTTCCACTCTACTTTTCATCTAATCATAAAAAGAGAATTGTTAGAAAAAGTGTTGATTAATCTTGGATTAAGGGAGACCTATTTTTCACTGGACCTGATTTTATTATTCACAGGTGTGTCAGAGAGGATGAGATATATGATATCTTGATATATTTTCATGATGAACCCTGTGGAGGACACCTTGCAAATAAGTAAACAACCTACAGGATCCTTTGCTTAGGTTACTATTGGCCAAGTCTTTTCAAAGATGCAAAGGAGTATGTTTGAAAATGGGATAGCTACTAGAGAATAGGGCGGCCTGTTCAATCAGATGAAATGACTTTGCAACTTATATTTTGGTTTGTGCGGTTTTTTTTACGAAGTGGGTGGAAGCAAGATCACTGCCTAGAGAAAAGGAGAAAGAAGTGGTAGAATTTGTTTTTTCCGATATTTTTATAAGATTTTGGGTACCAAGGGAAATAGTTACTGACCAGGGTAATCATTTTGTGTCAAATATTGTGTAGGGAATTGTACAGAAATATAATATTGCTCATCAAAATTCCACCCCTTACCATCCACAAGCCAATGGGCAAGTGGAATCAACAAATAAAGTGTTGGAAACAATCCTAACAAAGGCAGTGCAATTACATAAGAAGGATCGGTCTAGTTGACTTCCTGAGGTATTTTGGGCCTATAGGATCACATGGAGGAACATCACTAGCTTCTCGTTGTATGAATTGGTGTATGGAAAAAAGTTTTACTTCCAATTGACTTTCAGTTATGAACCTTTAAAATGGCAGCAGATCTGGGTATAGACCTTAATGCGGTACAACAACAGAGAATCCTGTAGCACAATGAGTTGGATGAGATTAGCCAGGATGATTTTCAACATATTGTTTTGATCCAACAACAATGGGATAAATGGCATGACAAATACATTAATAAAAGGCAGTTCAAAGAGGGAGACTAGGAATTTTTGTTTGAATCAAAATTTAAGAATTTTAAAGGGAAATTGAACACACATTGGCTCGGCCCCCATGAAATTTAGAAAGTTTTTGACAATGGATCTGTTCGTGTTAAAACAATTGATGATGAGAATTTTACCATATTGGTGAATGGGCACAGACTCAAGCTATATCAGAAACCCAAATCTAAGAAGGAATTTGTTGAAGAAATTGTGGAGAAGAAGGAGCTGGAAATGGTGGGGGAGGGAGTCATTCCTTTCACTACCTATTCTTGATTTCTTTTTGATACATTGAGCTCACGTTTTTCATTCTCATGCTCAGTAAACCATGAGAAGAATATGTATTGGGTAAAGGTGTTGGTTTCCCGTGATTTGGTAGATTGGTATACCAAATGACAAGGAACATTGGAACCAGTATTTGGAGTCCTAGAACCTAGCCTTCTTGGACTCAGAGAGGGATATCTCTATTTTTTTGCAAAGGATATAAACTTGTGTGCTTTATAGGGTTGATTTTAGGCTAGTTATTAAGTACAAGGTTTGTTTGATTGTTTTGGTTGGGTATAATGATCAAGAAGCATAGGTAGAATCAGGAAATATCTAAGAGATTGGGAAATGGAGCCAAATGGAAGTCACGATAAGTTCATCAAAGGATCAGGGAGAATCATAGGGCAAATCTAACTTGGCCAGTGGATCTTCAAGTTTTAAGGGTAATGAGATGGACATCAATTGTAAGAATGAAAAGTAGGGTAAAGGGTAGTTAAGAATCCTTTATCATATGTACTTCTCAAAAAAGGGACTTAATATATTATAAACATGAAGAGGCAATCAATAGACAAGGCAAACCATAAATTATACAATCCACACTTCAGCAAATAATAATTCAAGACAAACTTTTCCAATGAAATATAGAAGGCGAGAAACTCATTTAAATTCTAGTGATTTCACCTTCAAGGATAGAAAACACTTAAGACACACATATAACTGTAATCAGAGAAGAGGGAACTCCTAAAAATCCGTGATTATAGTTATGAATATGTCTAAAAAAATTAGCTATGCAAGTACAAAGTGTATGATCGAAACAAAACCTCTTTGGCATACTTTAAAGAATGGTACTTTAGAGAGAGACTTCAAAAATAATGTTTTAGTGGCAGCAAGTGAGCAGGGAAAACCATAAATCATGCTTGATACCAACTGTATTCAACTATTTATGAAATAAACCAGCTTAGGGGGTCTAGAGAAAACATTAAGGTAGTGAAGAATAAACAGAACTAAGGTGCTTTCAAAAGACCTTTCTTAGCCTAAAAATTTTATTCTACTGCAATAGAGAAAGTGGGAAACATAATGAAACAGGAAATAAAAATAACAGATTAGAAGCACTTCACCAACAACCAAGCTCAGGGATGTAGTGGTCTAGCCTCCTCCATCAAAAAACATATCAGTGCATCCACAAGTTCCAAGACTTCATTTTTTTTTTTCAGTTTCCAAGAGACTATGTATTACTTCAAAGAGTCATCCAATGCCAGCAATATAATGAGTTCATATGCAGTATTTATGCTGCAAATGAGGAGGTGAAGCTAATCTGGGGTTTGAGTGTCATTTATTACAGAGTTAATGAGTCCCTAACCTTGAAGACCATGCAAGGCTCAAGGCAAGAATATATGTAGATATTTCTTTGAATAATAACTTCTATCTTAACTTCTAAGGAAAATTAGGTGAAATGTTTGACTTTAAGGCCTATTCATAACTTTTACAATAATTTTCTAGCATATATAAATATCTCTGACTCAACCTTAATAGCTACTAAATGCTTTATTGAAGGAAACAAAGCACGAGGTGGCACAAATATCTTTTAAAAGGAGTAACTACCATAAGCTGAGTCATTCAAATTAGTCTTAGGTTAATCTGTCTTTTGTTTTATCTTTAATCTTTGTCTTTAGGCCTTAAACTCTGCCTTTATGCTTTGATTGTCTACTTTTTATCATATTTTCTTCAATATGTTTGATCTTTGTTCTGTTTATTTAATCATTTATTTTATTTCTTCTGGTCCTTTTTTGCCTTTATCCTTTTTGTCTTTACACTGTCTTCTTTCTTTCTTTGACTTCTACTTTTTGGGATAATCCTTATAATTTGTCTTTGATACCTTATTAGCCTTTTAATCCTTTTCTTTATCATAGTCCTCTGACTGTCTTTATTTCCATTGTGCTTACTGCCTGTGTTTTTCCTTTGTGCAGGGATGCATTTCTGGTGTGTTGGAGGGTTTATGATCTCCAATGATCATGATTCACTGGTGTTGGAGCTTAAATTTCTGCCTCTGGAACTTCACATAATAAAATAAACCTATGGATCATTGTCTAGACGTTAATTCAAATGATCTTGGGATTTTGGGAAAGGCTTGGTGGGCCTTTTTGCCATTGAACTTGCACAAATCACAAACCATTAGTTGAAATCATGCGGGAGAGGGTTTCACTACATTTTTTTCGGGGTTTTGATCGGTTGGAGGGGCTTGTAGAGGAGGAGAGGGTCCGGGAGGCAGGGTTCTGAAGGCGGAACTAGGTGGAAATTCGAATGGAGGTGGCAGGATTCAAATTTTTGGCATAGAGGAAAAAGGCAGTTTTGAAAACCATAAGAGTTTTATCGCATGGGAAATGGGTGGTAAGTGGTTTTGGATCAAATGGATGTGATACAGTCTAAAGCATGAAATGTGGCCGGTGGAAACCACCTATTTCACGTGGGTTGCAAAACATTAAACTCATCGCAACTTTATCTGCGATATGGGATTTGGGGTGTCGGATCTCGAGTAACGAGATCAACAGTGATCGAACTGCGGGGGAAGTGGAGGGTAGGTTTGGAGGTGGGGTTCTGGGATGGGTGACGTGGTGGGTTGTGATTGATGGCGGGGTGAGTGGAGAGCGGGGCAAGTAGTTTAATTTTCTGAAGGTTTTAAGGGCCTTTTATAATATCACGGGGGTTTAATAAAACGAAAAGGGGAAGAGTTTTATTTTAAATGGGGAAGTGACTAAGGGATAGTGGAGGTCAAGGTCCCATAGGTAAAAGGGCTGGGGCTTAGAAGAGAGAGGGAATTTAAAAGGGAGTGGGTTTTTTTAACATAATCAGGGTTTTATAATAAAATTAAAGGACCCGATAGTTTAAATTTTAGCTTTAAACAATGTAAAAAGATAGTTTTTTACGTTGTTTAATATGTCGAAGTAAAAATGATGAATGAGGGCTTTTTATGAGGGTTTTGAGGAAAGGAGAAAATGGGTTTTTCAGAGGAAGAAGGCCATAAATGAGAGTGAGGGTAAGGCGGTGGAATGAGGCAAACAGGCCCAATGAATGAAGTCCTTCTTTGTAGCAGTGGGGTAGACCTTTAGAAGACAAAGAGGGGGAAATTTAGTGAGTCATTTTGACTTAGGATAATGAAGGTAGTGATATTTATGAAACTCACAATATTTCTCAAATTTTGTTTTTAGAAATCTAGGATCATAATTTAGTCATCTTTTAATATCAGTAAAATTTACTAATGACTAATAGTGGCTCCACTTGGGGAGGGCAACTCCCTTTTGGAGGTGTCCAGAACTTTCAATTTATCAAATCTCTGATTTTTTGCAAACCAATGCCTTATTCATTGTGCAGATTTTCGCTTCTTTTCACTTGTTGATATTTCTTTTGAAGTGACAATATTAACAATCTACAACAGGTGATTATTTCAACAACATTTCTACCTACCCAACCTACTTGTCCTAACATTTTTTCTTCTTTGAGTGCACTTGAACTGGAAAAATCTTGCAATTTTTATTTTTGAAAACATAAATTAACTATCTACTTCTACCCTTATTGCTTCCAAGATTTCAAATTAAACTAGTGAACTCTTTTATTCTCTACTTACACTATTTGATTGCCAAGATTAAGCCGTTTGGCAATTTTGATTCTCTAAACTATTGACATGAAATGTAAAACATGGTTCAAATCAGGATTAGGCAATCTGACTTACCATGGTTGTGCCATTGGAACAAGATGTACACAATCATTATTTTTCATAAGGTAAAATAGAAAGACAAGGGTTGTAATTTATCATTTGAAAGTGCATCCTTATCTTTCTCTTTGGTTCTGTTTTGAGCATGTGGAACTAGTATCTTTTATTCCCTAATCTATCTTTCTTGATAAGTCAAGTTTAAATAGTTTTAAAAATCATTGTTTTCACTAACTTATCAACATAAATTTAAAGCATGATCAGGCTAGATGACTGAACAAGATATTCCTTTTGAATCAGTAGTGGCATTTAGGCTTGCACACTTTCAGTAGTACTGTTTTTTGGGTATGGGGTTGTACCGATTTTGGATCTGCCCTCTTTTTCCTTTCTTTCATTGTTTTTGTATTTTTGTTTCCAATATTTTCTCATGTAATGTTTATGTACAATGAATGAAAGCTTTAAAGTTTAGGACTCTTGATAGAAATAATGTTTGAGCATCCTGCCATTGACAGGACATCAAAATAACTCTTCTCCATTCATCCCTTGTAAAAAGAAAGCATTATGACCCCTAATTGAATGAAAGATATAAGGCCCTTTCCATAAATTCTGAAATTTTCCATGCTTACCTCTGTCTTCCCTTCTAGAATCCCATTTTAAAACTGTGTCTCCAACTTGGAAATTATTAGCTTTAGTTCTTCTTTCGAAGATCTTTTTGATGCTCTCTTGAACTGATTGTGTTCTTTTATAAACCTCCTCTCTTGACTACTGCAGATGAATAGTTTGATTCAACCTTCTCTGCATGTCATTTTCTTCTGATTGCACTTCTTGGAGAAGTTTCATGACTGGAACTCCCAAGGATGTTGGTAAGACTGCATCCATGCCATATACCAACTGATAGGGAGACATATTGATTGATTTTTTGGTGGTTAGTCTATCAGCCCATAAAGGATGAACTAGCTTACTATGCCATGATTTCTGATTTTGTTCCAGAAATCTTTTGATAATGTTGATCAGGCTTTTGTTAGAAGATTCAGCAAGTCCATTTCCCTGAGGGTAGTAAGCTATGGAGTGCCCCAATGTGATATGATATTTATAGCAGAAATCATCATTATTTTGGATTTGAAAGTAGCAACATTGTGTGTAATGATCTTTCTAGGACAACCAAATCTAGATAATATGTTGGTTTCAAGGAACTTGATAATCACTGAGTCAGTAGCATTTCTAGAAGGGATAGCCTCTATCCACTTGGTAAAATAATCTGTGGCAGTAAGGATCCACTTATGTTGGGTAGATGTGGTTGAGTTAATTTCTCCAATAAAGTCTAAACCCCATTTCTGAAAGGGAGCCTCAATATTGATGGGATGCAAAGGTAAAGGTAGGCATTTTCTCTTACCATAAAAATTTTGGCACTTATGGCAAGTCATGACTAGTTTTTGGGTATCAGGGAAAAGAGTGGGCCAATAATAGCCAGCTCTAAGAATCTTGTTTGCTGTTGCTTTCGAGTAAAGGTGTCCTCCACACTCTCCCTCATGCAGTTCATGCATGATCTTTCCTGCATCATTCTCAAGCAAACATTTAAGCAATATGCCAACAACATTTTTCCAATACAACAATCCATCTAAAATGTAGTAATTTAAAGCTTTATGTTTTAAGAATCTAGCTTTATTCTTTGATAAAGAAAGAGGGGTATTGAGATAAAGAAGCACATATATGATATCATCATACCAAGATGAATTCATAAATATTTCTTCAATGTATGGAGTAGTGAATTCCTCCTGTTCTTCTAAAACATCAACCATATTCATATCTAATGCTTGGAAATTTGATTCTGCCATAAATTTTGCTAATCCTTGTCCTTTAATTAGCTTGGTAGGCCTGATTTATAAATAATACTCTAAAATAATAGCAATCCATTTTCCCCTTTTTCCATCAGGGTCTTGATTTAGAATGTCCTTGACTACTATATGTGGGACAAAAGCAATGATATGAGAGTGCAAGATGTAGACTCAGAAATCTTTCAATGTTTTTATCAAGGCTAAGGCTTGTTTCTCCATGATATTATATTTGAGTGGAGCATCTCTTAAGGCTTTATTGAAGAAGGATATTGGTTGTTCTTGGCCAAATTTATTCTTTTGCAACAATATTGCAGCAATGGTGTGTTCAGATGCAAATGAAAAAATGTAGAAATCCTTGGTGAAATCAAGATTGATAAGAACTGGTGTTTGAGTGAGAGCTTGTTTCACTAGTTCAAACGAATCTTTGGATTCTAAGGTCCATTTAACTCTTGTTTCCTTTTTAAGCATGTTTTTGATACTCCTCGAAAGTTCAGCAAGGTTAGGGATGAACCTTCTCAAAAAGTTGATCTTCCCAATGAAAGATTGCAATTCTTTGAGGTTTCTAGGATGGATGATTTTCAGTATGCCTTCAATCCTTTTGGGATCCACTTTGATTCCCTCTTCAGAGATTATGTGGCCTAGGAGTTTTCCTTCCTGGAGCCCAAAGTGTGTTTTCTTGGGATTCAAAGATAAGCCATATTGCCTACATTTCTAAAAAACATTTCTCAAGTGGACTAAGTGTTTTTTTTCAGTTTTGGAGAAAACAGTGATGTCATCAAGGTAAATGATTATGAAATAGCCTATGTCTTCTAGAAAAGCTATTTCCATGGCCCTTTGGAAGGTGGCATCTGCATTCATAAAACCAAATGGCATTTTAACATACATGAATGTACCCCAAGGTGTAGTGAAAGTAGTTTTGTGTTGATCACTTGGGAGTAATAGCACTTGGTTATAGCCTGAAAAACCATCCAAGAGTGATATTCTCTTAGATCCAACCACATTTTGGAGTAAATCTTATCCAAGGGATAATTATATTTTAGGGAGGCTTTGTTCAAATTTCTAAATGCAATGCAAATTCTAATTTCCCTGGTCTTCTTCCTAACAAATACAAGGTTGGAAACCCATTGTGAATATCTAAGAGGAACTATGATCCCAACATCATACATATTTTTTATCTCTTTCTCAACTAAAGGTAATAAAACAGGGTTTATCCTTCTTAGTTTTTGTCTGAAAGGTTTCTGATTTTCCTTAAGAGGAATTTTGTGTTGAATAATGCTAGTATCATATGATTTTAGATCTTTGTATCCCCATGCAAACACATCTCCAAACTCTTTGAAATGTTAAACATATTCCTCTTTGATATGAGTAGGAAGAGTGCTAGATAACTTGATCATTTTGGGTTCATTCATGCTGCCTATGTTATGTTTTTCTACATTAGTTTCTGTAGGCTCCATCTTTGGTTTTTTAGCTACATCATTGAGGTCAAAAAACTCTTATAATGGTGTAAGGCCCCTTGGTATTGAATCATATTTTCATTTTAAAACCTCAAGGTCCTTTTGATCTAAGTTGTCAAGGAATTATGCATTATAAATATGTTCAAATTGATTTATATTAGTAGTAGAGGGTAGCTCTATTTCTGGGACTTGTTTTTCATCAAAACAATCTTCTTTATGGCTTGAGCTAGGAGTTGGTATAACAAAATAATTTTTTAGATTGCAGAAAATCATCAATGTGTTTATCTCCCTCAAACACTTTCCAATAGTTTTCATTGTCACGGACTATAGGCCTATTTTTTACTTTGACAGTGTACAGTTCATTTACATGGGGTACTTGACAATTGCTGGCAGCAAAGGCAAGCTCATTTGCAAGGTTATTTTGAGTTCTATGGATGAAAGTGAGTTCATATTTTTCAAAAGTTTTCAGGATATCTAGGGCAACATTCCTATATTCTCTTAATCTTGGTTTTTTACCTGAATACTCCCCTTTTATTTGCCCAATAATCAGTTATGAATGTCCTTGGATTGATGTTTTCTTATGTTGTGAAACCAACTCCAAAAATAGAAGAAAAAAGATATCAATTCCTTAGAAATAAGCCACTTCGAGGGGGAAAACTCCAATACATTACATGAACGAAAAATTCTTGGATAATATAAATTAAAAAACCTCCTTTCTATATATAGGAGTCCATGGGGCCACAACGTAATCCTAGTGGGGCCACAATGTAATCCTAGCCGACCTAACAATAATAATGTAAGGGCACAATAATAACAATATGGGGTTTACAGGAGTACAACAATAACAATAAGGGGGTTTACACTAACATAATAAGGGACTACACTATTAATATAGGGACTTAACATGCCCCTCTCCTTCAAAAAAGTGTTGTCCTCAATGACTGATTATTTCCTGATGCTTTTGTATAAAATTCACATCCTCCCATGTGGAATATTCTACAGGAATTTTCTTCCACTTGCTGAGATACTCTGAAATTGATCGTACTTGTCGAGTTCTTGTTTTTGTGACTACTTCAGAACTTCTTTCGATGTGATGTTGATCTTCGTGTTGTTTCCTTAGATTTTTCACCAAATTTAGGTTATCCTTTGAGAGTTTGAGAACTTTTTGTTGATGCTTGATGTGATCTTCCACTAATTTATCATCCATATTAGCTATTATTTGATCCTTCAAACCATCCAAATTAGCTTCCATTTCTACTTTTAAACCATCTATGTCATCTTTGGTTTCTCTTCATAACATCGAAATTTGTTGCACTTGGTACCGTAATTTTGATATTTCATATTGCAATTCTTCCTCTTCATGCATCATAGTATAGCTTTTTGAGGGATTTTTCTTGCTTTTGAAGAGCTCGATATTGAAACTGAATTATATCTTTGATTTCCAATCTTCAATATCTGAAATTTGGCCTTGAGGTAGCCCTCTGAATCCTCTTTTGAATGCCATAGGTCTGACCTAATTTGGATTCTTCAAGTCAAAGTTATGTCCAATCTCCCACAATGACCTAATTATAGACTGGTTCAATAGAGTGAACTTGTACAACTTGCCATGTGTCACTGTTTACTCCTTTAGATCTAAAATTGATAGAAAGGAAACTAAAGTCCATTTAATTCTAGCCACTTTTTACAGAATGCCAATCCAATGCTCAAAGAGAGAGTGATGAAGATTTTCCCACGATCACCTCTTTGAGATGAAATTTGGGAGCTTGAAAAAGACCTAACTTCCACAAATCATAACTCCGAAAATATTTCGAATTAGAATCTGAAATTTTGTGACAATGTTCCTCAGGATTTAGGCTTTGTGCTTTAAAATTTTTAGCTTTTGACCCTTCGTAGAAAACAATTTATAGTGAAAATGTCACGATGACCTGTTTGGTGCAGCAAAACCCTAGAATCCAAAGCTTCGATACCAAATGTTGTGAAACCAACTCCAAAAATAGAAGAAAAGAGATATAAATGCCTTAGAAATAAGCCACCTTGAGGGGGAAACCTCCAATACATTACATGAATGAAAAATTATTTGATAATATAAATGAAAAAACCTCCTTTCTATATATAGGAGTCCATGGGGCCACAATGTAATCCTAGTGCGGCCATAATGTAATCCTAGCTGGCCTAACAATAATAATGTAAAGGCATAATAATAAAAATATGGCAGGGTTCTGAGAATTTTAACAACAATAAAGGGAATGTCCTTTGTTTGTATTATGTATCCATATACCAGCTCCAAAACCAGCTTGGCCACAAGAGCCATCAAAGCTCATGTTCCAAAGTGTTTCTATCTCATATTCATCCTCATTTTTTTGTTCAAGGCTGCTAAATTTTGGGTTGCTATGTTTTTAATTTGAGGGAAAATTTGGTTGTTTAAGTGAGCTTAGCTCTTTTTCATTTTCCTCTTCTTGTGTGCTTATTTCATCTTTATTGAACAAGATAAATGAATCAAGATCTGAGTTAATGGAATAAACATGAGTTTTTTTTGACCTATCTATGTTGCTTACCATATATTTCATATGAGATTCCCTATATAACCTCCTTGTCTGGTTAAAGACTCGAATGGTAGCATAATATATGTCCATTTGAAGGTTCCCTTGAAGTTTGGCTCCCCATGATCTGGATAAAAGCATACCATACTTTGGGGAATGTCAGCAGCAATTATGTCCATAACTAGACCTTTAACAGGAATTTGTGCCAAATTGAAACATAAATCCTTGATCAAACCTAAACACTTCACTCTGCTTGAATCAAAGGAATATAGGTATTTGTAAGGTTTAATAATTTCTAGGCTTAATCTCTCTATCACCACTTTTGGCATGAGGTTTTGAGAGGCACCAGAGTCTAGCATGGCATTGTGTAATATTTTATCATGTATATTTAAGCTGACATAGAACGGAGGGATAGCCCCTTCTTGGTATTTCCTTCTACTTTAGGACCAAACAACAATTCAGGTTTATCATCTGTCAAGTTTAAAGTATCAGTATCATTTCCTATATTCAAAGCTTTCAAAACTTGATTTTTATATACATCCTAGGTTACTAGTTTAGCTAAGGGTATGCTAATTTTGATCTTGGCAATTTCTCCCTCAAGGCTGAAAGGGACTACTGTTTTTGACATATTTACATCTGATTTGTCAAACATAGTCTTTTCAGCAATTCTGTTTTGCTGAGTTTTATTAGGACTGTTATTTTGGATAGATTTCTCAAGGCCATTAGCAGAAGTACTATGGCAGCTTGGGTGAACACTTGGCTGACTGGTTTTGTCCTTGTTTAGATCAGTTTTTCTAGCCATAGTATTAGAACTGTTAGCTGTATTTTTAGGAATATTTTCTGAGGTATTCCTAACAGCAGTTTCTGTGTTTTTATTCTTGGAGCTTTCTTGGTTCTTTTTCCTCCTAAGATCATATTTTCTGTGGACCTCCATTATAGCATTTTCAAACCCCAATTGGTAATCTTCAGAATCCTCATGATTGTTTTCAGTTTGTTCTGAGTAGAAGAATCCTTATTCTTCTTCAGTGAGGAAAGCATCACCCTCACTGTCAGATCCTATCAAATTCACATGATTTTCTTCCAAACTTTCTGTATCCCTTTCCTCTTCTTCATTTACATAGTTTTCTTGGAAAGGAGGCCTAATTTGTTGGTCATTATCTCTTTTTCTATTTTGAATAGAATCTCTTCTGAAATTTGGATTTCTATTTCTGTTTTGGGGATTTGCTTGGTTCTCTCTAGGAGGTACTCTATCAGTTAAGTTTATCTTTTCTACCATTCTTTCTGTTACCCTCACTAAGTTATCAATTTTGGCATCAGATGATGAGGTTGATGCCATTGTTTCATCCTTGTATGTAACCCTTTTTTCTAATTTTAACCTAGCTCTTTTCTTAATCAGATTTGCTTCTACACTTATAGCTCCCCTCTACATATCTTCGAAAGTCATAGGGTATCTTTCTCTTAGTTGATAGGCCATGTCTAGGTCAAATCCTTCTGAAAATTTTGCTAAGGCTAAGCCTAGTGGAGGTTTCATGTTTGGGGGAATTGCATTGTAAACATTATTGAATCTAGTGCAGTAATCTTGGACACTTTCCCCAACATTTCTTTTTAGGTTGCTATATTCTGAAAGGATTTGGAGAGGGTTATTTTTAATTTCCCATTTGTTTATGATTGTTTGGTATAAATGAGGGAGATCATTTATGCTGTTAGGAGTTAAGATTTTAAACCATTTTTTGGCTTCTCCTCCTAAACTTTGGGCAAAGATTCTCATCTTAATTGCCTCTTCTTCTATTTCCATGTAATTAAAGGCATCATCCATTTTATCTACATGTTTTTGGGCAGTAGTAGATTAAGTTCCAGTGAAATGGGGAATTTTGGATTGATAATCATTTGGTAAAGGAACCAGAGGTTGTAACACTAAGGGAGCATACCATGTTGCCATGATAGGAGTGAATGGAAGATTTACAAGAGGTGGATTTGTGGAAGGGTAAGTGGAATGAAATAGAGTGTTTTGAACAGTGGATGTGTAGATGGGTATGGTGGAAGTACTTGGACCAGCAAACTGATTATGAGCATATTTGTTATGGAAAGAGCTGAAGTGATGGAGAAGCTGAAAATTAGGAGGAGTGGAAGGAGAAGCTTCTCTGCTAGAACTCTGTTGTAAATCTATCGGCTCAAAGCCAGCCTGGTTAATATCACTATGTGACTTGGTTCTAAATAGGTTCTTTAAATGGAACAAGCTAGAGTGAGGATCTTTCAAGACTGTAAAGTTCTTAGGGACATATCTTGTTCTTTACATAGTCCTATTAAATTTCCAGATCTAAAAGTTCAACAAAAAATATTTTCTGGATCATCAAATACAGTAGGAGGATTAGGGTTTGGATGAGATCTAGTATTGATCCTATGTGAAGCCAAATTTCAAACTCAAAATTTGGAGAGGCTAAAAGTTTTAGGATTGTTTTCAGAAGGTTAACCTCTCACAGTGTTTAGTAAACTTATAAAATATGGGACTAGACTTCTAAACTTCTTTAAGACTTATTTGATACAATCTTAAGGGAATATAAAAATATCTAGTGAAGTAATAGGCCTACTGGGGCTAGTGGAGTCGCCAGGTGGATATTTTTGGTTGTTTTGAAGATAAATATGTATGGTCCACCACCAATAATTGACAAAAAACCAATATAGGGATGCTTTTGCGGTTTTCTGAGTTTTTATGTAGTCCTAAGGTTTATAAGAGTGTCCTATAACTGAATCATCATTTAGCTAAGATGGTGAAACAAAAAAAGTCTACTCTATGGCTATTAGTTGAGTTTTCTATGATTTGATAATGGATTCCAGAGTCCTAAGGTGTACTTAGATTATCACTGACTCAGAAGGTCCCACCATGATCACTAGAATGTTGGTGTAACATGGAACCAGTCTTTGGAGTCCTAGGACCTAGCCTTCCTAGACTCAGAGAGGGATCTCTCTATTTGTTTGCAAAGGATATAAACTTGTGTGCTTTGTAGGGTTGATTTTCGGTCGGTTATTAAGTACAAGGTTTTCTTGATTGTTTTGGTTGGATAGGATGATCAAGAAGCATAGGTAGAATGAGAAAATATCTAAGTCATTGGGAAATGGAGTCAAATGGAAGTCATGATAAGCTCATCAATGGATCGGGGAGCATCATAGGGAAAATCTAACTTGGCCAGTGGATCTTCAAGTTTTAAGGGTAATGAGATGGACATCAATTGTAAGAATGAAAAGTAGGGTAAAGGGTAGTTAATAATCCTTTATCATATGTAATTCTCAACAAAGGGACTTAATATATTATAAACATGAAGAGGAAATCAATAGATATGGAAAACCATAAATTCTAGAATCCAAACTTTAGCAAATAATAATTCAAGAAAAACTTTTCCAATGAAATATAGAAGGCAAGAAACTCATTTAACTTCTAGTGATTTCACCTTCAAGGACAGAAAACACTTAAGACACACATATAACTGTAATCAGAGAATAGGGAACTCCTAAACATCCGTGATTATAGTTATGAAGATCTCTAAAAAAATTAGTTAAGCAAGTACAAAGGGCATGATCGAAACAAAACCTCTTTGGTAGACTTTAAAGAATGTTACTTTAGAGAGAGACTTCAAAAATAGTGTTTTAGTGGCAGTAAGTAAGCAGGGAAAACCATAAATCATGCTTGATACCAATTGTATTCAACTATTTATGAAATAAACCAGCTTAGGGGGTCTAGAGAGAAATCAAGGATTTTCTAAAATGTCCTAGCAGAAGAAAACATTAAGGTAGTGAAGAATAAACATAAGTAAGGTGCTTTCAAAAGACATTTCTTATTCTAAAACTTTTATTCTACTGCAACAGAGAAATATGGAAACATAATGAAACAAGAAATAACAATAACAGATTAGAAGCACTTCACCAACAACCAAGCTTAGGGATCCACTGATCTAGCCTCCTCCATCAACAAAAAAATTAGGGCATCCACAAGTTCCAAGACTTCAATTTCTTTTCAATTTCCAAGAGACTATGTATTAATTCAAAGAGTCATCCAATGCCAACAAGATAATGAGTTCAGATGCAGTATTTATGCTGAAAATTAGGAGGTGAGGCTTATCTAGGGTTTGAGTGTCATTTATTACAGAGTTAATGAGTCCCTACCCTTGAAGACCATGCAAGGTTCAAGGCAGGAATATCTGCAGATATTTCTCTGAATAATACCTTCTATATTAACTTGTAAGGAAAAATAGGTGAAATTTTTGACGTTAAGGCCTATTATTTACTTTTACAATAACTTTCTGGCAGATATAAATATCTCTGACTCAGCGTTAATAATTGCTAAATGCTTTATTGAAGGAAACAAAGCACTAGGTGGCACAAATATCTTTTGAAAGGAGTAATTTCCATAAGCTGAGTCATTCGAATTTGTCTTGGGTCAATATATCTTTTGTTTTATCTTTAATCTCTATCTTTAGGCCTTAAACTATGTCTTTATGCTTTGACTATCTATTTTTTATCATATTTTCTTCAATCTGTTTGATCTTTGTTCTGTTTATTTAATCATTTATTTTATTTCTTTTGGTCCTTTTTTTCCCTTTATACTTTTTGTCTTTACATTGTCTTCTTTCTTTCTTTGAATTCTGATTTTTGGGATAATCCTTATAATTTTCTTTGATACCTGATTAGCCTTTTAATCCTTTGCTTTATCATAGTCCTCTGATTGTCTTTCTTTCCATTATGCTTATTGCCTATGTTTGTCCTTTATGCAGGGATACGTTTATGGTGTGCTAGAGGGTTTATGATATCCAATGATCATTTTTCACTGGTGTTGGAGCTTAAATTTTGGCCTCTGGCCATTCACATAAAAAAATCAACCTCTGGATCATCATCTAGACTTTAATTCAAACGATCTTGGGATGGTGTGAAAGGCTTGGTGGGCCTTTCTGCCATTAAACCTGCACAAAACACAAACCATTAGTTGAAATCATGCGGGAGAGGGTTTCACTGCATTTTTTTTGGGGTTTTGATCAGTCGGAGGGGCTTGCAGAGGAAGAGAGGGTGCGGGAGGCAGAGTTTTGAAGGCGAAACTAGGTGAAAATTCGAACGGACGTGGGAGGATTCAAATTTTTGGCGTGGAGGAAAAAGGTGGTTTCGAAAACCACAAGTGGTTTATCGCGTGGCAAATGGGTGGTAAGTGGTTTTGGATAAAACAGACGCAATAAGGTTTAGAGCATAACATGTGGCTAGCGGAAACCACCTATTTCACATGGGTTGCAAAACATTGAACTCATCGCAACTTTATTTGCGATATGGGATTTGGGGCGTCAGATCTCGAGTAACGAGATCGACGGTGATCGCACTGTGGGGGAAGCAGAGGGTAGGTTTGGAGGAGGGGTCCGGGGATGGGTGACGTGGCAGGTTGTGATTGATGGCAGGGTGAGTGGAGAGCGGGGCCCGTAGTTTAATTTTCCAAAAGTTATAAAGGCCTTTTATAATATCACAGGGGTTTAATAAAACGAAAAGGGGCGGAGTTTTATTTTAAATGGGGAAGGGGCTAAGGGATAGCGGAGGCCGACGTCCCATGGGTAAAAGGGCTAGGGCTTAGAAGAGAGAGGGGCTTAAAAAAGGGGCAGGTTTTTTTTTATCATAAACAGGTTTTTACAATAAAATTAAAGGACCCGATAGGTTAAAGTTTAATTTTAAACAATGTAAAAAGATAGCTTTTTACATTGTTCAATATGTCAAAGGAAAAATGATGAATGAAAGGGTTTTATGAGGGTTTTGAGGAAAGGATAAAATGATTTTTTCAGAGGAAGAAGGCCATAAATGAGAGTGAGGGTAAGGCAGTGGAATGAGGCAAACATGCCAAATGAATGAAGTCCTTCTTTGTAGCAGTGGGGTAGACCTTTAGAAGACAAAGAGGGGGAAATTTAGTGAGTCATTTTGACTTAGGATAATGAAGGTAGTGAGATTTCTAAAACTCACAATATTTCTCAAATTTTGTTTTCAGAAATCTATGATCATAATTTAGTCATCTTTTGATATCAGAAAAATTTACTGATGACTAAAAAAGGTTTATTCCTTTTTCCGGGACAAATGGACTAGTTATGGAAAAGAAGCTGCCTTGGAGTCTTCTTTTTCATTATTTCACACTCTCTAAAATTTAAATATTGCAAGCATGGACTGCCCTGGGCTCATTAAAATCACATGTGAGTAGATCCTTTGGGGTCCTCTCAATAAATTCTATTTTTTCAATTGATTTTTTTATTTCTCATGTTGGACTAATGTGGGATCTCTTAAGGCCCTCCTTCCAACAATCTGGGCCCATCGACATCAACAAATTACTTGGGTCCAAGATCAGATTCTTGTGATGCCTTGAAGCTTGTATACCTTAATGAAATACTATCTCGTTAGAAGCAATTGGGATTCATCATGGCTCCTCGACTGTTCGATCCTATAGGGGGTTCGACAACAGCTCATATATCCACACCTGATAGGATGCATTAGATGTACCTTGGTCCTCACTTTCATTAATGGTGATGGGCCTCATGTTGGTTAAAAACTGACATTAATGAATACTAATCCAAAAATTTCACTACACATTTGAACTTAGCACCTACATTCATGTGCAGTGAACTGCACAAAAAGGGGAAGAAACAGTTTCCTGTAGAAGGATTTCCTACAAAAAAGTTTAGCAGTTAGACTTCTTGCAACAACACCACTTATTTCTTGAAGAACGAATCTAAGAAAGAACATTATCTTAAAATAATCTGGCAAGTACTGATAATCTTCATCATTAGTTGAGACCATGAACTATACAACTGTGCATATAATGTGGGTTAAAAGTGGGTTATTATCTCAAGGTAAGTGTAGTCGTCACCTGAGTACTGGAACTTTGTAAGGTAATATCGAACAGGTATGGTTGGTGTCAGAATACTTAAGGTAAAAAGGCAATGGAACATAATTTGGAATTTACATAATTATGAGTCATGGGAACCCTCGTTAAAGAAGGCGACTATGAGCCGTTGTGTCCAACTTGTTAGATGCCATGTAAATATCACATGGGAGGAAGATTTATGCTCTAGGGATGACAAGGGCTGTTCAAAGAAATCTGACGATTCTTAATGATGTTTCTAACCACAAACCCTCTTGCATAAATATTCGCTATCATTTGTTGGGGGAACGACCTCCAAGTTTTTTCAACTAAAAATGGGGAGAATTGAGTAGTGGCATTTGTGCACCAATTTTGTGTCGATTCCTATTGCATAGAAATTAAGTTTTATATGGATTGGTTTTTCTTCTTTTTGGTTTATTTATGGGTATTTTCAAATACATCAACACGAGCGCCTCTCAAAATTCTTCCCATTAGATATTGCTCACACACCCAGGTAATGGTTAAAAAAATCTCCCATGGACTGCATATTACGATGTTAAATTTTTTTGTAGATTTCCTAGTCTTTCTATCTTTGATATGGCATTTAACTGATAAGTCTCTGCCCTTTTCCAGAGAGGAGATGTTTCAGGAACTTGCATTGTCGTGGCTTCTTTGTATCCTGTTTTCATGGGGTTTGGTTTATCTTGTCGAGCAAGTGTGGAACTTACTTTAGTACTCAAACATTCGACTTCTATGCCTCATAATGGTGATCTGCTTATCCTAATTTCCTTCCCCATTTACATTGGTATCGTTACGATTGTTTTCTAAGATTTATATATATATCTATATATATATATTGATGTATTTCAAGACCACTATATCTTGAAGAGGAAACCATCGGCATCGACTTTGTATAGGTAAATGTTCTAACCCCTTATACATTAGTTCTCTAATTTAATTCTGCCCACTATCTATTTCAGCTCATGATTTTCCTACGTGTTTCATTTTTTCTTCCTACAAGTATGAGTACAATATTAATATTTGTCTTACCTCATGTACTTATCCTTGAATATATGAAGGTTTTCCCACAACTGGCTGAACATTTCGTTCTACTGGTTGATTCACATGTCTATTGGAGTGTTAGGAGGACCCTCTATGAGGTTCTGTGTTCAGTTATGTTTAATTGTATATTGACTTCGAGTAATATTTAATTTCCATTGAGTGATTAGATCTTAGTTCTCTTCATGAATGAAAACTTATGTAATTTCTAAATTGATAATTATGAAGATGAGATGATTGTTTGGATAAATGCTTTCTGGTTATCAAACCAATATTGTTTATTATATTTGAGGGTTACTTTGTTTCGATAAATATTACTCTTTTAATTCTTAATGCATTGGAAAAAGACCGAGGGTGTTACTGTTGGTTGTTTCCTATCTTCCAGAGCTGGCAAGTTCCCTTCAAACCCTTTCTTTTCTATTTTATTTGAAATACTACGCTTGTAAAAGTCTGAAGTATTTTCTTATATATGTATAAATTAATGAAATATTGAGTTAATGAATTGGTGTGCTTCTAAATTAAAACTCTAGTGTTTACTTAGAGATGGAAAATGTTCATTTGGACAACACACTTAATGATTTCCTAAGATAATCTCAACCTAATCGGCTCTATGTTTTTCGGTTCTAATATTTGTATGCAATATGTTATTTTTGTTGTGATGGGGTTTATGCACTGAACACCGGTGTACCTGTTTAGTATGTATTATATCATCGATGCATACTTCATTCTAGAATTCAGGTCTTGTTTTAGCGACTTGTGCATTTCTATTTGTTTCCTCCAATATATATTCTTGTTACCATGGTTTTCTATGGGTTTATGAATTGTTAAGCTTTGCAGGAAAATAATTAGTATGGGTTTATGAATTGTTAATATTTGCAGGAAAATAATTAGTAACCTATATGATGTTGGTTTCCATATAAATTCACTTCACTACTATACCACATATTTCCTTCTTGTATCTAGATCTATGATCTCTTCAAACTATGAATTATAATTTAACATCTTGTTATAGCTCCTTCTCTTCTCCTCCCTCAAATATACGTTTCCTTAATCAATTTACTACTACGACTATCATATATTCGATATTATTATTGAGTTGTAGATACGATGTTAACCCTCTATTCGAATTTATTTATCACATAGCTCCTCTCAGACTTCAGTTTCCCTATCTAACAATTATCGTTCAGTATTTTCTTATTATACAACAGTAGATAATTGTTCTGATTCCATTATTTCCACTCCATATGAATTTATCAGGTCTTTATAAGTTCTAGATTTGTTTTTATGAGTCAATCCCTTTCATTCAAAGAGTACATAATCTTACTTAAACAAAGTAGTTTTAGTAGTACAAAATAAACCCACATGGGGATTTCACGTTTTTTTATTCGATGTAGTTTTCATATTTTTCCTATCGTGTCAAGTATAATCCGGCATAATGTTAAAGCTTCCAGTTATGAGGGGGTTATTAATATTCTAATTTTTGAATAGATTTTCTCTGTGTGCCCAATATCTCACATGGGAGAAATATTCCATAAAAGCATACGATCTAAGAATCTAAAAAATTTGTGTAGTTTACATTATCCATGAATACTCAGTGAGATAGAAAAATTACTAATTCTTGAGATTGAGAACATCTCTCTATTATCTCTTACCATGGATCAACTTACCAAAAAATTTACACACCAAACATATCTACGGCTAAATATATATATATATATATATATATATATATATATATATATATATATATATATATATATATATATATATATATATAATCACAGTGATACAAAAACCTTTCTTGCATCCACACTTCCTGCCACCATTAATTCATTCCACACCCAAAATTTTGATTGACTATGTACACACATGAACTCTTTTTGACAACGAATTAAAATCAATTTATTCTTTACAAAAAATAATCTAATCAGGCACATCCACATCATTTCTACTGACTAAAAATCCACAAAACTCATAGCATATTAATTTTGTTCTCTTTTTTAATATGTACTAAAATCCACAACTTAATAGTAAAGAGAATTTCTAACCAATTAATCACTGAAAATCTAACTGGGAAAACACTTTTCCTCCCAACCTTGAACCTCTTCCTCAGGTTCCCCCCGCTCCAAGATGCACTATTATGGAATCAAAAACCTCTTGTTATTCTGAATAATGTATTGTTATACCTTATTCATCCACAAATTTTTCGTTAGCAGCGTCCCACTTTTCATATGTCTGTCAACCCACTTGCTTAGGTTTTTTCTTATTTTTCTTCATTTTCCTTTAAAGCCTGATTTTATCTCCTACAGTGCTTTAATTTCCCCTTTACTCAGTATTTTTCTACAACTAAATTTTTTAAGGAAAAAATATCTTGACCTTATCCACCATATTGGTTTCCAGATCTTCGAAAGCATCTCTTACTCAAGTGTTTCTCTCCCAAGAAAATATCTACATAAAAATGGAGGAGTATTACACATAAGTTCCCTCGTAGCCAACATGATTTCTCCTCGACACTTTGTGTTCGTGGGTTGTTGCTAGCCAACACATTTTTTTTTACTGCATGCCATGTATGAGTCTATGGATTATGTATAAACTTATTACAAGTAAAATAGTATCTATAAAATGGATTTTAAGGTCTGAAGATACATTTTGTTTGAGGGCTTTCTCCTTGAGGAGGAAAGGCCCTCTCCTGGTTCTTCATGTGCCTTCCATTACATTTTCCATTTCTTTCTTGCGCTCTTTATTTATATTGGCTAGCTCTATTTTGTTATTGACCTCATTATTTCTATTGTTTGACAACCTCTTTTCCTTATTATTTCATGGCTCTCTTCTGTTGCTCTCCTTATTGTTGCTTCTTAACATATTGTTGCCACCTTTTCTTATCCTCTCGTTGTGGCTTTCCTTTCTGCTTCTAAATTTCAACCACTTCTTTTCCTCCATTTTTGTTAGAACCTCAACCTTCCTTTTGCTGGGAACTTGACCTTTCAACCTTCACAATCTTGGAGTTTGGATTTTGTTTGAAACCCAAACCAGCTTTGATGAGAGGGGATCCCTGCTTAACAAATATTTCATTCAAATCCTTTTTACTCTCCTCAAGCTTTTGATATTGAGACAACTCTTTACTTACCCTTTCTAAGTCATATCTCAATGAGACTACTTCATTTTGTAGTCTCTCATAGTAAGCTTCTCCATCATTTAGCTAAATGGATATCCTCCCATTCAACCTACTGACATTTTCTCGTTGAGTCTATAGATCAACTATTTTTTTCTCAACTTTCCATTCTCAAGCTTATACTTAAGAAATTGCTCATTTTTCTTGAGATAAGCCTCTGACATATCCTTCATCTCTCTTAGAGAAAATATCAACTTCTTTCTAAAGTATATTATCTCATATAAAACTTTTTGTTCGCTATCACAAGAGCTAGTTGAACAACCACAAAGATCTAAATCCATCTCTGTGTCCATGGAATCCTCCACAAGTCTAAGGAGTATTCCATATTCATCACTTGGACAGTGATACTCCTATTATCTTCACACAATATACTCTCTTCTTCTTAAGAGGATCAGTCATTTTCTACAGCTACTAAAGTGGGTCTAGCTTCATTAATACTATGAGATGCATGAATATATCTATCTTCAAGTGATTCACATGAACATCTAGAAAATGAATGACGCATTTCTTTAAAATTATCACCAAACAATAGCTTACCTTCTGAGTAGCATGGACTGTCATCGAGGTATTCTTCTTTACCATCATTGGAGTGAAGAATGACAATTTTCTCACAAGAAGAAATATCTTCAATATTTTGAGTATATTTCCTTTTAGATGCATTCTCATTTTTATTTATTTTATTCTTATCACTAGTAGCTACATGTTTTGGTTCACTACTTGAGCAGCAAGGTTCTTCAGCATTCTCTTGAGACACATTGAAATCTTATCAGTACATAATTTGAAATATGTTTATCATTTCGTTTGATGTATCATATTTCTTTACACCCTCATCATCCGGTTTAGACAACCCTTTCATGATAATTTCCTCGGCTTCTTAATTCTTCTCACTCTTTTCTCCTTGGTTAGCCAACCCTTATTATCCATTATTTCCCTTTGATCTACCTTCGAGAGGTTAATTTGTTTGTTAAGGAACCTCACTCTGATACCAATTTTTAGAAACAATGCTAATACGAAGAGGGGGGTGAATAATTATTAAGGATAATTTAAACTTTTATGCCAATTCATTTTCACTTATTCAAAATTGTCATCCATTATATGAGAGAAACCATTAAAAATTTATAATAGTATCCATATCAACCAATACAAGCATACACATTATGAGTAGCAAACACATGATACATGGAGGTTTAACATGGAAACCCTTCCAGGAAAAAACCACCAAATATTTTTTTTGTTATTGATGTAAAAATGAGAGCACCTAATATATTACATAAATATGTTTGTGAACTGCCACTCATAGCAAGAACCAAATCCCTTTGATTATTTTCTAGCACCCACTGGAAAGAAGCAAAAACTCGCTCCTTTTGCATACACCTAGTTAGCCTACCAGACAAACCGTCTGAAGCACCAACTTCATGGATTTTTTGCAGGAACTAACTTTTAGCTCCTTGGATTTATGCAAGCACCAACTTGTAGGAGGCACCAACCACCAGTCCTCCTCAGACACCCATTAGAGATGGAAGCACCAAGTTCCTGTATGCAGGGTCCAACCCACACTCGATAAGGAGACTAATGTTCACTATACTTGGCATCCAAAATTCCTATTATCAGCTCTGTTTTTCACAACCCTTGACCCACATGACATTATATATCCTCTCCCCAATCTATAACAACCCACTATTCTACTCAACAACAGTAACTCATCATAACCCACACAACACTCTATCCTCTGCTCACTTTGCAACAACACGCTATACTCATCTATCTTCTCTCAACAAAATACACTCAACTCTCAGCATTCTTATTCTCCTTAGGCACTTTCAATATTTTTCCTCTGCATATGCACTTTCAACCTCTTCTTTACATCACAAGCTCACTCAATCTATCACACAACAACAAAGGCTCTATTGGCGTATCTTTCCTCTCCAGAACCACTCTCATACTCTCTCTGAGAAACTCGTGGAATTGGCCTCTCCTCAGTAGTACACACACTCATAGAGCTTGACACACAACTCTCTTGAAACAATGATACTACCCCCAAATTTCTCAGCTAAAATATTGGGTTTTATTTCACTGAAACAGAGTGATTGATTTTGTCTCCGTCACCCATCATTTCACCATTCACACTGATTGAGTGTACTTCTACACTTAGCACTCCTTCCTGATGTTGTATTTGATACATAGACACTGCAACCTCATTAACCACTGAGAATATAAATCGTTCTCTCACCCATTGTTGTTGAATTAAAGATGAGTTGTGTTTAATACGTAGGCACTTCAATCTCAATAACCACTAAGAATGGGCTTTGTTCTCTCTGTGAATAAGTCTCATGTCCCTGAGGGTATGAGATTCATTCAATTCCTCATAGCATGCAAGCAATATCAAGGATGGCCTATCTTTGCTCATGAAAAACTCCACCTTTTCATCATGTGTGATTCTCCATGCCGAGAATTAAATATCAGTCATTCAGTACTCCCAGCAGGTTACTCCATGCTTCTTATTGGTTCACACAGCTTGAAAGGTACTTCAAAATGGCTTCTTTCAACTGTGAGCATACCTCCAGTCCCTGAGGCTATGTTCTTCATTTAATTCAATGAAGTGTGAATGGGAGATAAGATGTAGCTTATTTCAACTCAAGACAACCCCAACACTTTTATCTGAAAATTGTGGTTCTATCTATTCTTTGAGCCTGGAGTTTCTTCAGTTTCCATTATCCCAATGGCCAAATATTATATGTGTATTTACTCTTAGTTTTCGACTCATTCATCCCTCAACACCTCTATGTTGCAAGATCGTATTACCCACATTTTGTAACTCTATTAAGGAAGGATATTACGAAGTCGTGAGATTTTGATATTGGCATTTAGCCCCTCTTGGTTTGCCTCTGTTGTTTTTCCACCATAGGACCAAGTTTTGTGACCGACGACATAACACTTAGGTGCTAAGCCCTTAAGTATCCTGTTGGGGGCCTATCTCCTTGTGTTCTCGCTCTACGCCCTTAGCTATTTGGGCTCCATGACCAACCATCAGCAACATTAGAGGCTCCCTAGTTTTAGAGCTTTCTCGAATTGCAATTATATAGGAGTTACAAAATTTATAACCTTTGAAATATACTTCGAGTGTGACATCATGCTATCCCACGTGGCGTATCCATAGCACTTAGGTGCTAAGTCCTTAAAAATCCTATTGGGGGCCTATATCCTTGTGTTATTGATCTATACCCTTGGTTCTATAGGCTCCATGACCAGCCTCCAACAACATCAGAAGCCCCTGGTATCGAAACATTCTCAAAATTCAATTATAGAGGAATTATGAAGTCTCGAAGTTCTGAAATGAAATCATGCTCTTGTCATCAACCCCACGTTGTGTCTCCTTAAAGCTGACACATGTCACCAGATTTTCCCCATTAGGCCAGTCAATAATGTTGAATCTGACTTCCTTGTGTCCTCTCTGCAACCATGTCATGTTGCCGTCATCTTCCACCGTTTTCTCATGAGGGCTAATAAAATGCTTCCATTTGTCCTTTCTGAGGAGAGAGAAAGGGTCCCTAGTATTTTGGTTTTGGAAATGAGTTCCTTTGTAAATCCATACTCCTCGCAACCCTTGACACTTTTAAAAGGATCCATTAATAATAAGTTACAAAATTTCGAGGTTCTAAAATATCTAGGCTTCAATATTCTAAGGTTCTGAAATTTAAAAATTTGGCCTTCATCCCTCGTTCCATTCTATCTCGGGTTTCTTTAAATAAACCTCTAAGTCTCATATATTCCAACCTTCTAAAGTCCCAAGACTTTGACCCTCTGAGGTACCGATATTTTGATCTCTCAACATCCCAAGCTTCCGACCCTCCGAGGTCTCGATATTCCAACATTCTGAAATTTCTACCTTCCCTAGTTCCGAAATTCGGCCTTGTGAGGACTTAAAGATGATAGCCTCGACAAGCAATAACTTTTGATCCCGAGATCCATTCATGGACTTCCACATGCCTTTGGAAATCACTTCTAGAACACTTTCCAGTCATGAAGGTCTGATGTAGTTCTTGAGCCCATTTTATACCTGAAACATGGCTACAAACTCCTTGCTATTCTTTTCCCCTTGACTCTTTTTTTTATTCCTATATTCCTGGACTCCTTAGCTAACACAGTCATATTTTTTATCGATTTTCCAATAGGTCCACTACTATGATGATTCTCTATAGATCATTGCAGCAACCATGAAAATCTCGTTGAACTTGATACACCAATCACACCAATGATAACATTTGCTGCCATCACAACTAGCCTAGTGGACATCAATCTTGTTTTTCCGAACATCATTTTAGCACAAACATCCACACTAATATGGTTGACAACAATGCCAACCATCTTGGTAACTGTCATGAAATTCCAAGTTCCCAAATTGATCTCCCACCATGAGTGTTGACATCAATGGCAACACATTTACTGTCATTAACGCAATGCCAAATTTCCACCAATAAATATTTAATTTATGAGTGAGAGTGAGAGTAAGGATAATAAAAAGAGAGTTAATTTACTGCATGTCATTGAAAAAACCGACTAGGGATAATAAAAAGTGTGATTATCTTCTTCTCACTCTAAATTGGAAATATAATATTTTCTTATTTTTTTACTTTAATTACTTTATCTATCTCTAAAGTTGATATAAAATTATGTTACTTAATATGGAAATCTAAATATTTCATTTATGTGTGAGAGTAAGAATGAAATATTCTTAGCATATCCTTAGATTGTAATATCAAGAACAAACTGAGTGAGTATAGTAAAAGTTAGAGTATTTATGTTTTATAATGCTTTTAATTAAAACTATTAAAATATGTAGACTAGATTATTAATATTATGAGAATATTTTATTTTTAATTTAAATGGATATATGTCCACTTAAGGTTGAGTATGGAAGGAATTACACATCTCCTACATCTGGAATGTCCAATATACCTCTTATGAATTTTTTTACCAAATATATTTAATTTATTTTATTTTTATGTATTTTCTAAATCATACTTTTAAAATTTTGAAAATAAGATTAATGTATTAAAAAAAAAACCATCACAATTAAATCAATGAAAAACTGTAAAATTATATCCCATAACAATAAATCAATATACTACAATATATTACTCATTTCAAATAATATCATTTTTCATTTGAAAAATAATCATGATTTAATTTTAAGGTTTTGACAAAATCAATACACTAAATTCGTTCTTTAGACTCTTCTTATCATGATTTAATTTTAAGGTTTTGACAAAATCAATACACTAAATTCGTTCTTTAGACTCTTCTTCGTAATACCAGATTGGTTGATGAGACTCTTCTTTATACAACCAAAGATGAAAAAATTACGAAAGTGTAGATACGTTACCCTCTCTACATTTGAATCAATAACTTTTTAATAGAAAATACATTTGAATCTATAACCTTTTAATAGAAAATACATTTTATAAATATTTAGTATAATTTTGTCATTTAATAAATGATTAATTTCTCTCTGATATTTTAAAAATAGATCAAAATCAACAATTTTCACCATTTGGATCTCATTTTCGATATTTTAACCAGGAATTTAATATCAAATTCCATCTTGTCCCTTTACCGAGCTCTATAGCGTCTCATTCGGACATGGAATCTTAATTGTAGTGCATATAAAAGGTTAGCCTGGTCTTTACATGTATCAACTAAACTGATTATATTAAAGAGTATATCACGTTGCCATTTTCACATGGAGTCACACTTGTCCTAAGTTTCTGTCTTGTACTTCAATCCAAAGGTTATCCTGGTTTTTACATTTATCAACTAACCTGATTATATTAAAGAGTATATCACATTGCCATTGTCCCATGGAATCATGGTTGTCCTTTCTGTCTTGTACTTCAACCAAATTCATTACGTGACGTAACGCAAATGATGATTTAATCTATGCATATGATTTAATAAAAAATACATTAAAATTTAATTGTTTTTAAATATAATGGTCATTTTCAAAAATAAGTTGTGATTTTTAATTAATAACATTCTGATATTTTCATTAAATATATTTAAATATTAATGAAATAATGTGTAATGTTGAAAGCAAAATAATATAATTTATTTTTTTAAATAAAACAATATTTTTCTTTTCTTATTAGTATGTAATATTTAAATATTATATAAAAAAATTGAGTAGATATGATTTTTTTTTAAACTATTTTAGATTCATTCACTAAACATTAAGAAGGATCAAATCTCTTTTGACTCTAAAAGTGGTTTGCACCTCAAGATTTTTGATCCCTCAATTTTTTTGATCACACTGAATATTTGGTAGGCCCTAAATTAAAATGGATTTAGGTTTTAATTTCGATGTAGTTTTATGAAGTCAAAATGTTTTAATTAATATTTATCAAGTAGTCTAACTAATAGACTAAATGCCACTAACCAGTTTAGGGACATTTTCTCTAGTTAATTTTAACCAAAATTTTGCATTTAAAAAGAGCATTTTCTCTAGTTAATTTTAACCAAAAATCTTCATTTAATGTAGCATTAGTGCCCTAGGTTCAACTTCTTGAATGCATTTATGCATTCAAAAATGTATTTTGAACAACAAAAAATTCACAATCTTGCCTGTAAATTACTAGATTTCCTAGCAAAAACTATTTCATCTATAAGTTAGACTAAGCCAATTATTTTATTATTTATATAGTCAAAATGCAAAATAGAACAGGTGACAACATCTCTTCCATACTGGGCTGGAGAGCTAGAAAAGACTATTTCAAATTTCAAAGAAAACTATTTACAATTTAAAATGAATTCATATAAAAATGCAAATTTTAGTTAAATCACCAAAAACAAATGGCTGAATCTAACTTATAGAAGGAAGCAAGAATGTCATTTTTTGTTGCTTAAATTACATTTTTGAATGCATAAATGGATTCAACACCCTCAAAAACCACTAGGGAACTAAAATTCAACATATTAAACAACTTAAACTAACCAGAAAAAGTTCATGAAAAAGACCATTTCATCTATAAGTTAGGATACCCTAAATAAACTATTTTGGTAATTACTGATATTTTTAAAAAGTTATTACATTTTAATGAAGAATTGCAACTTAATAAAAAGAAAAAGAAAAAATATTAAAATAATATAGATGTTATTAAAAACTTATGGATGTTATTATTCATAGTTTAAAGATTAAAATTATATTTTTATTATATGTAATGAAAAAGAATACATTATTAAAATAAAAATATCATCAAAAAAAATATCTTAAGTTACATAATGTTTTTTTTTTTTTTTGGGGTAAGTTTTGATTGTGTTATCTTAGAAAATTAAAATTTTTATTAGATCAGTAATTTAACTATTATCAACAAGTTTCATGACATGCTCAGTTGAGCCACACTGCTATCCATTCTCTCCAAATAGAATTGTTGGTTCCTTTGAAAATAATTTGTACCTTTTGGTTTTCTTCTTAGTAAGGACCCTTCCCAATAGGGTTTCATCTTCTATTATAGAGATAAGGCTTGAAAATATTTTTTTTTCCTTCCCCTAGTGTGGGTAGGGTTAGGAATTCACTACCCTATTTCCCACATGAGCTATGAATCAAATAAGGATGTCCTATCTATTTTCCGTAGTATCCATATGTTGAATTTCACATTATGGGTTTCTATGGGGAGAACCAAATAGAAGGTCTCAATATCCTATTAGTCTTGTTGTTGGGCTTAGATGTAAGCCTGAGGGCCTTAACCTCCCTCCTACTTGCTTCTCTAGATAAAATCATAATGCTTTTGAGGTTTGGCACATAGTTGAACAAGAAAGAGGGATTGGGTGTGAGAATATGAAAAAATAACAGACAATGGTCAAGTTGGGAAAAAAATTCCAAAAGGAGGCTCATTATTGCTCAAGTGGAGTAAATATCAACAACATAGGATATAAATATGCTAATACAAGTGATAGATCATAAGAGAGGATGAGACGTAGCCTTATCATAGGTAAAGGGACCCAATGCTACAACAATTTAAACTGGACAGTAGGCGCGTCCAAACACAAACACAACTCACAATTTTGAGATGAGATAGAAATAATAAACTATAACCAAACAAAGAGGATGCATTAAAATTATATATACTAGAGGGCTTCAAAATTACTTGAAGATAAGTCGTCATCTAGCATCGTGGGTAAGAGATTGACACATATATCTAGGTACAATAAACTTTGAAATATTTTTAACTATGGAATTATGTTTGTCTATACACGACTTAATCTCCCAAGAATATTTCTTAACACAGAGCTATGCAGAACCAAAGCACAAATTTCCTTAACATAACTTGCAAAGAACTTCCCTCTACTCTTTTGGTTCACAAAAATGTCTTTCAAGGTTTCCAAGTAGCCATAATTCCAAAATAATCTTAAAAAATTAGCTCATCCATGCCCCAAAACCACCCAAAAAGCATGCCACATCTCACTTCTAGAGGAAACAAACTTTTTCCTTGCAAGGATGTTACAAAGGAAGTCTTCTTGTGCCTATCTCCACTTGCAATTTGATTCATCATGGGTAACAAGAGAGAGTACAATCGCATGCACTAACATGCACACAAGTGGCCACACCACCCCCTCCATTTACTTCCCTCATTTCCTCAGAGTGGCAGGGCACAATTCCCCTAACTACCATTCTCGTCACACCACACCCCCATTAGGGAAACCTAGTCTCTATTTTCCACTTCCACTTGAGGATTAGATTTACTATCTCCCAAAATGATGTTTAGATCACTATGCCAATCCAATTGAGAATTCAAAGGCCATCCTACATGAGAAGTTATTCCTCTATGAAGACAACCCATATTGGCCAAAAATCTTGTAATGTGATTAAAATTCCTCCGAGTATGAGTCAAGATGAAATAATTGAAGAATAGAAGCATAGTTTTAATTCGAGAAATAAATTTTTTATCTCTCCAACTTCTAGAAAGTTTTTAAATTGAAACACCTTGGATTAATTTTTGGATGCTTCTTACAACTAATTGACAATCTACATCTATATGAAGTTTAGAGTATCCCACTGATAAAACCACTTTGTGACCTCTTTCTAGTGCTATTAATTCAACTCCATTATTACTAGCTACACCAAAGCATGTTTCATAGATCCATAGAATATTATCCATCCAATCTCTTATAAGGCCTCCCAATAGTGCTAGACTAGGATGACCTTTTGAAGCTACTTAGAAATTGAACTTAGTAATGATAATTTAAAAAATGTTATAAAGTATTTGACATTTTTAAAACCAAGATAGATACATTTTCAAAACCAACCTAGATACATTTTAACTCTGGATCTACCAAGGGCGCAAAGCGATCAAATCTATTTTCATTTTAAAATAGGTTTGCATATAAGAGATTTAATCCCTCTAGGTGCTTGGTATATCCTAAGTTAAGATGGATCTAGGCTAGATTAATTTCCCCCTTTAGATAAGTTGTATTGCACATGAATACCATGGATCAATACTAAGAAGTTATTTTTATTTTAATGTTTATTTATTTATTTTATTTTGACCAAGTAAAAATGTTTTCACTTTATTAATTTTTTTTTTAAATTTTTTTTTTTTGTGAATTTGTTTGAGTCAAAATTTTTATAGGAAAAGACATTACAACCTCTCTTCCATACTAGGTTGGACAACCAATTAGTGGAATGAAAAGATTTTTTATTTAAAAAAATTGAAACAATTTTTTTCTAAAATGTTTTGTTTTAATTAGTTGAAAGGTGCAATTTGTGAGCGACATATATACTTCTTCATGTGCTCAAAATAAAATTGACACATAACAATTAAAAACATATTAATAAGAAAATAAAAAAATAATAATTTCATGTTGAATAGAAAAAAATATTTTACTATTGATTTTAATTTTTACATGTGTGTTCATAATGAAGTGGATAAATAAAATTTGAAGAAATATTAACTTAAAAAAAATAATATGATCCTAAATAAGATGTTTTAATATATATTTAAATATTGTATATAAAAATAAAATAATTGAAAAAATAAATGAGCTTTTAGATAGTTGTAATTAAAAGTATTATAAACTAGTGTGAAAGAGATGAGGTGAAAATATCTCAATTTAGATTGAAGAATATGTGGTAAAATTATTTTAATGTCAGTCTCTACCTTAAATATTTGTATAGATTCATCTTAAAAATGGATCTAGCATGTGTTGAGAAGGTTTAAATCCCTTTAGTTTTTGTTAGCTCCCTGTAATTTGTAAGATTGACAAGAACAAATAGAAGAGAACTACATCAAACCACTTGGGAGTCCAGGACCTAGCCTTCCTCGGCTCAGAAAGGGCTCTCTTTGTATTTATGATAAACTGATTTAGCTTTATGATTATATTTTCTGATTTTAGGGTAGTTATAAAGATAGGGTTTGTTTATTTTGATTGTTTGTTTGGTTGGATAGATAAAAAATGTGGGAAGCTTAATCCATTGGGCTATGGAGTCATAAAGGGTTGAGTTGTACATCAACTTTTCAAGGGTTTTCACAGGGCAAGCTAACTATATCAAATGGATCTCTTTGGCAAGAGAAATGTGAGATGGCAGAAAACTTGTGAGTTCAGTAAGGCTAAAGGGTAGTAAAGAATCCTTTAACTATACTTCAACATAAATGCAGAGCAGGCTGACTATGAATTTGACATTCAGGTCTTTAGAGAAAAAACATTCAAGACAATAGTTCAGTGAAATTAAAGAGCAGTTAAGAATTCTTTAACTAAACTTTAGAGAAAGCCTTAAGATAACAATTTGGTAGAACTAAAGATCATTTAAGAACTCTTTAGTTATACTTCACAAATAAATCCTTAAGACAATAGTCCAGTAATACTAAAGAGAATTTAAGAATTCTTTAGTTATACTTTCGTAGGAAAACATTAAGATAATAGTAACAGTGAAAGTTAAGGTGCTCAAATAGCATATCTCAATCTAAAATTTATGTTCTATTATTAGAGAAATTGATGTACAGTATGGAAAACAAAGGGAAAAAATTAACATAAAAAGGATAACATCACCATTAACATAGATCAAGGATCCTGTGAAAGTGTTTGTATTACTGATGTCCAGCTCAAAAGACAATTATAGTGCTCCAATGCAACAGTCTTAGCAACTCAGAATCTAAAAAAATTCCAGCTGACGAACCAACAACCAACCAACAATGATAATGAAAATACATGCAATATTAAACTGCAACTAAGGAGGATGCCCTAATCTAGGGCGATAGTTTGCATTTACTATAGAGTAAATGAAGTTTTGAATATTGAGACCATGCAAGGCCCAAGACGAAAGTATCTCTGACAAACTTACTGTAATAATAACTCTGAAATTAAATCCTGAGCTAACTTTAAAATAGCTTTGACCAAATGCCTCTAGAATTAAATTTTACAATAACATCTTAATTGATGCTAACATATCTCTGACTGAAATATTGACTATGGTGGCATTCATTAAATCAGAAGTAAGCTGGAGGTGGCCTATGTTTTTGAGAAGTAGTAAATGATATCTCGACATTTGGTTTTGTCTTCCTCGTTGATTTGTCCTATGATTGTCCCCTGATTTGTCTTTAAACTTAAAACTATCCTTATCTATATACCTCCTTACTGTCTTTGCTGTTACTAGTGATTTTATCTTTTGACCTTTTTATGTGACTTTTCCTTAAATTTTTCCTTTAACTGTGTATTTCACCTATCTTCATCTTTATTCCTGAATGCTCTGTCTTCTTTTTATAATTTTCACTGTGCTTCTATCTTGGATAAACTTTGTTGTTTTTGGATTAAATGTATAATCCCTGATAATCATGAATGTCTTCCTTTCTTATCCATTGCTTCTTTTGTTTATTCTTCTGCTCCTAATCCTCTAGCGAATAAGGCCATTAGATTGAAATCTCGAGAGTTTGGTTTAAACAATTCTTTGGGAACTAGACCTGCGAATCGTTTATCCATATTCTGATATGATAATTACCTGCCAAATTTAAAATAATTGTTAATTTAAAACACAGCATTGTAGGGAGAAGAGCGACGACTTGAAGGAACTTGGGAAAACTATGGAAGGAGTCCGAGTAGTGGAGGTTTTTCGGTTTCTGCATTTAGCTGTGTCTTCTAGGTCCCTTAGAAACATTGCAGGGGTTATGAAATAGGTTTGGGTTCTCACCACAATAGCATAGGGTTTCAAAATATTTAAAAGGGTTAGTCGTTTCGTACTATGGCACAAAAGAGGTTTGTGTTTTATCGTGCGAGAAGAAATGGTTTGGCGGTTTTAGTTGGAGGGTATGTGATGAAGCGTGGGGATGAAGCATGGCGGATGGGAGGGGTTGCAAAATCGCCCATTTTGCAACCCTCTGAAGGTTTTAAACATCGGGCAGTTGGAGGTGCGAAATGGGTTGGGGGCACTGTTAGATCAGGAGATGGAGATTGGACGGTGGTTGGGCGATGGGCTGATTACGGGTTGATTTGAAAAGTGGGGTCGGGTTTTACACAAAGACGGAGGGTTTAAACATTTCAATGGGGTTTTTAATATAGTGGGGGGGGGGGGGGGCAAGGATATAACAAAGCAGAGGTGTTTAATATAAGGTGGGGCCAGGGTTATATTAAAGTGGGGGGTTAAAGTAATAAGGTTTTATCTTAAATGACCGTGCGCAATGTTAAATTAAATTTTTGGTAACCGTGATGTGTTACAGGTCCCACTCAATTCTTTCGAACTATATGTTAATTACATAATGGACATGTTATTAATATCATTTCGATATATGCGTTGATATGTTAAATGTGATCAGAGATCCGTGGATCGGATCCAACTTGCAATCTCACTTCAATTTAATATCCGTCCTTTTCGCTGGTCCTTGGCGCTACCTGTCGATCTTCTCGATCCTGTCTCCTTCCGCCTTGTGACAAACCCCAACCTTGGTCTACAGTCACATTCATTTGTTCATTTGCGCTACGAGGGTTCTTCGTTCTACTCTACCCGAGGGTTATGTTGATGCCTTCCTAGTTCGATGTTCTGTGTGACGAAGTCCTCACTGAGAAAGATAACTCTATCGATTATCTGTCTTTCGCTTGTGGTATGAATGATTCTAGTCGAACTAAGACGACTTTGTTGCTCTGGACTGTAATGGGTTTGTAGGCTCTTTCATTTCGATTTGTTAACTATTCGTTTTGGTGTTACAAGACGGACCTTCAGTTTCACGCTAATGGTCTTGATCATTCGACCACTTTCGCCTCCGAGGTAAGTTAACCTTTCATGTTTTAACTTACTCTGCACCTTACTCAGACATTAATGTATTTTGCTCCTTGTTATCTGGTTCTGGCAATCGATTTTGGCCTCCTCTCTCGATGCCGCCTTTCCAGTCACAGGTAAATGTCACAATGTATGTGGTTTCGTTTCTATTGCAATGTATCTTTTGCCTTCTCCTTCCAGGTTCTGGCGTCCCCAATTTCTAACCTGCCTCCCTTTCTGTTCTTGCAGATTACCAAGAGCTGCTGGACACCAAGTGTTCGTTCTGCTATGAACAAAAGGCAAAAGCAAACCGGCCCCGATTCAACCAAATGGGTAGGGTCGTTTCGACTATGAGTATGTCATTTTCCTCGTAATAGGGTTATACTTGTTCCTGGTTCCCGCTCTTTTTGTTGTTATGGTCTCGGGGGTTGTTTTGCCAAAACCCTACTCTCTCATTTCATGGCACAAGGTTTTGGTGCGTTCTTCTTTACTTAGCTTGGGATTTACAGTTGGCTATAATATGAGCGTTGTTCGCTCGGGTTCAGAAACCCTTCCACGCACTCTTTTTTTTGTAATGGACAATGGGGTTACAGTCTATATGAATAAAAATGAACTTTCTTATGTTTAAAGAGACTCTTATTCTTTTCACTTGATTCTAAAGGACTTGTGTGCTTTACCTGGAAATTCGTTGGTGAAATGTCGATAATGGTGACTGGATACTTCTTAACTCTTCTCGCTGGAAATTGGTCCTTGTGTGCTGTGACTTTCGTTCTCTTCTTGCGCAAATTCTGTCTTTGTCCTGTACAGTTATGGCTTCTCCTTACGCTGAAATGTTTTCTGTCAGCAATGGTTTCAACCTCTGGTCTTGGGTTTACAGTGCATAGTCGTCTGAAATGGCTTCAGTCCTCTGTTCTATTGGTTACAATGCATTACTATCTGCAATGGTTTCAACTCTCCGTTCTTTTTTATTTCAATGTACATCAGTGTTAACAATAAAAAGAAATACAGGAATTCAATGCATAAAAGAGTTTGCTGTGGATTTAAGTTGACAAATATTTTTCATTAAAGAAAGACTGTAATTCTTCTGGTCTTCCCTGGCTGGAGATTCGAACCCTACAACTCATCTTTTTCGTGTTTAAATGCTTGCAAGGGTATAACAGTTTCTTGCTTTCGGTTGAACTGTTCAACCATAATATGTCTAACTGTTTAGCCAGTTTCTTTTAAAAGGAAATAAACAACTTCTAACTAACTACTAAAACTAAAACAGTTCATAACCCTAGTCCTACTGTCTTTATCCAATTTCTGAATAATGAAGAAAATAATAAAAAAAAACAAGTTTAATAACCTGTCCAACAATACGTGAAATTTGGTTTCCTTTGAGACAGTCAACCGCCTTCTGTCTCCTCGGAGCTGGATGCTCCTGCATCAGGCTCCCGGGGTGGCAAAAAGTCATGGCTCCGTTTCATGAGGTCGTCGACAGAATAACCTGTTTTCTGTATCTGCGTCGTGTCAAGCCACGAACTGTCCTCAATCGGACGGTCCTTCCACTTGACTAAATATCGCAGATATTCCTTCCTGCGTGTGCGCCTGGCTACCTGTGTGTCAAGGATCCTCTCAATCTCAAGGGGCTGTGCCATAGGCATCTGTCTCATCCACGAACTTTCCTCACAACTGGTGTCTCGTGTTGGCTTCACTATTGCGTTATCTTCAGGATCAGCAACATAAGGAAACAGATCTGCCACGTTAAAGATGGGAGAAATACCTATCCCTGGTGGCAACTATAGCTCATAGGCATTTGCGGAAAACTTGCGAATGATTTTGCAGGGGCCAATATTTTTATACTTCAGCTTATTATATTCCCGTTTTGGAAACCGTTCCTTGCTCAAGTGTGCAAGGAATTCATCTCCAACATTAAACTGACCTTCCCGTCGCTTTGAATCTGCTCGCTGCTTGTACTTCTGACTGTTGTCCTGCAACTTCAGCTTTACCTGCTCATGTAAGTCGCTCATTGCTTGGGTGAAATCTTCCCCATCATCACTTTGTTTTTCGAGTTTTCCCAAATATCTCAATTCATGCACTCCACGTGGATGCATGCCATATAAGACCTGGAAGGGACTATAACCTGTGCTGCGATTAGGTGAATCGTTATACGCGAATTCCGCCTGAGCAAGCACGTGGTCCCACATCCATGAATTTTCGCCTATTAAACTCCGTAGAAGATTTCCCAGACTCCTGTTCACCACTTCAGTTTGCCCATCGGTCTGTGGGTGGTAAGAGGAGCTGAACTGTAACTGAGTGTCCAACTTCTTCCACAGGGTTCGCCAAAAATGTCTGGTGAACTTCACGTCCCTGTCGGAAATGATGGATCTTGGTAGGCCATGCAGTCTGACGATCTCTGTAAAGAACAAGTGTGCTACGTGAGTAGCATCACTGGTTTTCCTGCAAGGTATAAAGTGTGCCATTTTTGAAAACCGATCCACCACTACCATTACTAAATCGAAACCCCGCTGTGTCTTAGGAAAACCCAAAACAAAATCCAAGCTGATGGAGTCCCATGGTCTGCTCGGAATGGGTAGTGGCAAATAAAGACCTGTATTCTGACTGTGACGTTTTGCCAGTTGACATATCTTACACCTGCTTACGTACCTCTATACGTCCCATCGCAACTTTGGCCAAAAATAAAAATGCTCAACCTGCGAAAATGTCTTGTCTATACCGAAATGTCCGGTGGCTAGACCTCCACTGTGCTTTTCCCGAATAATGTTCTCCCTCATAGAACAGTCGGGAATACATAACTGCCCTCCCTTAAATAGTAATCCTTCCTGCAAATTGTAGTCCAACCATGGACTATTGTTTCTCAACAGAGGGTTTTGGCAGGCCTCATAGGCCTCCTTAAAATCTGCATCTGTCTGGTACAATTCCCTCAGGTGCTCAAAGCCCAAAACCTGCATTGTACTTTCCTGTAAGAGTAAGGTCCTCCTACTCAGCGCATCTGCCACCTTGTTCGCCTGCCCACTAATATGTTTCAACACAAATGTGAAACTCTGAAGATACTCAACCCATTCTGCATGCTTATGGTTCAATTTATGTTGTTGCATAATGTACTGTAATGCAGAATTATCTGAAAACAAAACAAACTCATTACCTAACAGGTAATGTCTCCAATGCTTTAATGCTTGTATAATTGCGTAGAACTCCTTGTCATAAGTTGAGTACTTCTGTCTACTCTCGTTCAGCTTTTCACTGAATACGCGATCGGTCTATCTTCTTGACTAAGCACTGCCCCAATGGTTGTACTACTGGCATCACAACGAACCTGAATTTTTTTTTTGAAGTCAGGCAGCCTCAATATCGGCCTTTCTGTGATCTTCCTTTTCAAGGTCTGAAAACTGTTCTCCGCTGCTTCTGTCCAGTGAAAAGGCTGATTTTCTTTCTTGATTGTATCCAGCATGGGTGCGCAGATTTCACTGAAATTCCTGATGAATTTCCTGTAAAAACTTGCTAATCCGTGAAAACTCCGGACCTCAAATAAACTCTTTGGGGATGGCCAGCTAACTATAGCTGCAACCTTTTCTGGGTCCATCTTCAGTTCGTTTTCTGCAATTACAAAACCCAGATACACTAACTCCCGCTGAAAAAAAGTACACTTTTTCAGATTTATCAGCAGCTTATTTTGCTGCAGCTTCCTCAACACACTTCGAACATGCCTGAAATGTTCCTCTTTTGTTTTGCTGAAAATCAATATGTCATCTAAGTAAACAATTACAAACTTCCCAATGAACTCTTTCAACACTTCGTTCATCAAGCGCATAAAAGTATTGGGAGCGTTACTCAGCCCAAATGGCATCACCAGCCACTCGTACAACCCTTCATTTGTCTTGAAGGCTGTCTTCCACTCATCTCCTTCCCGAATTCGAATATGGTGATATCCACTCTTCAAGTCAATCTTTGAAAAATAAGCTGCCCCACTCAAACAGTCCATCATATCATCCATTCTTGGCAATGGAAATCTGTACCTGATAGTAATTTTATTAATGGCCCTGGAATCTGTGCACATTCGCCACTCGCCTCCCTTCTTTGGAGCCAAAACTGTCGGAACTGCACAAGGGCTCATGCTCTCTCTAATCAACCCTTTATCCAACAACTCCTGTACCTGCTTCCTAATTTCCTCGTTGTCCTTAGGACTCATGCGATAAGCTGCTTTATTCGGCAGACTAGCTCCTGGTATAAAGTCAATACAATGACTGATACCTCTCCTAGGGGGTAGTTCATCCGGAAGATCGTCCACTACGATATCTCCAAAATCCTGCAACATATTCTGGATTTCCTCGGGTAAATTTGAAATCTTTGTGTGCAGTATCACTGCCCTTGGTCTCCTTACAACAGCAAAATTCACATCGTTGTCTTCAATCTGTTTTAAAAACTCTTTTCCACCCAACAGCAGCGCTTTTACTCCACTAGTTTATGTTGTACCTTCCTCTTTAATGGGTACAAGCGTGTGCTTGATCCCATCTTTGACAAACTTATAACAGTTTTTTTTCCCGTCATGAACTGCGCTTCTGTCAAACTGCCAGGGCCTTCCTAGCAGTATATGACAGACATCCATTGGCATAACATCGCAGATAATTTTGTCCTTATATCTGCCTATCTGGAACTCCACCTCGCACTGTTCATCAACTAACAGTTGATGTCCTTTCTGTAGCCACGACACTTTGTAGGGAGTGGGATGTTTCAGCTTTTTCAATCCCAATTTCTCCACCATTTCCGTAGCCACCAAATTATCAGTACTTCCGCTGTCAATGATCAGCTTGCAGCACTTGCCCTGTGACTTGCAAACTGTCTGGAACAAGGCCTTTCGTTGATTAGGATCTGCAATTTCTTTTGCTGGTTTTAACAGCACCTTATTCAGCACCGAGGCTTCACATGTCTCTAGTGCGTTCTCCACTTCCTGAGGCAATGCCTCAGCTTCCTCCGATTGGGCAACATAAGCTCCTCTCCCACCTACTGGTTCACCTTCAAGACATTCATACGACTTGTGCCCCCACTTGTGGCGCCGATAGCACTGGACAACTCCTCTGCCCCGACCATTTCCTCTCCCTCGCTGGGCTGGTCGTCTCCCTCTAGTGCTGTTGTCCTTTTCTGCTGTTCCTGCAGTTTTGGAACTGCTGCCTTCTTCACTTGAACCTGTACCTCTGCCTCTTCCAAAGGCCTTTCCCTTTCCTCTACCAGATCCACCTCCTCTTCTGGCATTCTGCTTCCTGTTTATTTTCTCCTCTGCCTTCAAGGCAAAATGGTATGCCTCATCTAAAGTTCTGGGTGAGAGGATACCGATTTCATCCAGTATCTCCCCTCTCAGCCCATTCACGAACCTTGCTGTTTTTTCTGGGGTATCTTCCATATACCCTGCCCGCATATTCAACTTATAAAATTCTTCTGTATATTCCTTAACCGTCATTCCCCTTTGCTTCAAGTTCTGTACTTTCCTGTACAACATAATCTGATAGTCTTTCGGTAGAAACTTCTCCTTCAGCTTTGCCTCCATTCTGGTCCACTTCTTTATAGGCTGTTTGTGTAGCCTTTTTCTTTCGGCCTGAACACTGTCCCACCACAAGGACGCATGTCCTTTCAACTTTGTGGCAGCGAACTTCACCTGCTTGTCCTCACTGGTTTCCTCAAACTCAAAATATTTGCTTACTTCACTCAGCTAGTCCAATAACACATCTGCAGACAAACTTCCGTCATAAGTGGAAAGCTCATGTTTTGGCTTATGACTGGATAGAAAAAATGATTTCAACAATATGAGTTCAGGTGTCACCCCTTCGAACTCATCTTCTGGTTCTGCCACATCTTCATCACTGTCATCCGCTGGGTCTCTCCTTCCCCCAGCTTCCACTGCTGTCAATCTTTCACGCAAAATTTGAATCTCCTCGTGCAGTCCCTCTTCTTCTACCCTTCATATTGCTCTTCCTCTTCCTCTTCCTCTTCTACCAACCTCCATTTTTTTTCTATTCAGCAAACTAGCTCTGATACCACTTTTGATGGCCCAACCCTCCAACTATGCGTAATGTTAAATTAAAATGTTTGGTAACCGTGACAGGTTACAGGTCCCACTCACCCCTTTTGAACTATATGTTAATACAGAACATTAATGTTATTAATATCATTTCGATATATGCGTTGATATGTTAAATGTGATCAGAGATCCGTGGATCGGATCCAACTTGCAATCTCACTTCAATTTAATATCTGTCCTTTTCGCTGGTCCTTGGCGCCACCTGTCGATCTTCTCGATCCTATCTCCTTCCGCCTTGTGACAAACCCCAACCTTCGTCTACAGTCACATTCATTCGTTCATTTGCGCTACGAGGGTTCTCCGTTCTGCTCTGCCCGAGGGTTATGTTGATGCCTTCCTGGTTCGATGTTCTGTGTGACGAAGTCCTCACTGAGAAAGATAACTCTGTCAATTATATGTCTTTCGCTTGTGGTACGAATGATTCTAGTCGAGCTAAGATGACTCTGTTGCTCTGGACTATAATGGGTTTGTAGGCTCTTTCATTTCGATTTGTTAACTGTTCTTTTTGGTGTTACAGGACCGACCTTCAGTTTCACGCTAATGGTCTTGATCATTCGACCACTTTCGCCTCCAAGGTAAGTTAACCTTCCATGTTTTAACTTACTCTGCACCTTACTCAGACATTAATGTATTCTGCTCCTTGTTTTCAGGTTCTGGAAATCGATTTTGGCCTCCTCTCTCGATGCCGCCTTTCCAGTCACAGGTAAATGTCACAATGTATGTGGTTTCGTTTCTATTGCAATGTATCTTTTGTCTTCTCCTTCCAGGTTCTGGTGTTCCCAATTTCTAACCTGCCTCCCTTTCTGTTCTTGCAGATTACCCAGAGCTGCTGGACACCAATTGTTCATTCTGCTATGAACAAAAGGCAAAAGCAAACCGGCCCCGATTCAACCAAACGGGTAGGGTCGTTTCGACTATGAGTCTGTCATTTGCCTCGTAATAGGGTTATACTTGTTCCTGGTTCCCGCTCTTTTTGCTGTTATGGTCTCAGGGGTTGTTTTGCCAAACCCTACTCTCTCATTTCATGGCACAAGGTTTTGGTGCGTTCTGCTTTACTTAGCTTGGGATTTACAGTTGGCTATAATATGAGCACTGTTCGCTCGGGTTCAGAAACCCTTCCACGCACTCTTTTTTTTGTAATGGACAGTGGGGTTACAGTCTATATGAATAAAAACGAACTTTCTTATGTTTAAAGAGACTCTTATTCTTTTCACTTGATTCTAAAGGACTTGTGTGCTTTACCTGGAAATTCGTTCGTGAAATGTCGATAATGGTGACTGGATACTTCTTAACTCTTCTCGCTGGAAATTGGTCCTTGTGTGCTGTGACTTTCGTTCTCTGCTTGCGCAAATTCTGTCTTTGTCCTGTACAGTTATGGCTTCTCCTTACGCTGAAATGTTTTCTGTCAGCAATGGTTTCAACCTCTGGTCTTGGGTTTACAGTGCATAGTCGTCTGAAATGGCTTCAGTCCTCTGTTTTATTGGTTACAATGCATTACTGTCTGTAATGGTTTCAACTCTCCGTTCTTTTTGATTTCAATGTACATCAGTATTAACAATAAAAAGAAATACAGGAATTCAATTCATAAAAGAGTTTTCTGTGGATTTAAGTTGACAAATATTTTTCATTAAAGAAAGACTATAATTCTTTTGGTCTTCCTTGGCTGGAGATTCGAACCCTACAACTCATCTTTTTCCTGTTTAAATGCTTGCAAGGGTATAACAGTTTCTTGCTTTCGGTTAAACTGTTCAACCAGAATATGTCTAACTTTTTAGCCAGTTTCTTTTAAAAGGAAATAAACAACTTCTAACTAACTAATAAAACTAAAACAGTTCATAACCCTAGTCCTACTGTCTTTATCCAATTTCTGAATAATGAAGAAAATAATTAAAAAAACAAGTTTAATAGCCTGTCCAACAATACGTGAAATTTGGTTTCCTTTGAGACAGTCAACCACCTTCTGTCTCCTCGGAGCTGGATGCTCCTGCATCATACCCTCTATAGTGTTATGGTGCATGCTGGTCCAAGCTCAAATTCTGGCCATTACTATTGCGTCATTCGTACATCCAATGGCATCTAGTATGCTCTGGATGATAATCGGTTATGCATTTTTGCTGGTCCACTGCTCTTTGAAAGAGATTTTTCATGTTAAGCTTGTTCTTGTCCTCTTTTCCTTTTTATGAATCTCCTTTTCATAGCTATTATGTTGTGTTGAAAAATTCCAATGCAGTTTATAATTATTGCAGATGGTTGGATCAAAACGATGTCAAGATAATTTGGAATTTTTTTAGATTCTAAATGAAATGTTTGAGTCTCACAAAAACTTTTTATTCGGGCAGAAGCATAATGTTTAGAAATAACACTTCTAATCAGGTGAATATGCATTGCAGGTATATCAAGTGAGTGAGATATCATATTAGAGTAGAAGGCTTACATGCTCTTCTATGTACGTAATAGAAGGGCAACAGATCACTCAATATTTAAACATGAACATCAAGGCAGTATACCTAAGAATAATAAAGGAAAACCAACGAATGTGGTATCTAGAAAGGAAAGTCAGTCGCTTGCTTCTTCGACTATTTCTATTTTTAGAGAGTCACTCTATCTGAACTCTAACAATGTAGCAGTTTCCGAAGCGAAGGATTCAGTACGAAGAAAGGAACCACTTTTAGACAGGAATTCTTTTTTCAGATGTTGCAGAACCCAGGCATAATATGAGGTTTTGATCTTCTGCTAGTGATCACCCTATTATCTTTGGATATTTTTCAAAGCTTCCCTACACATGGAACTCAGATGGGATAAAAAAAGGAAGTATGGTCACTCAAGGTGTTGCTAGCAATGGACTACAAGATGTTGCACCTATTAGTAGTGTTTGTAGATTGGATCCTGGAGCTGATAATGAGCATAAGATGGCTAATAATTTAGTGGATAATACTCATAATGAGCATAAGAATTCTATAAATTTGAGAAACAGTGTTGCCAGTGAAGGGCATAAGATTGTTAAACTCTTGGAAAATGGGGATATAATGAATCATGAGCATGGTAAAAGAAATTCTCCTACCAAGGAAATGCCAGATTGTAAAAATATCAGTCAAGGTATTGCTACTGTGCCTTAGGTTGATGAAGGTCTTATGGATGTTCAAACTAATATTAGTCATGTGACAGATTTGGGGAATAATGATAGTAATATTTCAACTTCAGGAAATGTCTCTATAATAGCACAGGTATTGAGTCAATATTTAGATATAGTCTGATTTATCTATTTCTAATTTGAAAATCCAGTTTTGTTTTGACTTTCTTGGAATTATTAGTGTCCATTTTCTTCATAACGTCTGGATAGTCGCATTTGACATAATTTTTCCATTTAATTCGGATCTTTGCAAGATCCTGGAAATGGAAATTGCTTACTATCTAAAGACCATGTAGATTTAGGAGTTTCATTCAAGAGAATTGAACCTGGTAGCCTATCTAATCTAACAAAGGAGTGTAGTTTGTTGCAAAAGTAGGATTCCAATAGTTTTTTGTACAATAAAAAGCTGAGACTTTGGAAGAAGTACTTAAGGATTTTGAGAATAATACCACTTGCACAAGGGCATTTTCTTCTTAGAGCTCTTAATTTTTCAAGAAGAAAAAGTTCATTCAAAAGGAAAAAATGGTATCTTCTCAAATCCAAAATTTCACCTGAGAGCAAGTCTATGAATCTACTGAAGCATGATAAAATATTGCTTACTTCATAAGATACTTTTTTTTCCAAAGAGAAAAATAGGACTATTGTAGATGCTTGGGAAATGCCAGTTGTTGGAAATAAACCTAGAATTAATGTTGCTAAGAATATGTCAAATGGAAATTATTGCCTTGATTCTTGCAAGGATGTTGAGAACTATGGATTGAAGGCATTGCCTATTCAAAATAACTCTACATTAGTGAAAGCGAAGGGAAGCAACTTTCAATTCCATTTTCATCTTGGGTTTTCTCAATGTAGTTCAAGACAGATTTGTGCACAATATGGTCTAGGTGAGGAGTGATGTAGTGGTACTGTGGTAGAGGGATATGGCACCATGTGTTTGAAACATAATGGTAATGCTATTGGGCCATGTTGTGGAACAAATCAGAAATAATTTTCATTAGTAATGCACTCTTTGCAGAATGGAGATGCTTCTACTTCTAAAGTATGTGTACATGATAGGAGACTCTTGGATAGAAACTATCTGAATGGAACTTCTTCAAAATTTTGGGAAGTGTCTACACAAGATAGGGAAAGAGTCGCTCAAACTCATTTTACATGTCTTCAGGTTGGATTACGGGAGGCAACATGTTATACAAGTTAACTTTTTTTTTGTCTTGCATTTATACATTCAAGATTTTTTACTATGAACCATGCATCTATTTTCATATGGTATGGTCATTTGACTATTTCTTTGAATGGACATCATGAATTTCACATTCAATACAAATGGAAGCTGATGGAGAAGAGATTGACATAGCCACTGATGAGAAAAAAGCCTCAGATGGTTATGCTTTAAATGGATGGTAAGATAGAACTTGGCATGTCTAATGTAACTGAGTTCTTCACAATGAATGATACTAGATCCATTCTCATTTTCTTGACTTTGCAGTTGACATCTTTTCTTTAACTCACTCGTAGTGGTTTCCTTTTCTAATCTCTGTAGGGTTAAAGAACATGAATCTGGTAGAAGGAAAAAGGTGAAGACATCCCCATCTGAGAATGGCATTATGTATGGTGATAAAAGACATTTCAATAAATGCAAAAATTGTTTTGAGGTAATTTCAAGTAGTAAAATTAAAATCAAACAGTCAAGGGGAAGATATGTTGCACCAAGAAATGAGCCAGCTAAAATATGAGAATGGTCAAATGATATTAGTTGACACCACAAGTGTCATATTGTAACTTAGTATATTTTCCTAGTCTAAGGCATATTTCCTTTATATCATATTCAAATTCAAGATTTTCAAAGAAATTCATGTGGCAAACAAGTCATCATAACAAAGAAATGAGTTTATAGTTGCTTGTAATTCAAGTAACATGGTTTATGTTGATTGCTCAAAAATTGAGGAAATTTGTTGAATGAGGTTTTCATTTTTTAGTTGTTTTTGGCAAGCAACTACTAACTTGCAATAAACCAGGGAGGGCTCATGTTTATCTCTTTATAACTATTTTCTCTTTGATGGCTTCCTCTTTTTCCATATTGTCTTATACTCTCTTATTTTCTTAATGGGAATTAGCCCATATTTATTTTGAGAAATTGCTATGGGACCCATCTACACATATTATATATATTTTTACTTACTCAATTTTTTGGATGGCTCCATAATTTTGTTTTTAACTGAATTTCTATGATGGTTTCATAATTTATTCCTTGTAGAAATTTTCTTAAAGATTTAAATGTTTCATGGTTAGTTATGGTTAGTTTTCCCCCAGTTTAGATATTCAGTTGTTTTTATTTTTTTGGATTTATTGAAATTTTCTTGAAGATTTGAATGTTGCATGGTTAGTTATGCTTAGTTTTCCCCTAGTTTAGATATTAAGTTGTTTTTATTTATTTGGATTTATGTGTAGCAAAACATTAATTAAAATATCCGATATTCAAAAGAACTTCATGCCCAAAATGTGTTGACTTCCATTCACAAAGAAATTCTTGTTGTATGTCCTCATCATAGACATCCAACATAATATGGTCATTTGCATCTATATGATAAAATTTGTCCATGATATTAAATCTTGGAATTTCTTGCCACAGTAAAATTTCACTCTTATGAATTTCTAATGAGCTTGACCTTCTTTAAAATGATAAGTATCTTCCTCAATCAATATTTCACAAAAAATATCCATGTCTTTGCAGTACATTTGGATTTCAATATTTTGAAATTGAAACTAAAATATTATTCAAAAGGTTCATGGCCTCTGATTTATTTACATTTTCAACTCGTGAATTTCAATATCTCAAGGATATAAGTGTAGGGTTTCGCCTATTTCTTTTTTAGAAAATGCAAGAAATCGTTGCGGTGAAAAAAATTAGATGTCTATAATAAAATTGTGCCTTCTAAGTTATTTTGTAATTTTTTTTTCCTAGAATTCAAATGTTGAAATATTAAGTTGAAGTTATGTGCATTTTTCTCAAATCTGGTAGCTTGAAATTTTTGTAGAAATTTTTTTTGGGTCAATTCAGAGAACATGGGTACTATAATTAAGATGAAATTATACCTCGCAGGAGGGTTTGGAATTGATAAATAAAAGTATGAAAATATTGTGATTAATATGAATATCCTAGTGGTGTGCAGGAAAATTTGAGTCTTTTCCTAGAAGTTAATTAAAGGCATCAGTTCCTCTATCAATAGTATCCAGCTGCAATATTGATATATATATCCCAACATTTATCCATTATTTTTCCAATTTTGATATATATATATATATATATATATATATATATATATATATATCTCAACATTTATCCATTAGTTTTCCAATTGTCTAATTAAGAAACTCAAACCATAGTGAAATTTATCATCATTAAAAATAAATATAACTTATCAAGTATATTTGGAAAATTTCGATGCATATGTATGTTTTTCACCCACTTGGCTTGCCTTATCGAGTGTATTAGGAAAATTTTGATGCATATATATGTTTTTCGCCCACTTGGATCGCTAACCTAAGGTCTTCGACAAATGGGGTTAAATCCCTTACGCTCTACTTCTGCTTCAATATAACTAGTACATTTTCTTTTTTTCTAAGTCCTACTCAAGGACATGACAACGATGGTCATGAAGAAAATATTAGGGACTACAATAGGAATACTTCCTAACCTTTGTCATTAAAAATGAATCTTTCTTATGGGAAAATTAGAAGTAAACTTAGATATGCCTCAAAGATGGTTTATTTATGGCAATGATGAGGAAAAGTAGGCGTGGGTAAGGTATAAATACAACTCTTACAACTTGCCTTTGAAATATTTTTATGGACTTTATGATAATTTTGTACCTACAAAATTTCAGGATTGAAGTAGTAGAAGAATTTTGGAAGCTATATAAATTGGATTTGTTTTCAAATATGTATTTTTCTCATTAAGTTGCTCATGTTAAAATTTTGGTTTGGTAAAATAATATTTTCCTATGACATTAATTACAGATTTCAATGCTTGAGGTAATAATGTTCCAAGATGACTTATTTTTATGTATGACATTTCTACAAGTAAAATAATATTTTTCCATCACAAATATCAATTACCAAGCTCAATGCTTATAGGAATAATGTCCAAAGGCTTGTTTCTGTGTAGTAATTCTACATTTTAGTTTATAATAATGGCTCATGAGCTACAATAGGAATGGAAGTAGGCCACAGTGAGCGTTAAAGGATATAAAAAAAATTGAGTACAAATTGGATAAACATCAAAAATTTGTATTCCACATTTGTATTCCGCAATACTAGACAAGCTCACAAGTATCTAAAAAGTCTATAAGATGAGATTGCTAAGGAATTGGATATATGAAATGAAATAATGTGGATGACAGACTCTACTCCTTGCTAAAAAGGTGGATACTACTAAAAAAGTTGATACAAGAAATGAAATAATTCTAGAAAAGTGGATACAAGAAATGAAATAATGGGGATTATGACCTCTGCTCCTTAAGAGTATGACCCTATAATCTTGAAATAAAAAATAAAAATAATATTAGTTTTTATTAAACTAAAAAATTTTAATCCAACCTAGAGACAATTATTTCTTTATTTTGAAAATACAAAAAATGTGGAGACAAAAAAATTATTGTAAACTTAGGAAAAGAATACACAAAAAAAATTAAATTAAAGTACAACAACTTTTTCAATTTCAAAATCCTATTGACCTCTCTTTGCACCTTTTGGGGAAATTGCTAGTTATAATGATTAGTTTTCTAGTTACTAAAAGTAAGAAAGATAATGTTTTTGTATGCAATTGTTACGTAATAATAAAATTGAGAAAAAATTGGAAAATGTTATAAATTGCTCACAATTAGTAAGAAATGTAATGAGGTTATTAATTATATGTTAATATTTTGTTGGGTTGAGAGATGTATTTTATAGCTCTATTCTCAATATGGAATAAAAAGACGTGTTTTTTTAAAATAAAAATAAATATATTCTAAATAGAAAAGAAATACCAGCTATAATAATAATAATAAATTGAATCTGCATGTTTAGTTAATTTTAATTAAAAGAATCATAAAACATCAATAATATCTACTTTAATATGGTCAAGTCATTTTTATAAATAAAATATTTCGATGTATGGCTATTAGATTTATTGTTGATATTAAATTTTAATATGATAAATATAGTTCACTCACTCTCACTTATCAATGTCCACATGATATAATATAATTTCATATCAATTTTAGAAAGAAATAAAGTAATTAGAAATAAAAAAATTGTAAATAATGTGTTTAAACTTTACATTTCACAAAAATTTCAACACAAAATCTAAATAAACTATTTGAAGATCTAATTTAACTAAATTATGTCCATATTTATTTCATATTTATTTTTACTTAAATAAAATTATCAATTTCATATCTATTTTTAGTAAATAAAATTTTAAAATAAATATTTTAATGTTGTATATAATAAAATATTCAATTTCCAAAGAAAAAATCAATTGAGTATTAAAAAATAAAATTAAAAAATATTAAGCATTTTTTTCATAAGAATACTAATAGAAGGAAGATGTGTAATTCAATCCATTATTAATATAAAATCAATAAGTGACATTTAAAAATATTCATAATAATAAAAAGTTTCAATGTGGGTGAGTAATAAAATATTTTCATATTTGGAGTATATCTAAAATATACTAGTAACAAAAAATAAAATCATTTTAATTTGGACAATATAATCTATAGATAAAATGCTTCAATGTACCTGTTATGTGAAGTATTTTAATATCAATTATGTATATATTATATATATTTTGAAAAAGGTTATGTATATATTATATAAAGCAATTGAAAATATATGTGGTAATGATTAAAAATATGAAATAGTTTCTATATATATATATATATATATATATATATATATTTTTTTTTTTTAATTTTCCTTAAAATCTAACCAATATTTTAGAACTTACAAGTTTAAGTTATGTACTTTATATAACATTCAAAAATATAGTTTAAACAATGAAAATTTACTATATTTAAAGATAGTGCATGGTAGAGAAATTTTATTGCTACTGAAACATGCTAGATCCATGGTTAAGATGGATCTATATAAATATGCAAAGTTAATATAAATGTATATAAATGTACAAAGAATTTAAAACTTTAATTTATATGAGAAAAAGTTAAAATAAATCTATATAAATGTACAAATAATTTAAGAGTTTAGTTTATATAAGAAAAAAATAATGATCAATTTACACTTTTAAAGTTTTTTTTTTTTTAAATGTAATGTATGTTTTTTTTTTTTTTTTAACTTGATCCTCTGAATTATTAAATTTGTGTTTTCTTGTGCCCTTATTTGTGAGATAAAGAATATATACTGTCTTCCTCTTAATACTGTATCCTATTTGAATTTAAACTTTAAGCACTTAAAACATATATAGTTAACAACTACACTCACCCAAATACATTAAAAAAAAAAAAAAATACATTGATAACGAAAGTTAAATTGTTTTTATTAAGAAGTGAACGAACTCATATATTTATAATCACCCCCTTAGCCTCCCGACTAGAGATATTGGATTTGATAAAGACAGTGCAAGAGAGGAATGATCCGTGCATAAAATGATCAAGTGACATTGTAGGAGTCATATAGAGAATTAATTAGCAATAAAAACTATCGCTTGTAGAGTCCCCAGGAGTGATTAAAAATAGTAATTCCTCCATCTACGACGAGGTTATGCCCGCTAACATACTTAGCTTCATCACTCGCCAAATACAGCGTGGCCTCCGCAATATCCTCCGCTTTAAGTGTCACTCCCTATAAGTTGGCAAGGCTGTTGAAGAAGGCCTCGACTGCGGAGGCATCATCCATTTTTAAGCCCTAGACGACAAGAAGGGTAGCTGTTGGAAATTAATTCCAACTGCTGCAGAGAAGAAGAATGATGAAATTTAAATTCTGATGTGAAGTTCTTGAAGGATAGTGGCAACAAATCTCCAGTTTCGATTTTCACTCCATGCAACCACACATTCTTATCCGCAGCACCTACCATCCACAAAATCTCCACTAACCACATTTGATTTAAATTAAACTCCTCCAACTCCATTCTAGCGACATAAAATATGAGCTACGATCATGGAAGTTGACCCACCGGAGGACATGATGTCATCACTCCTCTGGACCAATCAAAGCAGTTCCATGGGGCAGAGAAACATTTTTTTACATAATATTTGAACTCCATGGAATGTATAAGGTTTAAAGATTTTATTTGTTGTGACATAATTTTTTTTTGTTTTAAGAAATGAGGTTATATTTATATTTTATAATATATATTGTAGATATAAAATATTTACAATATATATATATATATATATATATATATATATATATATATATATATATATATATATATATATATATATATCTATAAGCTTTGTAATATATGTTGTGCACATTGAATGCGTATGCAATATATGCCTGAAAGAAGAAGAAAAAAGAGTGTAACACAGTTAGAGCAGTGACTGTGTGTGTTGAAGACAGAGAGAGCTAAAGAAAATTTTGTAAGAGCGTTGTGTGACTGTACCAGCCTAAAGCACATTGTTGTAAATCCAGAACACTATAAGTTCTGAAGAATTTTATTTTGTAACCAGCGACAGTATTTTGTTTTAATGAAATAGAGTGTTTATGCCATCTCTTTGTCCGCATTTTTTTTTAAATCTCTGTGTTTGTAGAGGAATTTTTTTTATTCCTCCATGTGTTAGGATTTAGCAGAAATTCCAACATGGTATCAGAGCTAGTCCAGGCTCTTTACGTTTGCTAAAGAAGCTAAAGGAAGGAGTTGTTGAAGCTTTTGACCAGCAGTGTGAAAGTTCATCAAAACAAGGTATTTACCAAAACAGATTTTTGTGTTTGCTTTAAAAGAGTGTAGTCCAGAGAAGTTTTTAAAAGACAAAGTTTATCTCTCAACAGTGAGAAGACTTAGTTAAGAAACATAGTCAAGTTTTTTTTTAAGCATAGTTCAGTAAGCTAGCTATGGCAAGATCCATCACAAGCATGAGTATGGGAAATACTCAACTCCCACAGTTCAATGGGAAGAACTATGACTATTGGGCAATCACAATGAGAGCCATGTTTTCCTCTCAAGATTTATGGGAGCTAGTTGAAGATGGTTTAGAAGAAAAAACAGATGAAAAAGCATTTAATGCCTTAACACAGGCATAGAAGTATTTGTTGAAGAGTAATAGAAATAATGACTCAAAATCCCTCTTATATCTCTATCACGGAGTGCATGAAAGTATATTTCCAAGAATTGCAACAACAAAGAGGTCCAAGGATGCATGGGAAACCCTCCAGATAGCCTACCAAGGTATGTAGAAGGTAAGAAAATCAAAGCTTCAATTAATGAGAAGATATTTTGAAGCCATTTGCATGAAAGAATCTGACGCAATAGATTCACTCTTCACATTTTTGATTGGGTTGGTTAGCCAAATGAGATCTTAAGGAGAGACCATATAAGAAAGACGAATAGTGGAGAAAGCGTTGAGGAGCTTACCCTCAAGATTTGATGTGATAGTAACAACCATTGAAGAGACCAAAAATATCTCGTTGTTTACTGTTGATGAGCTTTATGCATCATTGATGACACATGAACAAAGATTGAGCAGAACAACAGACTCATCTTTGGAGCATACCTTCAAGACCCAAATGTCTTTTGGAAGAGTAAAAGGTCAAGGCAGATCAAAATACAGAGGAAAAGGTAGAGGCAGAAGCCAAAACAGAGGAAGAAAAAACCCTACAAATACTAGTGGAGGGGGCAGCAATCAATGTCAGAATCAAAGCCAAGGCAATAGCCAACAAGATGGAAAAAATCAAGCACATGGACAATGGTATGGTAAATCCCAAGTCCAATGTCATTACTGTAAGTAGTATGGGCATTATGCCAATGAATGTAGGAAGAAAAAGAGTCACATGGGTAATAGACCCAGTGCTAAATTTACAAAATAAAATCTCAGTAAATAAATTTTGTTTTTAGCATGTAACATGGCTGAAGAAAAAAATGAAGATATATGGTTTATGTACTCAGGATGTAGCAACCATATGACTGGAAACATTTCAATGTCTTCTATGTTAGAGGAAAATGTAAAGTCTCATTTAACATTGGGGACAGATAGTAAAGTCTCTGTCATGGGAAAAGACAGAGTGAGTGTTTTGACAAAGAAAGGAGAAAAGAGATCCATATCAGATGTATACTATGTGCCTGGTATGAAGTGTAACCTTTTGAGCATTGGACAACTCATTCAAAAATACTACAATCTATTTTTTGAAGATGATGTATTCACCATCATGGATAAACCACCAAGCAAGCAATGCATTACACATGTGAAGATGACAAAAAATAGAATTTTTCCTCTCAAGATGAGAGAAGATTTGAAGAAAGGATTTACAATGGTAGCAGTGACACAAGAGACATTCCAAAGAGAAGCAAAGGATGAAAAATAGTTATGGCACTTGAGATTTGGACATCTCAACTTTGGAGGTCTGAATTTGTTGCATAGAAAAGAAATTGTAAAGAGATTACCATTGATCGAAAAAACAAACATCCTATGTGAAGGCTCCATCTTAGGCAAACAACACAGAGAAATTTTTCCATGAGGAAAGAGCATAAGGTAAAATAAACGATTAGAAATAGTCCATTTTGATTTGTGTGGACCAATGAAAACACCATCATTATCAGACAACCACTATTTGTTGACCTTTATTGAGAATTACACAAGAAAAACATGGGTTTATTTCTTGAAGTTGAAGAGTGAAGTGTTTGAGAAGTTGACGCAGCCTAGAGCTGCAAATCCAGGATCTTAAACATCTGTTTTAGCTCAACTTATGTCACAGCTTTTTCCCCAAATCAAATCCTCAATACTTGGCAAACTCATACTTTGCCATTATCTTGTGGAAACTATTTTCATTTTATATTTTAACATAAGGACCCAACAATCATTACACAAGAAAACTTATCATCATTCAAATCACATCAAACATTCAATGCTTCCAAAGCAATCTTCATACTTCTCATTCACATATGGCTTGATTCAAGAATGCGCCTTTTCATTTCTACAAACCCAGAATTCAAATGCCAAATGGTCACTCATATGGCAAATCGATTTACTTATTTTCCCTATGGCAATCATAGTCCATACACCCTGCATTCGTTTATCCCAATTTAACCTTGATTCTTTGTAGCAGCTTTATACAAAAATTCAACCATTCAACTACAAAGTCAAATGTTTACAAACACCATTTTAAAATCGGACTTCATCATCAATTGCGCCTTTAGGTTTATCACCAATTCTTTATGACTAATCATTCAAAAGCAAATAACTCAATAACTTACGTTATAGATTGTGCCTTACTTTATATTCAATTTGTCATCATATATCTCTTCCACTCATTATAACTGATGCAACTCTAACAAATCTTACCCGTTCTGGACCGCCTTTAGATTCTGGACTGTGTCTTTTTAAAAACACGAGTTTTCTCTTCGGCAACAGCTTCTATCTTCCTTTATGCATCACATCAACAATATGATTGCAAGCATCTTGAGGTGCTATCAATTTGCGCTATAGCAATGCAGTCAGATATCTGTCTCATCAATTGCAGTTATAAAATCAAAACCTGTTACAGGCCTATTTGACCTGTCGACTGCTATCCCCAAATGACAATAACATTTGACTGCTCCTTGCTGCAATTAACTGCACTAATAAAAGCCATTCCAGTTTATATTTCAAATTAAAATAACCAACATTCCATGCATTCATTCAATTCATCGATTCAAATTAACATAAAGGCTTCTACAACATGAATTCAGAGCCGAACACTGTTGCTCCTGCGTTCAGATAGAAAAACGTTCCATTGCTTTGATCAGAGCCGAACACTGTTGCTCCATGCGTTCAGATAGAAAAACGTTCCATTGCTTTGTCACTGCGCTTTTGACATGTTCGCAACCAAACAACGTATGAGAGCATCAATTTACAAATTCAGCTCTATCAATTTAACGCCACAGCAACCATTTGTGGCCTATGCAGGTCATTACGCCTTTCATTCAGCGCCCTTCAATTGCTATCGAACCCAACCATTACGCCTTTCAGCGCCCTTCAATTGCTATCGAACCACAGCAACCATTACGCCTTTCATTCAGCGCCCTTCAATTGCTATCAACCCAATTTATTCAATCTTTAAAGCAGATACGATTCAACGCATGCATTGATGCTCCTGTGCTCAATCATCTTAGATTACAATCGATTCAAATAGAAAAACTCTGTTTCGGTCAAAATGAAAAACCCTGTTTCAATTCAAATTGAGAACTGAATTCTTTCAGTTGTTATACAGGGCGCAGCCCTTCCAATTGTTTTTGCACTCTCTAATAAATACAAACCATCGAAAACATTACCATATATTTACATTGCATTCTGGTGCAATTCCGACAATTGTAACACATCTGCGTTACATTCCTTGTAAGTTACAAATGTTATCAAAACATTTACACCATCTGCGTTATTAGTGTGGCAATAAACGAATAAATAACCATATATCGATTGTAACATTCCAATGCAATCTAGTTCCAAAGTGTTACCAACCATCCATCGATATATCATCAAAGAGCCAGGTATCAAACATCGATACACCCAACTATATAACAGTTTACCATTCCAATATGGTTATATAAAAGCGTTCACTACAACACACGAACCCTCATTCTTGTAGATCATTCAACACTTTTTGGTTTATAAACACAACTCATACAAGTGCGCCTCACTAAAACCATTTCAGAAATCAAACATGCAAATTCTAAAAATCACACTTATCATATTAATAAACAAATACTTACAAACTTCCCTCGTGGCCAGATATTCAACATTTGGCCCTTACAATTGCTGAAGGCTTACAGCCTTGTTGTTCAAGCCTGCTTTCAGCCTCACACTCTCTCACAATCTCTCATGCTTTCTCTCACAAAAAGCCCTCCTATTTATACAATTTTAAAAAAATCATTACATTAAATGCTCAATCCCTTAAAATCCTTAACAAACCCCTAAATTTCTCAACATCCCTAAAGGATAGGTTTTTATCCCTAAAATCCTTCAATTTATTAAATTTCCTCATATCCTTTTATTAATAAAAAGATATTTACATAAATCCTCACCTTCTCCTATTTAATTCAAATTAATTAATAAAATATTAAAATCATCACACCCCATATTTACAAATTAATATTGTCACACCCCATATTTACAAATGGAGAAAAAGGTCTTGATGCTCCTGCATCAGACTCCCCATGTAAGAAAATTCATGACCACCTGGTCATAAGTCTGGATATCTCCTCCTGGATCCCAAATTTTATTTTGTAATCTGTTCGTGCTTGTCGATTGCTTCACTGCTGTTGTCATCTGCTGTTGTCTTCCAGGTTTCCATATTTTGTGCTGTAATGCTCCACCTGCTCTGCTCTTGCAATCTTTCACTGTCATTCTCTTGTTGTCGATCCTTTTCTTTCTTTCAGCTGTCTTTCTCTGGGATGTCTTTATCATTAACCTCCTTATCAACTCAATTTCTCTGTCCAGTATGTCCTCTGTCTGCTGATTGTTTCCATCCCTTGATTGCTCCTTTTCTGCTGCTGCTACTATAAATGTTGCCTCACATGTTGCTCTAGCTGTCAATATGGATGTTGCGGCCTCCCAGTCTTCCTTTCCCTCTGCAACATTCCTTTGCTTGTCACCTGCAATTTTATCTGCAATTTCTTCTTGATTATCATTTATGACAACTGCTTTGTCATCCTTCTTCAGCAATCTGTCCTGGACATTCATCCTTTGTTCTTCCAATTTCTTCCTTTGAAAGTCTAATTCTCGATATAACTCAATGATTTTACTTGGAGTGGACTTCGGAAACTTTACACGATCTTCCATTTCCTCACATAGTCTTTCTTCTGCTAAATCTTCCTTAACATCCTTCAGTAGATGTTCTTCTTCTTCTTCCAGACCTGCAATCACACACAAATCATTAGTTTTAAAATCACAAGACCTTACGGTCTTGTTTGATACTTCAGTCATCAAATCTTCCGGCTGCTTTGAATCATTCATATGATTCAACTCCTCCAGCTCTTCATCACTTTCAAAAAGTAATGGTCCACTCTCTGGGTAACATATCGAAACCTCAACATCTTCTTCAGCATCTTCCTTTTGCTGTAGCTCAACTGTTTCAAGCTTCTCTTTCTTCTCTCTGGCATCTATAACCTGTTCAAGTTCCCTTAGTTCCTTTATCAACTGCATATTCATCTGATGATTCCACTTCTCTTGTAGTCTCTGCCATCTCAACTTCTTTCTCATGACATAACCATGCTTCTGGTTTTCGTCATTTCTTTGCAACATCTCCATTAACACCTCAAGATGAACTGCTATTTCAGCCTTCTCCCTCTCATATTCCTCTTTGCTTAACTGTCTCTGTATGCCAATTGCCTTGGCATCCTTTCCCTTTTGTCTTCTGCTGTGGTTTATTTCAGAACCTCTGTGACGACTGTCACTAGTCATCATCATTTCCATCTCTATGAGTCCCTCACTCACTTTTCTATGAGTTGCACTAAAGTCTCTTTAGCAGCAAGTCCTGTCCTGCCGCCACTTACCTCACCAAGCCCTCCTCACTCGGTCTTTTGGCAAGCAATTGGTTCTCTATCTCCAGAACCTCCTTTGAGCACTTCCCTTTGCTCTTCCTGGGCTTCAACTCATCTGCCTGTTCACAATTGTCTTCCTTATCCAATCTCTATTGGATTTCCTCAAGGTTCTGCCACACCTATGCTTTCACCAGTTTTCTGTTAGCAATTTTAAACATGTATTCTATGGATTTTCCTTTTGGGAGTTGCAAAAATACTTCTGCTTTAATGCAAAGACTACAATCTTCAAATTCAAATAAACCCAGATCACCTTACCTTCAAGATCTCAGTCTTGATCTTGTCTTTTCGTTTGCCTGTACTTTTAAATGGACCATCCTTCCCACTAGCTGTCAGCTGTGTCTTCAAACTCTTCAACTACCTTCAGAATCTCACCACTCCTGCAAATCTGTTTCAGCAACTCTTTATGCTTCCTCTGCAAAAATTCTCAATATTCAACCACTGTCAATCAGATTTTAGAATCTGATCCTCTCTTCCAATCTTCTGGCTTGATCTGGCAAACTTTAGCTGTCAGCAACAATTCCTTTCTTGCTGAGTTTCTTCTTTGCTGCAATCATCAATTCTCATTCCATTTCTTGTCAGTAAAATTCAAATCAAAATTAACCACACCCAATACCTGCTCAATTCTTCAGCTGTACTCTGGTTTGCTTTGACTGTCAGATTAGAATCTGACCTCCTTTGTCTTCATGCACATCTTCTACTTCATCATTCATCACACATTCAGAAATACATTCTAGTTCAACAAACCTTCTGTCTTCATTTAGAAAAAACAAACATTCTTTTTAACAGAGCCAAGCTCTGATACCAAATGACGCAGCCTAGAGCTGCAAATCCAGGATCTTAAACATTTGTTTTAGCTCAACTTATGTCACAGCTTTTTCCCCAAATCAAATCCTCAATACTTGGCAAACTCATACTTTGCCATTATCTTGTGGAAACTATTTTCATTTTATATTTTAACATAAGGACCCAACAATCATTACACAAGAAAACTTATCATCATTCAAATCACATCAAACATTCAATGCTTCCAAAGCAATCTTCATACTTCTCATTCACATATGGCTTGATTCAAGAATGCGCCTTTTCATTTCTACAAACCCAGAATTCAAATGCCAAATGGTCACTCATATGGCAAATCGATTTACTTATTTTCCCTATGGCAATCATAGTCCATACACCCTGCATTTGTTTATCCCAATTTAACCTTGATTCTTTGTAGCAGCTTTATACAAAAATTCAACCATTCAACTACAAAGTTAAATGTTTACAAACACCATTTTAAAATCGGACTTCATCATCAATTGCGCCTTTAGTTTTATCACCAATTCTTTATGACTAATCATTCAAAAGCAAACAACTCAATAACTTACGTTATAGATTGTGCCTTACTTTATATTCAATTTGTCATCATATATCTCTTCCACTCATTATAACTGATGCAACTCTAACAAATCTTACCCGTTCTGGACCGCCTTTAGATTCTGGACTGTGTCTTTTTAAAAACACGAGTTTTCTCTTCGGCAATAGCTTCTATCTTCCTTTATGCATCACATCAACAATATGATTGCAAGCATCTTGAGGTGCTATCAATTTGCTTCGAGCAAACTTTAATTTATTATCTCGGGTTTCATACCAATTGCAGTTATAAAATCAAAACCTGTTACAGGCCTATTTGACCTGTCGACTGCTATCCCCAAATGACAATAACATTTGACTGCTCCTTGCTGCAATTAACTGCACTAATAAAATCCATTCCAGTTTATATTTCAAATTAAAATAACCAACATTCCATGCATTCATTCAATTCATCGATTCAAATTAACATAAAGGCTTCTACAACATGAATTCAGAGCCGAACACTGTTGCTCCTGCGTTCAGATAGAAAAACGTTCCATTGCTTTGATCAGAGCCGAACACTGTTGCTCCATGTGTTCAGATAGAAAAACGTTCCATTGCTTTGTCACTGCGCTTTTGACATGTTCGCAACCAAACAACGTATGAGAGCATCAATTTACAAATTCAGCTCTATCAATTTAACGCCACAGCAACCATTTGTGGCCTATGCAGGTCATTACGCCTTTCATTCAGCGCCCTTCAATTGCTATCGAACCCAACCATTACGCCTTTCAGCGCCCTTCAATTGCTATCGAACCACAACAACCATTACGCCTTTCATTCAGCGCCCTTCAATTGCTATCAACCCAATTTATTCAATCTTTAAAGCAGATACGATTCAACGCATGCATTGATGCTCCTGTGCTCAATCAGCTTAGATTACAATCGATTCAAATAGAAAAACTCTGTTTCGGTCAAAATGAAAAACCCTGTTTCAATTCAAATTGAGAACTGAATTCTTTCAGTTGTTATACAGGGCGCAGCCCTTCCAATTGTTTTTTCACTCTCTAATAAATACAAACCACCGAAAACATTACCATATATTTACATTGCATTCTGGTGCAATTCCGACAATTGTAACACATCTGCGTTACATTCCTTGTAAGTTACAAATGTTATCAAAACATTTACACCATCTGCGTTATTAGTGTGGCAATAAACGAATAAATAACCATATATCGATTGTAACATTCCAATGCAATCTAGTTCCAAAGTGTTACCAACCATCCATCGATATATCAACAAAAAGCCAGGTATAAATCAAGCACCGATACACCCAACTATATAACAGTTTGCCCTTTCAATATGATTATATAAGAGCGTTCATCACAACACAGGAACCATCATCCTCATAGATCATTCAATGCTTTTGGTTTATAACCACAACTCATACAAGTGCGCCTCACTAAACCATTTCAGAAATCAACACGCAATTTCTAAAAACCACACTTATCATATTAATAAACAAATACTTACAAACTTCCTTTGTGGCCTGATATTCAACATTTTGGCCCTTACAATTGCTGAAGGCTTACAGCCTTGCTGTTCAAGCCTGCTTTCAGCCTCACACTCTCTCACAATCTCTCATTGTTTCTCTCACAAATCCCCTTCCTATTTATACAATTTTTAAAAATCAGTTAATTAAATGCTCAATCCCTTAAAATCCTTAACAAACCCCTAAATTTCTCAACATCCCTAAAGAATAGGTTTTTATCCCTAAAATCCTTCAATTTATTAAATTTCCTCATATCCTTTTATTAATAAAAGGATATTTACATAAATCCTCACCTTCTCCTATTTAATTCAAATTAATTAATAAAATATTAAAAATCATCACACCCCATATTTACAAATTAACATTATCACACCCCATATTTACAAATGGAGAAAAAGGTCTTGATGCTCCTGCATCGGGTTCTGCCACTTTTGAAGCTCTTTGTAGAGAATCAAAGTGGTAGCATATTAAAGTCTTAAGAATATACAGAGGAGGAGAACATATTCTAAATACCCCTCGCATTTTTGCAGAAAATGGAATGCACAAGCAATTTACGTTAGTTGCATACACCGCAGCAAAATGGAGTTGCTGAAAGGAAAAATAGAACCATCATGGACATGGTAAGAAGTATGCTGAAGGCAAAACATTTTCCAAATGAATATTGACCTGAAGCTATACATTTTACAAAATATGTACTGAATATATTCCCAACAAAGAGTGTTATGAACGGAGTTTTGGAAGAAGCATGGAGTGGCATAAAACAATTTGTCACCCACATGAGATTTTTCGGTTGTGTGGCTTATGCACACATTCCAGATCAGCTAAGTAATAATGAGGATAGTAAGGGGGAGAAGTGCATATTTGTTGGATATAGTGAAGAATCCAAAGCATACAGATTGTATAACCCATCCACCAAGAATTTTATGATAAGAAGAGATGTGAAATTTATTGAAGAAGGAGCTTGGGATGGAAGCATCGAGAAAACAATGAATTTAAAAAACTGCTTGTCTCATGATGAAGATGAGGAAGAGATGGCTGAAATAGATCCCTCATTAGCAGTACCACCTCCACCAACACAAGGATAGCAAGGGACACCACAAGCAGGTATGAGAACACCCTTGAGAAGTGATGACAGTGCTTCTCCAAGCACATCACAGGGAGCAGATTTGAGCACTTCTACAAGCACAAGTTCAACAAGTGAAAGAGGAACCAGATTCAAAAGTCTGTATGAAATTTATGAGCAAGAAGAATGTACGAACTCTTTATTTGAATTGTATTGTCATATAGAAGATCCTATTCATTTTGAAGAAGCTATAAAAGATAAGAAATAGATAGATGCTATGGATGAAGAGATAAATGCCATAGATAAAAATAATACATAGGAATTAGTTGATCTCTCAAAAGGTAAATAAGTGATTGGAGTTAAATGGGTTTATAAAACCGAAAGCAATGTTGAAGGTAAGATTGAAAGGCACAAGGTCAGACTTGTTGTAAAAAGCTACAAGTAGCAACAAGGAAGAGATTATGAGGAAACTTTTGCACTGGCTGCAAGAATGGAAAAAGTAAGAGCAGTGTTGTCTATAGCAGCACAACACAAATGAAAAGTTTATCAAATGGATGTGAAATCAACATTCCTGAATGAGTATTAATGGAAGAGGTTTATGTTGAACAACCTTTAGGCTATGAGAAAGAAGGCCAAGAGCATAAAGTATGCAGATTGAAGAAAGCTCTGTATGGACTGAAACAAGCGCCAAGAGCATGTTACAGTAGGATAGATGCCTATCTACTGAAAAATGGGTTTGAGAAATGTGAAGGAGAACCCACATTATACATCAAAAAAAAATATGGTAAGATGTTGATTGTTGTTTTATATTTTGATGATGTTATATTCACATGTAATGATTCTTACCTCATTGAGAATTTTAAAACAGTGATGAAAGAAGAATTTGAGATGACCGATATGGGATTGCTGAAATACTTTGTTAAGTCCCTATATTAATAGTGTAGCCTCTTATTATGTTAGTGTATCCCCCCTTATTGTTATTATTGTACCCTTGTAACCCCCATTTTTTTATTATTGTGCCCTTAAATTATTATTGTTAGGTCGGCTAGGATTACATTGTGGCCCACTAGGATTACAATATGGCCCCATGGACTCCTATATATAGAAAGGAGGTTTTGTAAATTGTATCATCCAAGAATTGTTCATTTATGTAATGTATTGGAGGTTGCCCCATCGAAGTGGCTTATTTCTAAGGCGTTCATATCTCTTTTCTTCTATTTTTGGAGCTGGTTACACAACATTTGGTATCAGAGCTTTGGATTCTAGAGTTTCGCTGCTCCAAACAGGTCATCGTGGAATTTTCGCTATAAATTGTTTTCTACGAAGTTTCAGAAGTTGAAATTTTTAGGGTGCGAAGCTAAAATCTTGAGGAAGTTTTTCTAAAAATTTCAGAGCTTGGTTCGCACTATTTTCGGAGATATCATCTGTGGAAGTTAGGTCTTTTTTCAGGCTCCTAAACAGGTCATCGTGGCATTGTCGCTATAACTTTTTTTCTACGATGTTTCAGAAGCTGAAATTTTGAGGGTGCGAAGCCAAAATCCTGAGGAAGATTTTCTAAAAATTTCAGAGCTTGATTCGCAATATTTCAGAGATATCATCTATGGAAGTTAGGTCTTTTTTCAGGCTCCTAAACAGGTCATCGTGGCATTTGCACTATAAATTTTTTTCTACGAAGTTTTAGAATCTGAAATTCGTATGGTGCGAAGCTGAAATCCTGAGGAAATTCGTCAAAAAATTTCAGAGCTTAGTTCGCAATATTTTTGGAGATATGATCTGTGGAAGGTAGTGCTTTTTCAGGCTCCTGAATTTCATCTCAAAGAGGTGATCGTGGGAAAAGTTCAATAACTCTCTCTCTGGGCATTGGATTGGAGTTCTGTCAAAAGTGGTCGCAATTATACGAACTGTAGCGTCTTGGCTATCAATTTCAGAGACAAAGTATGAAACAGTGACACGTGGCAAGTCGTACAAGTTCGATGTACTAAACCAATCCATAATTAGGTCATTGTGGAAAATTAGACATAACTTTGTCTTGAAGAATCCAAATCAGATCAGACCTGTGAAATTTTAAAGAAGCTTCAGAGGCCTAATATAAGGCTGAATTTCAGATATTTAGGATCTGCAATTATAGAGATAATTTAATTTCAATATCTAGCTCCTCAAAAGCAAGAGAAAGCTATACTATGACGCATGAAGAGGAAGAGTTGCAGTATGAGATATCAAAATTACGGTACCAAGTGCAACAAGTTCCAATCTTACGAAGAGAAATTGAAGATTAAATAGATGGTTTAAAAGCATAAATGGAGGCTAATTTGGATGGTTTGAAGGATCAAATAATAGCCAATATGGATGATAAATTAGTGGAAGATCACATCGAGCATCAACAACAAGTTCTCCAACTCTCAAAGGATAACCCAACTTTGGTGCATAATCTAATGAAACAACAGGAAGATTAACATCACATCGAAAGAAGTTATGAAGCAGTCATAGAAACAATAACTCAACAAGTATGATCAATTTCAGAGTATCTCAGCAAGTGGAAGAACTTTCATGTACAATATTTCACATGGGAGGATGAGAATTTTATACAGAAGCATCAAGAAATAATCAAGCGTTGAGGACAACACTTGTTTGAAGGAGAGGGGCATGTTAAGTCCCTATATTAATAGTGTAGCCCCTTATTATATTAGTGTAGCCCCCCTTAATGTTATTATTGTACCCATGTAACCCCCATATTGTTATTATTGTGCCCTTACATTATTATTGTTAGGTCGGCTAGGATTACATTGTGGCCCCACTAGGATTATATTGTGGCCCCATGGACTCCTATATATAGAAGGAGGTTTTGGTTCATTTGGATCATCCAAGAATTGTTCATTTATGTAATGTATTGGAGGTTTCTCCCTCGAAGTGGCTTATTTCTAAGGCGTTCATATCTCTTTTCTTCTATTTTTGGAGCTAGTTACACAACAACTTCTTAGGAATATAAGTAGAGAAAAATGAAAATAAAAAATTTATTTCTCAAGCAAAATATGTTAAAGAAGTTTTGGAAATATTTAACTTGCAGGATTGCAAAGCAGCAATTACTCCTACAGTGATGGGATTGAAACTGAGCAAAGAAGATAGTAGCAAGGATTTTGATCCAAGTTTGTATAAGAGCATAGTTGGCAGCCTTATGTATTTGACTGCAACTAGGCCATATATTATGCATGATGTAATTTTAATTTCCAGATTTATGGAAAGGCCAAAGGAGGCACATTGGAAAGCATAAAAAATAATTCTAAGTTATGTGAAAGGAACAAAGAGGTATGGTATTTTATACACCACTTCATAAAATTTTGAATTGATTGGATATACTAACAGTGATTGGATATATTGACAGTGATTAGCCTGCAAGTATAGATGACAGGAAAAACACCTCTCTGTAAGTTTTCCATATGGGATCACACTACTACACCAAGGGAATTTTAAGACATTTGTTTAAGACAAAAGAAATCTTTTGTCTTAAAAAGTCACTTTTCATTTTAGTTATTTTATATTAAAATTTAATATCAATTGAATTGTCTTAAATATAAAATTTAAGACAAAAATAGTGTGAGACAAAAATAATTTGAGACAAAATTTTATATTTAAGACAAAAGCAATTTGAGACAAAAATATTTAAGACAAAAACAATTTGAGACAAAAAATTTAAGACGAAAAAATTTAAGACAAAAGTATTTTAAGACAAAATTTTATATTTAAGACAAAACGAATTTGAGACAAAAATATTTTAAGACAAAACTTTATATTTAAGACAAAAGCAGTTTGAGACAAATATATTTTAAGACAAAAGCAATTTGAGACAAAAATATTTTAAGACAAAATTTTAGATTTAAGATAAAAGCACTTTGAGACAAAAATATTTAAGACAGAACTTTATATTTAAGACAATGGTGACTTAAGACAATGACAATTAAGACAAAACCCATTTAGGATAGTTAGCAATTAAGACAAAATCATTAGCATTGGGAAGTTTGCATTGAAATATCCATGAGTGGATAGTGGATAAAATTATATTTTTTTATTTTTGAAAATCGATATTCAAACCACATGAAATTTAATCATGTCATATTTATTTCTTTTATATTATATTTTTCTTTTTTCATCAAACCACATTCTAAAAATTTAATAAATAAATAGATAAAAAAAATATTATTTTTTGGTTGGCAACTCAAGGGGATTTGAACTTTGAATCTCGTGTTTTAACCATAACTGCTCCAACACTAATATTCTTGGGCATATTATGTTTTTTCCTGCTAACCGCTCCAAATACAACCTCTAAGAACTAGTAGGGTCCAAGGAAAAGAGCTACAAGTTCCCCAAATCTGATCTGCATTTCATGGACAATCACATTTCCCCCAAATGTCCTCCACATATTTGCCTTGGTGTATTGGAGTTTGAAAAAGACACAAGATGCCACAAGTAATCCTAATCATAAGACTCAACTTTCCTAATGACTAGGAGGCCTTAAAAATAAAGAAACATCTTAACTTATGCCTAAAATTACTAAAATTTCCTATCCCAAATATGAAATTAGAAATTCTACAAAATTATAGGGCAACAAGGAAACCAACTTCCTCTTCCAAAAATCTCTTAGACCTTATGGAGGACAAATACAAATTTTGAAATAAATTGTTGAAATTATGCTCTTGCATCAATAGTTACCAATGTATCCTTGTAGGCCACCCGCTTTAACAATAGTAATACCAATGTCCTTTACCAGCTAGAAGGAACTCCTTACATAATTCTCTCTTAGATCCCCTTAACCCATTGCAATGATTGTCTTTGATGCCTACCTAGTTGCAAGCACATTAAGAAGCAATGTAGCATATTGATGGTTGAGGATTTCGATAAGTATGTGATTTTGTTGACATCTTGTGACTGTCCCTTATGTGAATATATAAAATCTTGGATGCATGTCGCCCTGAAACTATAACATGACTTAGTATTGCCTATCATACCGTGTCACTTCCTCCTCGAGACACCTAGAACTTGCTAACACTTCCTATCACACACTCTTATTCATTCATTTATGAATTTTGACCTAGTGCGCCTCTGTTATGTTTTCCTGGCACTCCCTAACACTCCTTAGCACACATTGGCACACCTAGGCACTTGGAACAACTTTGTATGCTTCCCTAGCACTCTAACATGCCTTGGCACTTCCTAGAATACCGTGTCACTCCCTTCTTAACACACCTGGAACTAGCTTATACTTCATTTCCATGCATTTTAAACTACTGCCCCCTTGTGTTTCCCTGACACTTGGCCCTCACACTCCCTAGCATGTGTTCATGCCACACCTTGGCACCTGCCACATCTTGGCATGCCTATCATGCCTTGGAACGACCTAACATGTCTTAGTACTTGTAGGAATTCCCTGACACACCTTGGTATTCCTTAGCTTTCAAGTCGTCATAGATAACCTTGCTTTTTTTGTGACTTGGGAACCCAACCAAGTCATTGGAAAATCGATGTTGTGCCTAGCCCAAAGTTTCCCTTTGTCTGAAACTACTTTGTCCAACCCTTTATGTAACCATAGGCTTACCTCCTACAGGTCTTATTCTGACCTTCTCCTAACACACTTTATCCTTGAGACACTTGGAATTCGTTGACACTACTTGGCACACACTCTTATTCGTTCATTTCCATGCATTTTGACCTATTTCTCCCTTGCAATGTCTTGGCACTCCCTGAGAGTCCTCAACATCCAATGACACTTTCTGGCATGTGTTAGCATGCCTTTTCATTCCTTGGCACACATTGACAATCCTTAGTTATCATGCCCTCACAATTACCCTTACTTTTTTGCAACTTGGGAACCCAACCAAGTCTTGCCTTGAATATAACAACTTGACCAAGTTACGGTTACTACAACTAGATTGTGCCTTGTTCACCTAAGAAATGACTATAACCCCTCACCCATTTAACCCCCTAAACGCTAAACCCCTAACCCATTTAACCCCTTAAACCCTTAACCCCTAACCCCTTAAACCCTAATTCACAACCCCTAACCCATTTAACCCCCTAAACCCCTAAAACCCTAACCCATTTAACCCCCAAACCCTAACCCCTAACCCCTAAAATACTTAATTGCTAAATCCCCTAACCCCCTAAACCTCTAAACCCCTAACCCATTTAACCCCCTAAACCTCTAACCTCTTAACCTCTAACCCCTTAACCCCTTAACCCCTAACCCCTAACCCCTAAAATCCTTAACTACTAAATCCCCTAACCCCCTAAACCTCTAAACCCCTAAACCCATTTAACCCTGTAAACCCTAAATGACTAACCCTTAACCCCTAACCCCTTAAGCCCTAATTCCCAACCCCTAACCTATTTAACCCCTAAAACCCTAACCCATTTAACCCTTAAACCCTAAACCTCTAAACCCTTAAATCCCTAAACCACTAACACCTAAACCCCTAATCCCTTAACCCCTAAACCCCTAAACTGTTAACGCTTAACCATTAACCCATTAACCCCTTAACCCTAACCCCTAAAATCATTAACTGCTAAATCCACTAAGCCCTAAGCCCCTAATCCCTAATCCCTTAACCACTAGCTCATTATTCACCTAACCCCTAACTGCGCCTAAATCCCCTAACGCCTAAGCCCCCAATCCCTAATCCCTTAACCAATAACTCATTATTCCTCTAACCCCTAAATGCGCCTAAATCCCATAACCCCTAAACCCCCAATCCATAACCCCTTAACCACTAACTCATTATTCCCCTAACCCCAATCCCTAATCTCTTAAATACTAATGCATTATGCCCCTAACCCTTAAGCCCCCAATCCCTAACCCCTTAACCACTAACGAGAATATACCATAGTGGGCATGCACAAGAAGAAGAACCAAAGAAATCAAATTCAATAAAGGAAGCACAACCACCACTCCAAACTCGCTTCTCTAAAACACATGCAACTGCAATAAATCCCACTGAAGCTTACAAATTTATCAAGCCCTAATTAAATTACTAATAAATTCAACAAGCCAACATGCTACAATTTGTTGAGTCAACCCCAAATCAATTAGTAATTATTGCATGAATGTACATTTGTTTGTAGTTTTATTTAAAAGGCTAAAATTCTCTCAAGAGCATATAGAATATATCCAAAAGTTTAAAAAATGGAAATTTTGCTTACCTCCACAAGGTATCATCACACCCGGCTAGGTGAAAACATACAAGTCTAAATCTTCTACCTCTAAGTCTCAATGGCACTTCAACATGTCAATAACATACTTGCAACAATGCTTAATGAGTTTTGTCTATTGGCTAAAGATATGTACATCCATCCATCCAAAAATAAACATCTCAATCAATCCAACACCATAAATTGTGCTAAATAGTTCATCATGTTATTTCAAATATTACAATATTTTCTTATATTAGCTCACATATTCCTTGAATATTTGAAAGCCAAACTACCTTAGCACAATATACCAAAAAGATTTGTACTCTAAAAGACAAAAAAAGACAACAAACTAAAATAGGAACTTTAACTGTAATCCAGACACTTCATTCTTAGCAACATGATATCTAATGAAGATGATATGTGGAAAAAAAGGCTTCATATATTGTCTATCACATGTCAAACCGAGTGAACAAACACATGCATAGAAAACATTAGAAATAGGGTTCATAGATTGACTTGTATTATATGGTTTAAAACCCTTCTTGTCTCCTTCAAGGGGGTTTCTGGAGGTCTTAAAAAAGACTTCCTTTTGCTAACTAAATGGATTTTTTCTTTCACACATGTATGGAAACATACTTTCCAAATCATATTGTAATAGATTAATAAGGTGATATTATTGGTATTAACTACACCTTATTTGGAGACATCATTTTTATTGTAGGGGTTGGTATCTTTCTATTGGATGTGGTTGGTGATGTGAAGACTACTCAATCTCTAGTAAAGATTCATACTAACTCTAACAAGCTTATGGATGCTTTTTTACAAAGGGAGACCCCTCTAAGCTTAACTCATTGGATTCTTTGTTTGTTCATGCTAATTATTGTTCTCAACTTTCCTTCTCCAAGGGGTTGAGACTATTTGCTTCATTTATTTTATATGGCCCGGTGAAAGAAGAAGAATGGAGATTGTCTCCACATCTTTTCCATTTCGCTAAGTTACAAAAAAAGAGTCAAATTATATAGCCAATAGACTAATAGTTTCTTGATACACCTTTAGTGAGCTATGCATAGCTCTCACCTATCACTGTAGCTCAATGAAATGACATCTAATAGCTCCAAGACACCATTATAAATGGAGTAGTTGTGAATTTGTTGTTAAATTATCGCCTCCAAATGTTCAATTCTCATGAATTTTGGGGGAGCGGGGTCTTTTGGTGTATTGAGCGGGGCAAGGGGACATAAGGGTAGCATGGATGGGTAGAAGTGAGAGGTTCGAGCATGGTTTACTGAGATCTATAATCCTAACATTAGAGAATGAGAAGGAGCCTTAGGGCCTTATGGCATAGGGGCTATGGGACCTATAGGTAAGGCAATGAGAGAAATTGATAGGGGAACTCCCAATAGTTGTGACAAGGGGATTAGGGGCCACATTATCACAACCCATACGCACTTAACCCATAACCACTAAAGTCCCTATCCCTTCAACCCCAAAGCCACAATCCCTTAATCCCTACACCCATAACTCATAAAAAATTAACCCCTTGATCCCTTAAACCCAAAGCCATTAACCCCTTAACCCCTAACCACTAACTTATAATCCTTGAACCCCATAAACCCTAATCCCATATCCTCTTAAACCTTGACCCTTAACCCATAATCCCTAACCCTTAAACTCATTAACCCCTAACCCCTTAACCTTCTGACACCTAAATAACATAACCCTTAGGCACTTAACCCCTAAATCCCCTAACATGTAAGCCCTTGATGGTTGAGATTAACCCCTAAATCCCTTAGCCACTAAGCCATTAACCTCTAACCCTTAAACCCCCTAACCTATAAATCCCATAAGCCCTAACCCTTTCCCCTTTACCCTTAACCCCTTGCTCCTAAACCCTTAAACCCATTAACTCCTAGAACCCCTTATCCTTTATCCCAAACCATAGGTGCTCCAACGCTAATAGTCTTGGGCATATTATGCTTTTTCCTGCTAACCGCTCCAAATACAACCTCTAAGAACTAGTAGGGTCCAAGGAAAAGAGCTACAAGTTCCCCAAATCCGATCTACATTTGATGGACAATCACATTTCCCCCAAATGTTCTCCACATATTTGCCTTGGTGTATTGGAGTTTGAAAAATACATAGGATGCCACAAGTAATCATAATCATAAGACTCAACTTTCCTAATGACTACGAGGCCTTAAAAATAAAAATAAAAACATCTTAACTTATGCCTAAAATTACTAAAATTTCCTATCCCAAATATGAAGTTAGAAATTCTACAAAATCATAGGGCAACAAGGAAACCAACTTCCTCTTCTATAAATCTCTAAGACCTTATGGAGGACAAATACAAATTTTGAAATAAATTGTTGAAATTGTGCTCTTGCATCAGTAGCTACCAATGTATCCTTGTAGGCCACCCCCTTTAACAATAGTAATACCAATGGCCTTTACCTAGAAGGAGCTCCTTACATAATTCTCTCTTAGATCCCCTTAACCCATTGTAATGATTGTCATTGATGCCTACCTAGTTGAAAGCACATTAAGAAGCAATGTAGCATATTCCTGGTTGAGGATTTCGATAAGTATGTGATTTTGTTGACATCTTGTGACTGTCCCGTATGTGAATATATAAAATCATTTTTTTTTATACCAATTTAAGGATTGACACCATCAAGTGTGTGCCCTAACATGGATGGAACACTAACTGCATGTTGTATATATTGTAATGTAAATGAATAATCTCTTCTGGAAAAGGCTCCACTCATAATGCCATTTCGCAAATTCTTGCACTCAGTAATCGTGGTCAGATTTTAAGGTGCCATGTTCTCGTAAGGGTAAACCTACCTATCCATCTCTTTAAATGCACACATCACACATGTTGGCTTGATCTTGTGCTTGTTGTGGGGAAAATGTTGTTGCAGTGGAACCCCCAAATTAGATTTATTTGGGTTGACCCTGATTTGAATAGCTTTGAATGACTTCAAATTACCCTTTCCTTGACTGCGCAATCCTCATTGGCATCTCCAATGGATGTGTGATGCATTGGATGCATCAACATAGTCACAACTGATAGTCACACTACCCTTTCACCTATCTCTCCACTGAGTCTCCACTGGAACTCCCATGCAAGTAGTTAACTGTTGTATCTGTTCAGTTGATTAATGAGTTATTATTTTTGAATTAATTTAACTAATTAATTCACTGCACTCCCACTAATGTATCAATCAGTTAGAAATAGACACAATTAGTTCAATTGAGTTTAACTCCAAGGATGTAGTTAAACTGAAACAAACTCCATGAACTACTTCACCAACTCCATCATAACTTTGCCACTTGAGTCCTGACTTGAGTCCTCCATGCATGAACACCGTTAAACCCTAGGAATTGTGTAATTCCTTCAGCTAGCTAATCTACCACACCTGTTAACTGAAATTAAGTGCTCCAAGAGAATAAGTTGTTATTTAGGGTCTAATTATTAGTAAGAGCTAATAATAATCGACACTTCTATTTTTAGATTAGCGATCTATAAATAGACTTCACCCAATATGTCTAAAAATAGAAATCCATCTATTTTTCCAACTTGACCAACCATCCACAAATAGCATCCTGCAACTTCTGAAATATGGTCTCCATGTCTAAAAATAGACATAGTCTAAAAATAGACTTGCGCCAAAAATAGCCTATGAGCCCACTTAGTGAAGGCGAATCTTTTCACTAAGCTCATCATCTTGTTGAATCTCAACACCTAGAACTCGCTAACACTCCCTGTCACACACTCTTATTCATTCATGTATTAACTTTGACCTAGTGCTATGTTATGTTTTCCTGGCACTCCCTAACACTCCTTAGCACGCATTGGCACACCTTGGCACTTGGAACATCTTTGTATTCTTCCCTAGCACTCTAACATGCCTTGGAAATTCCTAGAATATTGTGTCACTCGCTTCTTAGCACACCTGGAACTGGCTGATACTTCATTTCCATGAATTTTAAACTAGTGCTCCCTTGTGTTTCCTTGACACTTGGCCCTCACACTCCCTAGCATGTATTCATGCCACACCCTGGCACCTGCCACATCTTGGCATGCCTATCATGCCTTGGAACTACCTAACATGTGTTAGTACTTCTAGGAATTCCCTGACACACCTTGGTATTCCTTAGCTTTCATGCCGTCATAGATAACCTTACTTTTTTTGCGACTTGGGAACCCAACCAAGTCAATGGAAAATAAATGTTGTGCCCAACCCAAAGTTTCCCTTTGTCTGAAACTACTTTGCACAACCCTTTATGTAACCATAGGCTTACCTCCTACAAGTCTTATTTCGGCCTTCCCCTAACACACTTTATCCTTGAGACACTTGGATTTCATTGACACTACTTGGCACACACTCTTATTCGTTCATTTCCATGCATTTTGACCTAGTTCTCCCTTGCAAAGTCCTGGCACTCCCTAACACTCCTCAACATCCATTGACATTTTCTAGCATGTGTTAGCATGCCTTTTCATTCCTTGGCACACATTGACACTCCTTAGTTCTCATGCCCTCACAATTACCCTTACTTTTTTGGAACTTAGCAACCCAACCAAGTCTTTCCTTGACTATAACAACTTGACCAAGTTATGGTTACTACAACTAGATTATGCCTTGTTCACCTAATAAATGGCTATAACCCCTCACCCATTTAACCCCCTAAACCCTAAACCCCTAACCCATTTAACCCCCTAAACCCTAAACCTCTAAACCTTTAACCCCTAACCCCTTAAACCCTAATTCCCGACCCTAACCCATTTAACCCCTTAAACCCCAAAAAACCTAACCCATTTAACCCCCAAACCCTAACCCCCAAAACCTAACCCCTAACCCCTTTAACCCCTAACTGCTAAAATCCTTAACTGCTAAATCCCCTAACCCCCTAAACCTCTAAACCCCTAACCCATTTAACCCCCTAAACATCTAGCCCCTTAACCTCTAACCCCTTAACCCTTTAACCCCTAACCCTAAAATCCTTAACTACTAAATCCCTTAACCCCCTAAACCTCTAAACCCCTAAACCCATTTAACCCCGTAAACCCTAAACGTCTAACCCTTAACCCCTTAAGCTCTAATTCCCAACCCCTAACCCATTTAACCCCTTAAACCCCTAAAACCCTAACCCATTTAACCCCGAAAACCCTAAACCTCTAAACCCTTAAACCCCTAAACCACTAACACCTAAACCCCTAACCCCTTAACCCCTTAACCCCTAAACTGTTAACGCTTAACCATTAACCCATTAACCCCTCACCCCTAACCCCTAAAATCCTTAACTTATAAATCCCCTAAGTTTCTAATCCCTAATCCCTTCACCACTAACTCATTATTCACGTAACCCCTAACTGCGCCTAAATCCCCCAACCCCTAAGCCCCCAATCCCTAATCCCTTAACCACTAACTCATTATTCCCCTAACCCCTAAATGCCCCTAAATCCGCTAACCCCTAACCCCCCAATCCATAACCCCTTAACCACTAACTCATTATTCCCCTAACCCGAATCCCTAATCCCTTAAATACTAACTCATTATGCCCCTAACCCCTAAATGCGCCTAAATCCCCTAACCCTTAAGCCCCCAATCCCTAACCCCTTAACCACTAACACATTATTCCCCTAAACCCTAAACCTCTAACCCTTAAGCCCCTATTCCCCTAACCCCTTATTCTACCTGGCTCGTGGTGCTTTCTTGAGGCCATACAAGGATTTCACCGCTTGCATGCTTTATGTTCCTAACCCTTCACAAAAAATCCTTCTAGTTGGGACACAAAAACATTCTCTTTCATATCTCCATTCAAGAAAGCAATTTTTACATAAATTTGATGGAATTTCCAACTTTTTGAGTTTCTAGGGCAAAGAATGTCCATATGGTATCCCATTTTGCTATGGGGGAAAATTTATTCTCATAATAGACCCCTTCTTTTTGTGTAAAACCTTTTGCCACAAGCCTAGATTTATTCTTTTCAAGTGATCCATCTTCTTTATACTTGTTTTTGAAAAATGTTAGCGCTTAATTTAGCAAGGGTCCTAGGAGGGGTTCCAAAGGGACTACTACTAGATCAAGTGGAAACAATGGGACAAGGACCCATTGTCACCTCATTCAATTTCCCTTGCTCTTTATGAACTTTCACTGATGGGAGTAGTCTTGATATAGGGAAATTACTAGAATGATGAGACCAATAATGATGCACAATGTGATTTCCAATGCCCATTCAAAGAAGAGGATTAGATAATAGGTTCCCTACTTTAGAAGCAAAAGAAGGACTCTCCAAGAAAGGCCTGAGGGAAAGATGACCTCGGGTTTAGGAATATTAAAAAATGATGAATGCCTAAGATCAAAACTTCCAAAATCCCTCTCTTGTGATTGACGTGTTTATACTAGGCTTCAAAGTGAGGCAAGTAAAAATTCAATTAAATTATGAGCTTTGGGAGAATCTGGGGTGACTTTCCATGAATTGTTTTTTGAGAGAAATACTATAAGAGACTAAGGTTTGGGAGATATACCGTGGTAAAGGCTCATCCAATGATCATTTATAGTTAAGATAATAAGTTTTGAATGATGAACTACAAAGTGAAAACCTTCAAGAAATCCTCAAGTCAAAGGAGCATCAAGGGTTCCCTCCTGGTGTGATAGTTAGGGCATCAATTTATTTGAAATTCCACCATCGTATTTTGTTCAAAATTGGAGGATGCCTAGAGCTCTAATCTAGCCTAGGAAGCGATGCCTTGCTTGAGGGCCTTTTTCTATTTTTATACACCTTATCCTTTTTTATTTTAGCCTCTCTATGCATCATACTATTTTAGAGAAAATAAACCTTTATTCCCACACCTTGCATGTGAGCCTCTTCTTGGAAACTCCACATGATGCAATTCAACCTAGCCATATATGCATGGTTTATTTTCTTCATGAAGTCAAATTAGACCTATTTTCATCCACACATGTTAATTATTACAATGAGAAAGGTAAATATTGAGAGGTGATATAGTCAAAAGGATTATTATTGGCATATTTCGTGTTTCAACCATGCAAACGGTGAACAGTCTTGGAGAAGGTGTGCTCAAGGAGGATCATTCTAGGAAATGTTTGTATTTCATCCCTACAAACAAAAATCAATAGATATATATGGTTACTAAAGGAAAAGAACAAGTTATTACAAAGGGGACACCATACTGAACTATTTCTACTAGATTGGAACTTCATAATAAGAAAAAAAATAGATATCATGGAGAAGTAGTGCCACGGTGTTGTGTTGACTTGTTGCTCATACATTTAATGCACTATTCTGAGTATTACGTGCTAAAATAACACATATTTTAGAAGACATGTGCCTCACTAAAGATACATTAAACACAATTCTCAATTAAAGGGAAAACATTAGCTACAAAGTGTTTTGAGGAGATGTGTGCTTTCAACAAACCTAGTTTTGAAAGAGAGAAAATTCACTAGAGAGATCGATGCTATTTAATGAAAATTCACTAGACTAGAAATTTAGTACCGATTTCAAGGTAGATCGATGCTATTTAATGAAAGTGCCCTAGATTTTGATTGAGGTATAAAGCACCTGAGTATATTGTGAAAATGGAATGTTGGAGAGGTTTTAATTATGCATTTTATTGTGTAATTACAGTAAAATAATATGAGCAGTGGTTTTACATATCCGCGACTTGTAGCTGACCATTTATGGTTTTATTGGATAAAAACCACAGAAGCTTAGAAGTAGAAGTCCATTCCTACGTTGATGAATGAACAGGGGGGTTTTGATGCATGTTCGAAACATTAAAATGTATCACGGTGGAAGACCAAGCAAAGGCACAACACCATTGAAATATTGTAGTGAAGAATTAAAGGCAAAATACACACAACAAAAACGCTATGAAAAGGAGAAGTGATTGGTCAAGCAATGACACGGTGGAACTTTGGTCACAACGCAACGAACCAAGAGGTGGCATTAGATATAAGCCAATAGCTGTGTGGTGGATTTTTTTGATAGAACCGGATTGTTCAAATGGTCGAACGAAGGAGTAGCAGTGAATTTATGAGAATGGAATGGAATCCATTCTCCGCGTAACGGTGGTTTAAGCTTGTGGACCTGAGGCGTTAGTAATTGCATTATGGATCAAAGTATAGTGTCGAAGGATTGGATGGGAACCTGGCCCTATTTGGTCGACTGCGTAGAGAGTGAAGGTTTAATGAAACCATAAGTCAAGCAATGGACCGAATGAGGAATCAATGAACAAAAAGCGAGGACGCAGTGAAGTATGAGTCAAGACTCATTCAATGGCAGAGAATTGAACCGTGCAAATCGAAGGTGTAGAATTGAAGGCGAAATTTTGAAGTGAAGCAGTTTGGGAAAACCACATATGGTTTTTACGTGGCTTCCAAATGGTAAGCAGTTTCTTTGAAATAGAACACGATATCACTCGTTGCTCGACACATGGTGATAGGCGGTTTTAGAATCCCACTTATGTCACGTAATTTTGGGAAAACAAAGGATGTTCATGTTAGTCACACGATTTCCGTCCGATCTTAACCATCAGAGATCAACGGTGTTCGCGTTGTCAAGTTACACAAGGGTTAACAAAGGGTCCAAATGCATGGTTGAGGCGTGAACGAAGTGTACATTTATGAATATTGGTGCGTGGTTAATTAACCAAGGTCAAAGACTTGGGTAATTGAAATGTTACGTGAGCACATTGAATAAAGAGCATATTTGGATTTCAAACATAAGAGTTTGCATCAGTTAAAGCGATATTGTTGTGGGAACTGGGTATAATCCTGTTGGTCAGGTTAATGTATGTTTTGACTTGCTGGTGATTTTTTCTCCTTTTAAAACCAAAACTAAATGTTCCCATATGATGCGAAGGTTCAATTGAGGATTGAATATGGACCAAAGTGAAGAGCGCGCCGAGTAAATACTTTGAGTACATGGTGCTTGTCTTCCCCACAAATAAACTTTGATTACATGGTTCTTTGTCAAATAAAATTTGATTAACTATAAAGGGAATAAGTTTTTTTGCATAATACACATGAAGCTCCAAGCTTATTTATTGAAACATATTTTTATGTATAAGTAATAGATTTGATTTGTACAATTTTTATATGTGTGGTCGCATGTTTTGGGCACATTGTTGGAGGTTTTATCTCTAGGATTGTGGATGACAAAGGAAACAAGGGGGTATATAAAGGTACAATTTCCTTATTGGAGAAGATTAAAGTTGCAAGTTCCTTCCCTACATTTTAATTTCTTTTTTATATTCTTACTTTCAAGATTAATACATTAGATACTAGATCTCTAGCATGGTTCTTTGCTTTTGTAATCTACTCTTTGGTAAGAACCACCATAAACATTTCCTTATGCTCTAAGATCATTAAAGTGACTTGGTTTGTTAAACTGTTCAGGTGTGAATGAAATTAAAATAAAATTGCGAAAGTATGGCAAAATTTTAATATTTAAAATCATTGTGGGTTGAGAGATCTGGGGTCAAACCCAAGGGCTATCGGCTATATTTGTATGGCAATATTTCGCAACTATTTTACAACTCAAAACTATAGGCCTGCTAGCCTATTAACACATTATGTTAAATTGTAGCGTCTTTGTTATGCGTTGGCGCCCGCAAGGTCACCCACAGATCAACCCCTGCGGCCTCCGGGCGGTTACCCGGTGGTGTTCTCAGAAGTGGGCGCCTGGAAAGGGCCGCCTCTGCCCGCCCTTTTCTGTTGAACTGTGCTGTCGACTACGCGACCGGCACCCCTGCGCAGCCTCCTGGTTCTGTTGGTGGCCCAAAAAGCGCTGGCCTCTCTGGAAATGTGACTGATGAGTTCACCGGTGCTGGAGCCGGCGGTCATGTCTCGCAGGGCATCGGTGCCGTCGTTGATGTCCGTTTTCCAACGGGGTTGCCGCCGACCCTCACAGCGTTGGAGGTCCTTGACAATCCCATTTGTCTTGTGCTCGAGGTCACCCAGCATTTGGGAGAGAACACTGTCAGGACCATTGCCATGGATGAAACTGAGGGGCTTGTCCGTGGTCAGAAGGTTTTGAACACGGGATCGCCCATCACGGTAAGGGCTCTATTTTGTTGCCCCTTTTTGGCTTTCCAAGAGGGGTATAAGTCTTTTTACGAGAGAAAATTTATTCACGTGGGTCCACGCAGCATATCATATGTTCATGAATTTGTGAACAGATACATTGGTTAAAATGCATCTCATATTTTGATCGATTTATTTTGCAGGCTTGAAAATGGATTTACTGATCGAAATGTATTATAGGGTTTTAGCTTCTGTTTCTCCCATCTTCCCTTAGTGAATTTATCGTTTTAATTGGTCGGATTTCGAATTTTTTTACAACGATTTCAATGAATATGTAATGCATTACAAATATGGTTTTTAGGTGAAACATGGTTGTCAGTCTTTCCGCTCCTTAAGGGACCTTATCGTTTAATAATCTGATAAATAAAATATGCTGATACGACTATATTCTGATAAATGGAATCTGTTCATTGTGCTACGAGTAATCTATTACGAAAACTAACCGAAAATCTACAAAAATTCTTCCGAGTTAAAAATGTGTTTCTTATCAAGTTACTCAAAATCTGTTGACAATCACGGCATTGGCCTATTCAATTTTTGTGAATAATGTATTTTTTTGGAATCTGTTATTTGCATTACCCTGAAGATTATATAATCCAAGAGTTGTACATGATCTCTTCTTGCTGTGTTACTTTGGAATCTGTTACTTGCATGCTTGTAAATATTCTAAAACCCTCTAGTCGTGCATGATCTGCTTGCTGTGTTCTTAGACCATATTACAGTGAACACAGCCCCAGTTAGCCCCCAGACGACATCATCAACCATTTTACAATGGTCAACACCCCTGCCTCAGCCATCAAGACTAGCAGGCCCTGACATCCTCTCTCTCTCTATCAAAACCAATATCTCTAGTCTTTGGCCTCCCTACTGTATTAGTGCTCTTAAATTTTGTATTCTAGATAGACTGCTAGGATATACCTTAGCTAGACATTTAGTTATGCTTCTTTCTTTTTCTACCTTTTGTGGTTTTCAATATTGTTATAGGACTTGTTTTAGTACTTCGACATTGTATTCACTCTTTGTTATCTCATGCAAGGCTACAAAGCCAAAGAACTGCCACAGTGACTGCTCCTTATGTATGCAAATATGTCCAATAGAATAACATAAACTCAGCACCCTCATCTGCTAGTTTAAATAATGTATTTAGGCTTCATATGCAGTGTATAGCATACTCAAACCAATCCTCCAAACAGGGGATCCTTACTGCTGAGAATACGCTACAGGACCATAAATCAACCTCTAATGAGGACAACATCCTCATTACATGAATAGGTGCCCTGCACATTAGCAGTATGCCATAGAAATAGCATTTAATCTCATGCAAATGAAACTCCAAAAGGCTAGTCTGGAAATAAGATACATGGATAGCCTAGAACTGATAGCATCTCCCTTCAGCTACAAGATGAGAACATCCATAACACTTCATTTGTCGACTATCAATATGATTAGTCTGGCAAGATTTCTATACATATTGCCTTCCATAGCAACGATCTTCCAGGCATACTAGTGACAGACAGTTGAGTTAAACTGCAGTATAAGGATCCATTCTAGATTCACCAATTGCATAAGATCTTAATCTCAGATCCTTGCAAACATCAACAAAAAATGCTTTTAGCTTTGTTGAAAGCTTTAGTCTGAAACAAAAATGATGATCTTTGTACATGCTTCAAATCAAATTCTGCTAATGCAAGACAACATGCATTAATTTCAATCTAAATGCCCTGTACAGTCTTCGTGGCTGCTAATGCTGCCAAGGTATTGATCTACATTGATGTATGGTTTCAGTTATGCTGTTCAATTTGTTGTTCATGTCATTGTAGTTTTTTCTCTCTGATTCTTTTATAAGGTCTTAACAATGAATTTATTCATCTGGGAACAAGGAAAATTGATTAGGTTCTCCCTTTTTCTTTATTAGTAGTTTTATTTCTGCACTTTTTCTTCTTCCTTTGATGAACTAAGTTGCAGATTTGGAAACATATTACAGCCATGAAACAACACTTTTATAATTTGATTAAAACAAGAAATGTTTCTGGGAAAGTGAGTCAAATTCTTGCTTTCATAATCAACGTTAAGTAATAGGTGGTTTGGAGGAGCAGCATGAGCATCAGAAGCTTTTGTGGGGGTCTTACAGGTTTCAGTGGTGTGCCTGATGTACATTAGCTATTGATATTAACTTCATATTGGGCATTGCTTGTTTTTGAACTTGTAATTATGAATGGCTAGATGTTTTATGGGATGTAGATTTATAGGTTATATGCATCAAGAGTAGTGAACAATGTGAGAGCTGGTTCGGAATGAAAAGGGCAGAGCTGTATTGGAGAGAAAGGATTTGAATTCTGGGACATAGATACTTGTAAGTGATGCTCAACAAGGAGAAATAAATTCAATCTAAATTCCAGCCACGATGACTGTACAGGGCATTTAGATACAGTCTTCGTGGCTACCATTTGCTAATACATCTCCTCATGGCAGCATTGGATTTAATTTCATTATGAAATTTCACTCTTAAAATCAGCAGCATATACATGCAGGATCTGATCAAAATCACCTTTTGTTCTTAGAACAAAAAACAGTGTTATTTTAAGCACTCAAGATAGTTCTCCTTTTTCTGTAAATATGCATGCTAATTTCAGTGCTAAACCAAGCAAAGGATAGCACCCCACAGCTGCACCCTACTGTAATGATACATGTAGGAAATCAGGACCCCAAAATAGTACCTCAGGAGTGGGCCCTCATGTGTTGGTGAGAATGCACAAAATTTATTTTCAGAGTTGTCCCTTATCTCTCTTTGCATGTTGGGTTAAAACACAGCATGAGCACACTGTGTCTTCAATAGAAGTGCTCCTTATGTATGCAAATATGTCCAATATAATAACATAAACTCAGCACCCTCATCTGCTAGTTTAAATAATGTATTTAGGCTTCATATGCAGTGTCTACCTTCTTTATTGCAAACCCCAATGCTTAAATTGTCACAATATTGAAAGAGGTATCGAGTATTCTCCCCATTCTGCAACTATTCTCGAACCCAGGGGCATCTGCAGATGTGTTCCCGTATGTGTTCTTAAACAATTCCAAAAGGGATGGAAAGTCAATCACCCACCCGCATTCTGTCTTAGAGTCATGTGTGGTTGTCTTGTCAATCCTGTTTTCTTGTCAATAACAGCTGCCAATGGTAATTGGATGTTGCTGACTGCTAATAAGAACCTTATTTTTCATTGGCTTATCATGAAGTGAAGGAATGTAATGTCTGAACTTCGATTTCTATGAAAAATTAGGAGTTATCGCATAAGAATGATCAATAATGCTTCAAATGATTCAATTATTCTTTGGTCAATTACTATTCTGGGTTGAAGCATATCCATATAGAACATTCAGTTTTCACCTTCTAGTCAGCAAGTTAAATGAAGGGTTTCTTCTTCCAATTGAGTTCCAGTTAGCATCCTGGAGTGAGTTTTTAATGGAGTGGTTAGTTTTAAGTTTGAACATTGTACATTTAATGTGGGATTTCTAGGAATGGTTTCCATTTTTTGCTAGGTTTACTATATTGTTCATTTGGATGTAGTGGCAGAAACATTTAAAAAAATCACACTTACTATATTAAATCATTATTTCTTTAAATAACTGCTTCCAGCCCTTGTATATGGCTACAAAATCATAGGTACAATTGGAATTTCCCATGTTCAATGTCTCAGTGGAGTTTGCCCTCAGTTAAATTTCTCTGGCACAAATGTTAAAAGAGATAGGATGCATTCACTTCTCAATGTGTTGTGGATTCAAAATTTTGTTCTTCCATATATGTCTTTCTGGTACCATAAATGAACTGTGCAATTTGACATTTTAGGGGAAGACCTGTCATCTCAAGAACATCTCTCTTTGCCAGCATCAAGGGCATACTGTCAGCTGCATTCAAAGAGGTATGTTCTAAATGATTTTGAAATCCACTGATGTTTATAGCATAGTGTCTTTCATATCTGCGATTAGTTTATTTCTGAACATGCTGTCCATTTTATATTTTTGTTAAATCATTTACCATACACCGTGGAAAAGTGTTTTTCTTTGAACATAGGATGCAAAAAACTTGTAAGGTAAGCTTACAGGTGCGTCCAATATCCAGGCTGGTAGCTATAGTGGAGGAATGAAGTCCTGCCTTAGTTGGGAAGTAGGTCTTTATGGGGAATCCCAAACTTATCTTCCTTGATGAGCCCTCGAAGACATATTTCAGAAATCGGGAAGATCAGTAATTAAGAAGCCCTCGAACCGATGGTCCTCGAGCTTGCAAGAGCAAGGGAATAGCGAACTTGCAAGAGCAGGGGAATAGATTGTAGGGATGTTATACAGGTGAGCAAGCTGACCCTAGCTGAAACCCACCCATCACAGGTGAAGGTGTGGTTATATCCTAACTCAGAATCCCTATCCCTAGCCTTGATGCTTTCAGATTCATCACCTTCTGTATTATTTGAAGTCTCCATCTTCTACAGCAACCCAAATCTCGTCTCTCACATTAGAGGCGTGTTTTCTGCGCCTCATAAAGTCCTGGTCGGCCAACAGGCCCAAAAAAGGCACGGGAGCCATCATTTTTATATCCGCAATGCCCAATCACGTTGGATCCCGCACGGTTCTGAGGGCCTGACTGGTGCGACAGAGCTCCACTTCAAATCGAAGTTCAAGTTCTGGTTTTATCTGTGTGGGTATCGAGGTGAGGGCTTCCAAAGGCTCTGAGGTTTTGAAAAAACTTAGGATTGTGAAATTGGTACACGGATTTTCGATGAAGATCGCGGCGTCTCAGCTTCTGAAGGGAAATATGGGTCATGGCTGCCAAGCTTAAGGACGAGCAAGGGACTTCAAAATTGAAGGGCGAGGGTTTTGAACCTAGGAATCTAGTATGTATTAGTTTGATTAAGTATTGTGTCGTTGATAGTAATGTTTTCGTTTAGTCAATTCAGCTTTCGCTTCAACATATGTTGTTGGGGCAGGACAATGGGGTTAGGGTTTAACCGCTTAAACATATGTTATTAGGGCAGGACAATGGGGTCAGGGTTTGTCCATCTTCTGTTGCTTGTTTGGCATCTCCAAAAACCTACGTTGGGGCAGGACAATGGGGTCAGGGTTTGGCCATATTCTATTGCTTGTCTAGCATCTCCAAAAAGCCTTGAAGATTTCTTGGTAGTATTTATATGCTTGGCCATCTTCTATTGCTTTTCCGGCATCTCCAAAAGCCTTGGGATCCATGCCAATTACTAAATTGGCTGGGGTTTAACCACCATGAGGTATAGTAATGTAAGAGATTTGTGGTTAGGGTTTCACTACCGCCTCTGTGGATTCCTTAATCGGCCCATATCCTTGTTCAATCCCACCATGTTGTTGTCCATCTAACAACATCTCTAGGACGAGAGTTTTATAATTCTAGGATGAGAGTTTTATAACTCTAGGACGAGAGTTTTATAAACTTTAGGACGAGAGTTTTATAACTCTAGGATGAGAGTTTTGTGAACTCTAGGACGAGAGTTTTATGAACTCTAGGAAGAGAGTTT